>JAVJIX010000092.1:175000-315000 GCA_036785185.1 Paratrypauchen microcephalus
CCTGACCCACTAATGACCCCATCCTCCAACACGGCCACTTCACTCTCCAGCTGTTCTAGACAGTCCCTCTCTCCCTTGTGCGAATTTGAAATGTACTGCTGAACAAAAAGTTTAATTTGGCTCTTTCCCACTTCCCACCACTTCAGAATGTTTACAAAGTCCCCCTTCCTGAGCCTCCATTGCTCCCAAAAATCCCCAAAGGCCCTGGCAAAAGCCTTATCCTGCAGCAGTTTTGCATTCAGGCACCAGTAGGGGCAGCGTCGAGCACGTCCCGGCACACACACCTCTGTCACCACCAAATGATGGTCAGAAAACCCAATGGGGATAATATGGGATCTTTTAAGTCTGTTGCAGTGTGTTTGGTTGATGTAAATCCTGTCGAGGCGAGCCGCACTCACGCTGCCCCCCCTGGGCGAACCCATGAGTACTGACGTGCCACCGGGTGGCACTGTCGCCATGTGTCAGTCAGGTCGTTCTCTCTCACTACACTGTCCAGCAGAGCGGCGACTCTGGGGTGGGGCTCTACCGTGTTCCTGTCTGAAGGGTGTGTGGTGCAGTTCCAGTCCCTGCCCACTATGACCACAGAGGTATTGTTATAGTTCTTTAGCTGCCTATTCAGTGTCTGCAGGAGCTGTGCTCGATGTACTGGTGAGTTGTGTGCGTATATGTTTATAAAAACAAGGTGTGTGTCTCTGACCGTGCCCTGCACCACCTGCAGTCGCCCCCCCTCCACCTCCAGGTGAGTGGCTCCACCTAGACCCACCCGCTCTGAGACCAGGACGGCTACTCCTGCGCTCACATTAGAGCCATGGCTCATGAACACTGGCCCTGCCCACACCTTCCTCCACTCGGCCTCATTGTCTGTAGTGCTGTGTGTCTCCTGCAGAAAAAGTACATCTATGTGTTTCAGTTTCATTAGTTCGGCCACTACTGCCCGTCTCTCCTGGTCTCTGCCCCCGTTTATGTTAAAGATCCCATGACATGGTACTTCTTGATGCTTTTATATGGCTCCTTAATGGTTCCCTAATACTGTAAATGAATCCTTCTTCAAAATCAACACTCAGTGCATGAGAAACAGAGATAAGCTGAGAAAGAGTAATTTTTCTCACTCAGAACACTCTATAATGGGCGTTGTTGCTTGAATGCAAATGAGGAGAAAAAGCTGGCCAATAGTAGAAGGCGGGGGCGTGGCTAAACGCTCCGCTGTCTGCTCTGAGCGCTCTCTGATCCATTTCCTTGTTTTTGCACGGGGGGAGAGAGTTGAAGAGTTCCATTGAAAAATAAACACATTTCCACATAAAATAAAATTAAACCACTGCTGTTCAAAGGTCCAGAGGCTCAGATAAAGGACTTCCGAGCCTAGAAACACTCGGACGTGCCTCCAGGCAAATAAAAAAAACGCATTTCGCATTGCGTAGCGCATTCACAGTCCAAACTCTATGGGCGGGATATACAGGGATGCTGAGCGGAGACAGAGGGAGGGGCTGGAGCTGCATTTGCCGATCTGACGTCAATAAGGTGCCTTGTCCGAACTCGTCCGTTTGAACACTGGTTTTGTGTAACGCAGAAAAGGATCGCAAATGCTCAGTTTAGATATTTCGCAACTTTTAGCCATGGGGGGGGGCCTAAACAGGGTAGGGGAGCTCACATTAACGTTCAAAAACCTCAGAAAGTGAAAATTTCATGCCATGGGACCTTTAAGTGTTCCTATTCTAAGGCTCCCCATGGAAAATAAGAAGAGAAGAGGAAGATAGAAAACAGTAAACGTAGACAAGAAAAGAAGGGAGACAGCTATGTGCACCACCCATCATGACAGTTTGGCGTCCCCTTTCCCCTTCCTGTCCTTCTTAATGCGGCTGACTAATTTAGACAGTCTGAATCTCTTCTTTTGACTTAATTGATCAATGCCAACCTGCCTTTTTATTATCTTTACTGATCTCATAAAACCATCCAGATCAGGGAAGAAATCTTCCACATCCACAGTTTTCCCATATGTGACATCCAAAAAGTCATTTATGTCTTTTAATGTGTAGGGAGGGGGTTCATCAGGCCCCGCCTCCTGTGAGAGATCTGACCCCTGTGACAGCGTGTCATCCATGTCCTCCTCCTCATCCTCACCCTGTCCTCCCCCATCTGCACCCCGTCCTCCCCCCCTGCCCACTGCTACACCCTGGCTCCTCAGTGCTCTCAACCTCAGGGGGCGGGGCGCTGGTTACAGCCTCCACCTGAGCTCCACTCTGCCTGTCTGCACTATTATCATCACTGTTCATTGGTGCCTCACTGGGCATTTCTTTATTAGTCTGAGCCCTCGCAGCTCCGGACGGCCCGGGCTGCTCATCCTGCTCTTTATGTGTCTCCTCGGTCCTCGGACCCGCAGCCTCCCGCTCGAATTCCCCGCCTCGGGGCTCTCGGTGCGGGCAGGACGCGCGCTTATGCCCGAGGTCCCCGCACTCAAAGCAGCGCATGCTACCTGAGCTCACGTACAGCATGTAGTATCTGTTTTCATGTTTCACAGAGAATGACTGTTCTGCCCACAGTAAAAGTTGTGTTCAGTAAAAGGTTATAAAGGTTCATAATAATTTAGTAATAAATATGTCATAATTCATCTGTTATCTTTTCATGCTAAAAACTGTCATTTTGTAAAGGTGGTAATTGCTATGTGCTTTAGTTTTGGTTTACTTTCATCTTATTTTGAAGGGCCCAGGAAGTGGTCACAATGCATTATGGGTAACAGAAGCAGTATTCAGTCAGATGAAAAATGTGTTAGAGTGAACCTGCTTGTTCATGTCCAAACTGCTCATCCTGTGTGTTAAAAACTTATCTACACCTACGAAAGCAATGGCTGTAAGTTCTATATATGTTTGGTGATTCAAAGAAGTTTTTTAAGCTCTGTTGTAGAGATCGTTTGTTGCACATGTTGTTACCAGGAATTACACCTAGCCCATGATCTTGCTAGCTCAGTAGCACTGTGTATTAGCATAGTAATACCTCTAGCACTGTGTATTAACGACCTAATTAGCATATGAAAAGATCGCGAAAATTGTTAAACTAGTTAAAGTAGCAGTTTGTGGTGCTAGCTGTTTTCTGAAGCTACTCTTTTTTTTTATATTGTAAAGCTGATATACATTTTATTTGTTTGTTTCCCAGTTTCACTCGAGCTTTTCACGCCACAATTGTAAAGAATTGTAAGCTGTCTTGAAGACCGAATTAAAGGAGTTAGACGCTCAGTTTCCTGGCTCGTGAAAACCGAGTTTGGCTTGCTGTTGATCTGCGTTCACATACACGGTGTATCCAACACGTAGTGATAACAGTACAGTGAAAAGCCATATCAGCAGTTGGTGGAAAATAAGTCACGACACAGCGATGGACAACGTTCAAGAAGAAAAGGCCAACTCTCAAACCAAGGCTTCATCCAAAGCTGTCTCCAAACGCACGTCCTCCAAAAGCTCAAAGTCCTGCGTACTTGTAGCAGCCGCCCTGGCACGTGCCTCTGCAGAAGCCGCAAATGCCAAAGCCATCTACAGTAAGAAAGAATTGGAAATTAAAAAGCAGCAAGCAAAGTTAGAATTGGAAAAGGTACTACTGGAGGCAGATTTAGAAATGTTACAAGCAGAAAGGGAAGCAGCAGCCAAAACAGCAGAGGCCAAAGTTTTAGAAGCTGCTGCAGCTGACGAACAATACGAAACTGAAAGTGTTAAGAGTGAAGTCCCAGTACACGAAGTCAGACAGAGGACAATAGAGTATGTGCAGCATCAAAGCCAGTTGAATTCACAAATACAGACACCACTAGAAAATGCACCTCAAGCCGAACTCCCACTAAGGGCCCAACTGTTCGCTCCACTGAGCCCAGAGTCACACCCCTCTCCGCCAGCCTACAGAAAAATGCAGGTAAAAAATGAATGTTTGAACACACCAAATGACTATGTAAAGCCATACAGCTACCCTGCTTCGCATCACAGTGACCCGCCACCTATGATAGACTTTGCTAGATTTCTCGCACGCAGAGAGCTAATAACTACAGGCCTCTTTAAGTTCGATGACACTCCTGAGAACTTTAGAGCATGGCAGTCATCATTCTTAAACGCAACTGAAGAGATAGGGCTCTCATATAGTGAGGAATTAGACCTCCTCGTCAAATGGCTCGGTAAAGAGTCCTCTGAGCATGTCAAGAGAATCAGGGCTGTCTATGCCACTAACCCCAAAGCCGCCGTCAAACTGTCATGGGAAAGACTACAAGAATGCTATGCCACGCCAGAAGTAGTTGAAAATGCCCTATTCAAAAAGATAGACAACTTCCCTCGCCTCATGAATAGAGACAACCTAAAACTCAGGGAGCTTGGTGACTTGCTTTTAGAGCTGCAGGTTGCCAAAAATGAAGCCTACCTCCCTGGACTTGCTTACCTCGACACACCCCGCGGTGTTAAGCCCATAGTCGAAAAGCTACCCCCAAGTTTACAAGATAAATGGCTCCACTCAGGTTCAAAATACAAGCAAAAATATAATGTGACCTTTCCCCCTTCTCATATTTCGTCAAGTTCATACAAGAAGAGGCCAAAGCCAGAAACGACCCAAGTTTCGCTATATGCAATAACCAGCCATTCAACAAAGGTGAGAGAGCACCAATTAAACAAGCCAACTACAGACTACCTGTCACTGTAAACAAAACAGAACTTAACACAAACGCTCACGACAGTGTCAAAGAGGAGGATTTAACGCGATACTGCCCTGTTCACAGGAAAACACATCCTCTAGCCAAATGTAGGGCTTTCCGAACCAAGCCAATGCAAGAGGCGAAGTATACTTAAAGAACACAAACGTTGTTTCCGGTGCTGTTCTCCCAGCCATGCAATAAAGAACTGTAACACAGCCCTCGAATGTGAGGAGTGTCAAAGTGACAAGCATTGTTCTGCCATGCATCCGGATTCAAGTCAGCAACTTCCGCCACCAACCACACCCGAACCACAGGCCCAGCTCCAAGTCAACGGGCCACCAGAGGTAACATCACGTTGCACCGAGATCTGTGGTAGAGATGGTCCTCCACGTTCTTGTTCAAAGGTATGCCTTGTCCGAATTTTCCCTAAAGGCCATCCAGAACACTCTGCCAAGATGTACGTGATCCTTGATGATCAGAGTAATAGCTCACTGGCTCGCCCCGAATTCTTTGAGTTATTTGGGATAAAGGGTGACCCTGTTATTTACAACATGAGAACGTGTGCCGGTCTTACCGAAATGCTCGGCAGGAAAGCGGTGGGATTTCAGATCCAAGCAGCGGATGGAGGTGTATGTCTGGACCTTCCGCCACTCATCGAATGCAGTGAGATAATGTTTAACAAAGAAGAAATACCCACACCTGAAGTTGCTCTCGCCCATGCCCACTTAAAACATCTGGCATCTCTCATTCCTAAGTACGACCCAGATGCTCAGATTTCAGTCCTACTGGGCAGAGACATTATACGAGTCCACAAAGCACGGCAACAAGTCAACGGGCCCCACAATGCCCCCTTTGCCCAACGCCTAGATCTAGGCTGGGTCATTGTAGGAGACGTGTGTCTCAACGCTCATAAACCAGCTGTCAACGTTTATAAGACCCACATGCTTTCCAATGGACGCCCATCTCTCTTCACTCCTTGTCACAACGCCATCAATGTTAAAGAAAAATTGTGCTACGGCGGGGAGAATAGGAATGGCCCATCCAGCAGCTCAAAACCCGAAGATAAACTTGGAGAAACGGTTTTTGAGCGTACAGAGAATGATAACAAAAGTGCCATGTCCTTTGAGGATGAGACCTTTCTTACAATAATGGAAAAAGAGGTCCACCAAGATGAAAACAAGAACTGGGTTGCCCCTTTGCCATTCCGGTGCCCTCGCTTACCCCTCCCAAACAACAGAGACCAAGCACTCTCTAGACTCAACTCACTAAGACGCAACCTGGCAAAAAACCCTCAGACAAAGGAACAGTTTTTGGAGTTTATGGAAAGGCTGTTCCAGAACAACCATGCAGAGATTGCTCCACCAATCAACAATAGTGCAGAATGCTGGTACCTGCCTATTTTTGGTGTGTTTCATCCACAGAAACCTGGCCAGATACGGGCTGTCTTCGATTCAAGTGCAGAGCAATTTGGCGTATCCCTCAACTCAGTACTGTTAACTGGTCCAGACCTCAATAACACCCTCCTCGGTGTGCTAATTAGATTTAGGAAAGAGCTCATAGCAATCACTGCCGATATTCAGCAAATGTTTTACGGGTTCCTAGTCAGGCCAGACCATCGCGACTGCTTGAGGTTCCTGTGGCATAAGGACAACGACTTGTCTCAAGAGGTACAAGAGTACCGCATGCGGGTGCATGTTTTTGGGAATAGCCCGTCGCCAGCAGTGGCCATTTATTGCCTAAGGAGAGCAATCCAGCAAGGTGAACCAAAGTTTGGGGCGGACACTAGACACTTCGTTGAGAGGCACTTCTACGTGGATGATGGTTTGATTTCACTCCCCACAGAGTCTGCAGCAATAGACCTGCTTAAGCGGACATGCGCATCCTTGGCTGAGTCTAATCTCAAACTCCACAAAATCGCCTCGAACAGTGTTCCAGTCATGCAGGCTTTCAAACCAGAAGACCTGGCCAATGGCATCAAAGACTTGAGTCTGGACGATGAGGCATTACCAGCCCAGAGAAGTCTAGGCCTATGCTGGGACATAAACACAGACTCTTTCACCTTCAAAGTTGTAGTTAATGACAAACCCTACACACGCCGTGGGGTCCTCTCTGTGATCAACAGCATCTTTGACCCCCTGGGATTAGCATCACCAGTGACAGTCAAAGGCAGACTTTTGTTACGCGAGCTGGCAAGTGAAGTCCAGGACTGGGATTCTCCCCTCCCTCAGGACAAAATGGACACATGGGAAAAATGGAAATTGTCCCTCCAAGATCTAAGCAGTCTTAAAGTTCCACGCTGCTATGTACCAGCTTCACTTTCTAGGTCCACCTACACCGAACTTTGTGTCTTTTCGGATGCCTCAAGCTGGGCCATTGCTGCAGTGGCCTACTTAAAAACAGTTAACTCAGAAGGCCATTGTGAGGTTGGATTCGTACTTGGGAAAGCTAAACTGTCACCACAACCAGAGCCCACAATACCTCGCCTTGAACTTTGCGGAGCAGTTCTGGCTGTCGAAATAGCGGAGCTCATCCTTGACGAACTCGATCACAAACCAAACGCTGTCAAATTCTACTGTGATAGCAAAGTGGTTCTTGGGTACATTTACAATGATTCCAAAACGCTTCTATGTTTATGTGCATAACCGCGTACATCGTATTCGCCAGTCCACATCCCCAGAACAGTGGCACTATGTCGCATCAGAGCAAAACCCAGCTGATCTAGCCACCAGATCAATCCCTGCATCTCAGCTTATGGACACTATGTGGTTTAAGGGGCCTGACTTCCTTCACAATCCATCTGAACTCGAGATGCACAAATCCTTTCAGTTGGTTGAACCTGAAATAGACACTGAAATCAGACCAGTTGCCACCTTAGCTACCCATGTTCAGAAAAACAGCCTCTCATTAGAACGTTTCCAACGCTTTTCCACATGGAACTCTCTTGTACGCGGCATTTCGTTCCTCATTCACCAAGCTCGTTCTTACTCAAGGAACAACTCTTCAAGTCATACATGCAAAGGCTGGCATCAATGTGCTAAACCACGCACCCTTGAAGAGCTGGAAACCACCAAAAGGCTGATTCTGCAGTTCATTCAGAGAGATGCCTATCCTGAAGAGTATGCCGCTCTACAAGCCAGTCAAACAGTACATAGCTCAAGCCCTATTCTGGCTCTCGACCCCTATCTAAGTGAAGGCCTCATGAAAGTCGGAGGTCGCCTCAGAAACGCTTCACTAGACTCCGCTGCCAAAAATCCAATCATTCTTCCAAACAAACATCACGTAACTCAGCTCCTTGCCCAACACTATCATGCCAAGGCTATGCATCAAGGGAGACAGTTCACAGAGGGAGCACTTCGACAAGCTGGATTGTGGATAGTCGGCTGCAAGAGACTGGTATCATCAATTATCTACCACTGTGTGACATGCAGAAAACTCAGGGGGAAACTAGAAACTCAGAAAATGGCAGATCTCCCTCCTGAGAGACTTGAAACTTCACCACCGTTTTCGTATGTTGGGCTGGACGTATTTGGGCCATGGACAGTCATTACACGGCGCACTCGGGGTGGTGCTGCACAAAGCAAGAGATGGGCAATCCTTTTTACATGTATGACCACGAGAGGTGTGCATATTGAAATTATTGAGTCTATGGACACTTGCAGCTGCATAAATGCAATCCGCAGGTTCTTTGCAATACGAGGGCCAGCGAGGCAACTGCGATCGGACAAAGGCACCAACTTTATCGCAGCAAGTGTCGAGTTGGGCATGGCACAACCAAACAAGACCCCTCCCAACATCGTCAATTACCTCCATTCCAGTGGCTGCACATGGGAGTTCAATCCCCCTCATGCCTCCCACATGGGAGGCGTTTGGGAAAGAATGATAGGAGTAACACGCAGGATCCTGGACTCTATGCTCCTTCAAAACAAACACACACGCCTGACACACGAAGTGCTTTGTACCTTAATGGCTGAGGTATCATCCATAATTAATGCAAGGCCACTGGTTCCTATCTCAACAGACCCATCTTCACCATTCCTATTGTGTCCCGCAATGATCTTGACCCAAAAGCAACATGTTGCCTCACCACCAGGAAACTTCTGCGGAAAAGACTTGCTCAAAAATCAGTGGAAACAGGTGCAGGCCCTTGCCAACGAATTCTGGAACCGCTGGAGAAACGAATATCTCAACACCCTCCAGTTAAGACGCAAGTGGCATGCAACTCACCGTAACCTCCAACGAGGTGACATTGTGCTGTTAAAACAAGCCCAGGCCCCCAGAAATGAATGGACAATGGCCATCATCACATCTGCCTTCCTTAGCAGTGACGGGAAGGTCCGTAAGGTCGAGCTGAGGACGTCATCTCAAGGTGTTTCAAAGACTTATTTGCGCCCCATTTCAGATGTTGTGATTCTTTTAGAAAATGAACAGTCCGTTAAAAAGCAGTAGTGGCATTATTATGCCAGGCGGGGAGTGTTCTGCCCACAGTAAAAGTTGTGTTCAGTAAAAGGTTATAAAGGTTCATAATAATTTAGTAATAAATATGTCATAATTCATCTGTTATCTTTTCATGCTAAAAACTGTCATTTTGTAAAGGTGGTAATTGCTATGTGCTTTAGTTTTGGTTTACTTTCATCTTATTTTGAAGGGCCCAGGAAGTGGTCACAATGCATTATGGGTAACAGAAGCAGTATTCAGTCAGATGAAAAATGTGTTAGAGTGAACCTGCTTGTTCATGTCCAAACTGCTCATCCTGTGTGTTAAAAACTTATCTACACCTACGAAAGCAATGGCTGTAAGTTCTATATATGTTTGGTGATTCAAAGAAGTTTTTTAAGCTCTGTTGTAGAGATCGTTTGTTGCACATGTTGTTACCAGGAATTACACCTAGCCCATGATCTTGCTAGCTCAGTAGCACTGTGTATTAGCATAGTAATACCTCTAGCACTGTGTATTAACGACCTAATTAGCATATGAAAAGATCGCGAAAATTGTTAAACTAGTTAAAGTAGCAGTTTGTGGTGCTAGCTGTTTTCTGAAGCTACTCTTTTTTTTTATATTGTAAAGCTGATATACATTTTATTTGTTTGTTTCCCAGTTTCACTCGAGCTTTTCACGCCACAATTGTAAAGAATTGTAAGCTGTCTTGAAGACCGAATTAAAGGAGTTAGACGCTCAGTTTCCTGGCTCGTGAAAACCGAGTTTGGCTTGCTGTTGATCTGCGTTCACATACACGGTGTATCCAACACGTAGTGATAACAGTACAATGACAGCTCCAGTGCTCCGCTGGGATCACTGATGTACACGAGGCACTGTCTTCTCAGTGACTGCACGTGCTGAAGTCTGGCGTCTTTACACCCCAGACGCACGGGTTTGAGTCCACTGGCCAACTTCCCAAAGCGCACCAACTCTTTTTCAATACTCGTAGAGATAAACGGGGGCACTCCCGACACTGTGACCCTCACAGACGGGACAAACAGCGGAGACACCACCACGAACTCATTCCCTAGGTCTAAACCGGTCTCTACGAGGTCATGAATCAAGCGCACCTCACGCAGGAACACGACCACGGCCTTGTTCATGCGGCCGTATATGATGTTAGCATGGCCCACCTGCTCCCCCAGGGCCAACAGCACCTGCTCCAATGTGAACCGGGGGTCAGACACGATCCTCACCCCGTGTTTCAGTGACGGGGGCTGCGCTCCCTCCTCGGAGGGGGACGCCATGCCCCGACAATCTCCACGCACACTATCTGCACCCGCACACGCCTCAGACAATGATAATCAACCCTTACCTTTTCCCGAAGGGAGAGAGAGAGACAGAGAGAGAGAGAGAGAGAGACAGAGAGGAAGACAGACAGAGAGAGAGAGAGAGAGACAGAGAGAGACAAAGAGAGACAGAGAGAGAGACAGAGAGACAGAGAGAGACAAAGAGAGACAGAGAGAGAGACAGAGAGACAGAGAGAGAGACAGAGAGAGAGACAGAAAGAGAGACAGAGAGAGACAGGGAGAGAGAGAGAGACAGAGAGAGAGACAGAGAGAAAGAGAGAGACAGAGAGAGAGAGAGATAGTGAGTCCTCAGAGACAGTTTTTTGGGTACTAATGGATCCATCCATTTCTTCATCTCATCATTGTCTTAAGTGATTTTTTTACACATGCCTCCTAATGCCTGCCCTGCTTCTCTTGTTCTTTTCTGAGCGTGGCAGGGCATCCAGATCATCCAAGTCCTGCTCCAGTGTCCATGTCCTCCACAGGCTCATGTCCTCCACAGGCTCGTGTCCTCCACAGGCTCGTGTCCTCCAGTTTGGAAGCATTTTAGGATGGTACATGTTATTGTCCCCGTAGGGAAATGTGTCCTCTGCATTTGCCCCGTCCTTCAGTGTGGCTGGGGCATCTCCTCAGGGGCAGTGGGTCTCAGTCAGGACCCGAGCTGGAGGATTTGACCTGTTGTGATCTTTTTGTGCTGGGAGGAGATGCTCGGTCACTGTGGCGCCATTTTAACATATTTATTTTAATTAGGACAATGCAAATGAATCAACATGACGACAAACAGCATCGATGTAAATACGCCGGAATTAGCACAACATCTACTTTATATCTGTTGTCCTAAGGCAGGTCAGAACAGAAGAACATTTAGAACAGGGATGTCAAACTTTTTTTCACCGGGATCTACTTTTGACACACACACACACACACACACACACACACACACCTTAGTCCTGGTTTAGTCCTGGTTTAGACCTGGTTTAGATATGGTTTAGTCTTGGTTTAGTCTTGGTTTAGTCCTGGTTTAGTCCTGGTTTAGACCTGGTTTAGACCTGGTTTAGACCTGGTTTATTCCTGGTTCAGTCTCGGATTAGTCCCAGATTGGTCCCGGTTTAGACCTGGTTTAGACCTGGTTTAGTCTTGGTTTAGACCTGGTTTAGACCTGGTTTAATCTTGGTTTAGACTGGGTTTAGTCCTGGTTTAAACCTGGTTTAGACCTGGTTTAGACCTGGTTTAGTCCTGGTTTAGACCTGGTTTAAACCTGGTTTAGTCCTGGTTTAGTCCTGGTTTAGTCTTGGTTTAGTCCTGGTTTAGTCCTGGTTCAGACCTGGTTTAGACCTGGTTTACGTAGTCCTGGTTTAGTCCTGGTTTATTCCTGGTTTAGTCCCGGATTAGTCCCAGTTTAGAACTGGTTTAGTCCTGGTTTAGACCTGGTTTAAACCTGGTTTAGTCCTGGTTTAGTCCTGGTTCAGACCTGGTTTAGACCTGGTTTAGTCCTGGTTTATTCCTGGTTTAGTCCCGGATTAGTCCCAGATTAGTCTCAGTTTAGACCTGGTTTAGACCTGGTTTAGACCTGGTTTAGTCCTGGTTTAGTCCTGGTTCAGACCTGGTTTAGTCCTGGTTTAGACCTGGTTTAGTCCTGGTTTATTCCTGGTTTAGTCCCGGATTAGTCCCAGATTAGTCCCAGTTTAGACCTGGTTTAGTCTTGGTTTAGACCTGGTTTAGTCCTGGTTTAGACCTGGTTGAGTGCTGGTTTAGACCTGGTTTAGTCCTGGTTTAGACCTGGTTTAGTCTTGGTTTAGACCTGGTTTAGTCTTGGTTTAGACCTGGTTTAGTCCTGGTTTAGACCTGGTTTAGTCTTGGTTTAGACCTGGTTTAGTCCCGGTTTAGTCCCGGGCCCATGCTGTCAACTAATCTGTCCCTTTGATGCAGAAATAACACAATAATATGACTCACCCCATAAGAACGCGTCAGCTCCGTAGTAACAGTTTGCTGTGTTGTCGATAGTTCGTGTATCCACATGTATCGCGCTGTATATCCACAGACTTTAATTACCCGGAGCTCCGGAGAAAGGGACATATCCCAAACGTATCGACAGTGACTTGCGGTGACTTCCGTAAACATTGAGCACGGGAAGATCACGCGAGATCTCGTCGTGTCCTCCGGGACGCATTTCACACAAAAAATCAGAATTGAGCATCAAGCCCTGACGATCGACTGACACTTGGCCCCCAAGCTACCGGTCGATCACGATCGACGCATTGAGCACCCCTGATTTAGAGGAACACACAGAAGAGACAGAAGTACACATGGACATGAGCAAGTTCACCGCAACAGACCATTCTCTGAGTTTAAGAAGAACATCTACCTGTGAGAGCATGTTTGATTATTTTTCAACCAGTGTTTCAGAGTGTTCTTGAAGGTCGAGGAGGACCCACAAACTGAGGAGAGCTGGAGCCCCCCCACCCATCATGACCATCTATCCAGACCCTCCAGGAATTCACGATGTTGCGATTTGCAACTTCAACGCAACTTGAGCCAATCCCCGTGAATTCAGGGCGGTGTTGCAATTTTGACCAATCACCGCAACTTTCCCGCAATTTTTACCAATTTTGACCAATCATCGGCGACCAACTTCCTTCTGCCTTACTTCCGTGTGACGAAACGAAACTGAGGCCGTGTCCCCAGTTCGGAGCGTGGTTTGAAGGGGCTCAGACTGCAGTCAAGGCGGTGCACACTTGCTCAGCCCTGAGTGCACTCCGAGGACCGCATGCGAAATGCGACAGGTCTCGCAACTACGGGAAGCAGCCGCCGACTCCATTTTCTCCCATAGAAGAAGTAGCGCGCGGTGCATGCTGGGATATATGAGTGTGTGAAGCGTGCTTTTTCACGCGCTTGGTCCAACGACTGCGGTCTGCGAATGCGTGTTAACTGTGCATGGGACAAAAAAGAAATGACGCACATGCCCTTCAAACCACGCTCCGAACTGTGCACTCTGGGAATTGGGACACGGCTTCTAATGGCAAAGAAACATGTCTGCGGCTTGCCTGGAAGAATCCATGACTCATCGCTGTACCAGCGAGTGAGTCTGGTAACGCTTGGTCCAAAATGCGCTGCAGTTGCGCATAGACAGACAGCTAAGTGAACCAATCAGAGATTGCGCCATCTTGATTCAAAACTGAGGCGGAACTTCCGCTGCCTAAGAGTGACTTTGCGGGCAAAGGCGGGGGCACTGACGTCACCATCTTTGAACGAATCAGAATCGCGGAGTCGGTTTGTAACCGGAGGAGCGAGGGTGGATGGAGGGTGTCCAAATGGTATCGCGGTGTATAGGAAATACAGAGAGATATCATTTGGCTGGCCAGGTAAGTCTGCGGCGCCATTTGCCCACAAAAATAACAGCAAAAGACCGGGCGAAACAGTTCCCCTCCTAGTAGTCATTTATTTTCGATGTTGGTAAGGTTGTTTTAGGACAATATCTGTGATCTCTGTGTCTTTGTATTATTCTTTGTCAGTAATAAATCAGTATTCAAAATATTACTCAATTTTAATTACAAAAAGGGAAAATCGCAACTATTTATCGCAACTTTCACTTCCTCCTGCAACAAAAACCTTAAAAGCACTGCAACTTTCATCGCAACTTTTTGGAAAAGTTTACACAAATTCGGGCATTTTAGCCCGCAACAATCACAAAAAATGCCCGCGAAATCCTGGGGGGTCTGAATAATGCCAAGAGCGTTCTCACCAGCTGCATCACTGTGTGGTACGGGAGGGATTAAAGGGGAGGGACTAAGTGTGTGTATTATCTGTAGTATCTGAGATCTGACGGGATCAGACTTTCAAAAGCCGGTACAGCCACAACTAATAAAATGATCAAATAAAAATGATCAAATAAAATAAAAATCATCAAATAAAATGATGGCACCACCAATTTATTGTGAGAACATTATTTCACATGACATCACAGTCATGTCATTTTGTGGAAAAGCTCTTTGTAAAATTTTAATCAGAATCTAGTATAGTACTTTGCGAATTTCGCCTATTGCGGGTTATTTTTAGAACGTAATCACCGTGATAAACAAGGGACTCCTGTATTTTTTCTTATTTTGTAAAATTTGTTATATTTGCAGTTCTAAATGTTTTGAAAAGATTAAGATTAACAAGCACAGTTGCTGTTGCAACTATGTGCAAAAAAAGAAAGAAAAACTCTTGTGGTGTAATAGTAACACGTCCATCATTTGGGTGACTCCAGGTCCTGGCAAGAGTGTGCAACTTCCTAAACCAGGGGTGTCAAACATGCGGCCCGGGGGCCAGGTCCGGCCCTCCAAGAACTTTAATCTGGCCCTCAGCAGACTTTCTATTAACATATTTTAATTATATTTTAATTTTCTATGAAAATAATATTAATTTTCTATTAATATATTGGTAATTTTCTGTGCAGTTTAGCACAGCAGCGTCTCCGGTGCCTCTGTACGTGGCCCCTCCCACCAGAGCAGCACAAATGAAGACTTGCCTCTTTCCAAATGCCCTTAAAGGACCATCGTTTTGACTGTTGACGTGAGACCCTCATCAGCAAAATGTCAAAAATGAGAAAAGTGATGCAGGAGTGCAGGATTTTCCAAGAAAAATTGACTACTTTGTTCACGGAGGTGAATGGGAAACCTGTACACTTGTGTTGAAACGGCATTTTTTCTTAAAATTGGTTGTTCATAATATTATAATATTTTAAAAGAAAGAGTTCATCAAATAAAAAAGACTTCTGTAATAGATTTGTGTTTGTCTGCACAAATATTTGGACTTATTGCTATTTTTGGGGTATATTTGCCATGAGTTTTCTGATCTGGCCCCTTTGGGATCAAAGTCGGTTGGAAGTCGGAGGAAACTCATTTCGGCCGCTTGTGTCCTCGATCTTGTTCTTTCGGTCATTACCCAGAGCTCATGACCATAGCTAGACCATGACCAAATTGAAGATAGTAAGAAATAATATTATTGAAGAAGGAGTGTTGCCAGTGGCTGTGGACTTACTAGTATAATTATCAGTAGTAGTAGTACTTATTACCGTAGTAAATTGGAGTTATAGTAGTACTAGAGGTGGGACAAGATCTCACGAGATGAAATTGCCGCAAGTGATGAAAATTACGTGAAATTTTTTTGGTTTTGTTTTGTCGTTTACCTTTACGGCTCTGAAGAAAGGATTCACTTGAGACGCAGTTATTCCAAAAAGTGTCGCTATAGTTACAGCAAAATAAATAAATAAATGTATATTTGTGACCAAAACTGTAACTGAACCACACAGTTTATTTAGAAATGAGTGGAAATCAGCTCACGCCCTGAGAGTGATAATTGCAGTACTTGTAGTTCCGGCGTTAGTAGGAGTAGTATTGATGCTTTGCAGTGACATCATGCTGAAGGTGTTCTATATGTATCTCTGATGGAAAAATGTTCAGTAGTTACCATGGTGACACACACATATGCACACATTAGCAAACACTGTCAAAACATTTTTAATATTGTCTGAAAACTCAATTGAAAAAAAACCAACACAATTCTTTCTGGTCAGAGCTCAGATTAAAGTCCAAACAGAACCTCAAACAGAGCAGAGCCTCCATTTAGCATCACCGCCCCGGGGGACGTTGATGACAGCAGCTGCAGAGTATCAATAGTCCCGGGAGGAGCCGTAGCCACGTGCCAGGACAACACGCCAGAGCACTCAAGTGACCCCATTCCGACTTGTGCTGCATTCAGGTGCGTTTTTCAACTTGGAGAAACATCTCCCAGAGTTCCCCAGGACCACATGACCGCAGCATCTGTGGAACGTAACCATGGAAACCAGGTCTGTAACCAAGGAGATCAAGATATGGTCCCTGCAACTAGGGCTGGGCGGTATACCGGTTCATACCGAATACCAGGTTTTTTTTAAATGATATGAATTTTGAACGCCTCGATCGCCTGAAAAACACGATTAAACGTCAGAGCGAACGCCTCGATCGCCTAAAAACGTGATTAAACGTAAACACGGTTAAACGTCAGAGCGAACGCCTCGATCGCCTAAAAACATGATTAAACGTCAGGGCGAACGCCTCGATCGCCTAAAAACACGATTAAACGTCAGAGCGAACGCCTCGATTGCCTAAAAACATGATTAAACGTAAACACGATTAAACATCAGCGCGAACGCCTCGATCGCCTAAAAACACGATTAAACGTCAGACCGAACGCCTTGATCGCCTAAAAACACGATTAAACATCAGCACGAACGCCTTGATCGCCTAAAAACACGATTAAACATCAGAGTGAACGCCTCGATTGCCTAAAAACATGATTAAACGTCAGAGCGAACGCCTCGATCGCCTGAAAAACACGATTAAGCGTCAGAGCGAACCCCTTGATCGCCTGAAAAACACGATTAAACGTTAGCGCAAACGCCTCGATCGCCTAAAAACACGATTAAGCGTCAGAGCGAACGCCTTGATCGCCTGAAAAACACGATTAAACGTTAGCGCGAACGCCTCGATCGCCTGAATCAATAAACCTCGAATTGGGACACGGCTATAGTGTGTGTTGAGCGGTGAATAACATAGACATTAAGAGGAACTTATACTGAAAAGAGGAGCCGTGTCAGTCGTGTGGAAGAATTTCGGCCTTAAAAAATCTGACGCCAATCAAACAACCGTATTCTGTAAATGTCGTCGCAGGAAATGTTGTAGGAGACGACACGAGCGATCTGCTTCACCACCTCCGTCACAAACACGTCCTGGAATATGAAGAATGCACGAAACTATGATCTGCATCCTCTTCCACGTCTGCAGGGAACGTTCGAGTCGGTGCCGCGACACATACGCCGCTCAGACGTCACTCAAAGACATGTTTGCTAAGGGGACCGCCTACGACAAGAAAAGCAAAAGGTGGAACGATATTACCAACGCTGTTACTGTCCACTTCGGCTTGGTCATTTTTTTGGTCAATTTTTGGTCAATTTTCTATCATTTTTTGATCAATTTTTGGGCAAATTTTTTGTCCATTTTTGGTCAATTTCAGTAAATTTTCTGTCAATTTTCTATCAACTTTCTATAAATTTTTGGTCAATTTTCGGTAAATTTTGGTCAATTTTTTTGTAAATTTTTTGTGAATTTTTGGTCAATTTCGATCAATTTTCTGTAATTTTTTGGTAAATTTTTGGTCAATTTCGGTCAATTTTTTGTCAATTTTCTGTAAATTTCTGTCAATTTTCTGTCAATTTTTGGTAAATTTTCGGTTAATTTCGGTCAATTTTCGGTCAATTTTCTATAAATTTTTGATCAATTTTCGCAAAATTTTGGTCAATTTTTTTCTGTCAATTCTGTCAAATACCGTGACACCGATATAATTTTGAAAAATACCCTGATATCAATTTTTGGTCATACCGCCCAGCTCTACCTGCAACTGACTTCATTCGTTCACACATGACCAAGGTAAGTTCCCGGGTCGGGCTACATGTGTGAATGGGTCTCTCGGCTCGCCTGGGAACGCCTCGGGAAGAGCTGGAGGAAGTTTCTGGGGAGCCCTAACCCTAACCCTTCTTCAGGGACTGTCTGGGAGTCCCTGAAGAAGATGAATGTATGGTACGATAAAGCAAAATGGTGTCTGTAAAGGTTTCTTCGTTGTCAGACAAATTGTCCCGGGGTGTGCTCCTCTGTCTCCTCGAGGTCTCTGCTCAGGCTGGTTCTGGGCAGCAGGTCCCCGGTGCTGGACAGACTGGCGCGGGTGAACCGGCTCAGGCTCTGGTCGTAGGGCGACGGCAGGTACACCATGACGAAGACGCCGTCCGAGCCGTCCGAGCTGGTGCTGTTGAGTCTCTCGGCGTTGCGCGTGAGGGAGGACAGGATCTCCGCTTGGCTCTCGGGGTCCTCGAGGTCCAGCGCGATCACCCCGGACAGACCCAGTTTGGACCCAGAACAGCGCCGGAGCCAGATGCCGACCAGAACGGCCAGAACCAGCACCGAGGCCATGGGCAGCAGCACGTACAGCGGGAGGGCAGGGCTGCGCTGGAGAGACAGCTCCAGCTCTCTCCGACTGTCCTCCTGCAGACACACAGAGGAGACCGCGGGCTCATTGGGGCTTCGCACTGTGGACGGGTTCTGGACGTTTGGGGATGTGACGCCTTCTGTCCTGCTCTGCTCACAAAATCACAAAATTATCTTCAAAATCAAATGAGTTCTACAACACGTGTAGTTCTGTCCTCTGCATGGTTCTGTCTTTCTATACATTTTTGGTCCATTTTCGGTCAATATCAGTCAATTTTCTGTCAATTTTCGGTTAATTTTCAGTAGATTTTTCAACTTTTGGTCAATTTTTTTGTGAATTTTTGGTCAATTTTCTGTAAATTTTTGGTAAATTTTGGTAAATTTTGGTCAAGTTTCTGTCAATTTTCTGTCAATTTTTTGTAAAATTTTGGTCAATTTTAAGTCAATTTTTTATTTTTTTTGTAAATTTTGGTCAATTTTCTGTCAATTTTTGGTAAAATTTTGGTCAATTTTCTGTCAATTTTTGGTAATTTTTTTGTAAATTTTGGTAAATTTTGGTCAGTTTTCTGTCAATTTTCTGTAAATTTTTGGTCAAATTTTGGTCAATTTTCGGTAAATTTTCAGTCAATTTTCGGTCAATTTCGGTCAGTTTTCTGTCAATTTACATCCTCTTCCACATTTACAGGGAACGTTTGAGTCGGCGCCGCGACACAAAACGCCACTCAGACGTCACTCAGAAACGCGTTTGCTAAGGGGACCGCCTATGACAAGAAAAGCAAACGATGGAACGATATTACCAATGCTGTTATTCTCTAAATTATTAGGAAATGGGGTTAACACCGAGTCATGCATGAAAAAAAAAAAAAAAAACGTGTCCCCTCACCTGTCCCCTCCCCCCACCTGTCTCCTCACCTGTCCCCTCCCCTGTCCCCTTCCCTCACCTGTCCCCTCACCTGTCCCCTCTCCCCTCCCTCACCTGTCCCCTCTCCTCACCTGTCTCCTCACCTGTCTCCTCCCCTCACCTGTCCCCTCACCTGTCCCCTCCCCTCACCTGTCTCCTCACCTGTCCCCTCCCCTGTCCCCTTCCCTCACCTGTCCCCTCACCTGTCCCCTCTCCCCTCCCTCACCTGTCCCCTCTCCTCACCTGTCTCCTCACCTGTCCCCTCCCCTCACCTGTCCCCTCCCCTCACCTGTCCTCTCACCTGTCCCCTCCCCTCACCTGTCTCCTCCCCTTACCTGTCCCCTCCCCTCACCTGTCTCCTCACCTGTCCCCTCCCCTCACCTGTCCTCTCACCTGTCTCCTCCCCTCACCTGTCCCCTCCCCTGTCCCCTTCCCTCACCTGTCCCCTCACTTGTCCCCTCTCCCCTCCCTCACCTGTCCCCTCACCTGTCCCCTCCCCTGTCTCCTCCCCTCACCTGTCCCCTCCCCTGTCCCCTTCCCTCACCTGTCCCCTCACCTGTCCCCTCTCCCCTCCCTCACCTGTCCCCTCCCCTCACCTGTCCCCTCCCCTCACCTGTCCTCTCACCTGTCTCCTCCCCTCACCTGTCCCCTCACCTGTCCCCTCACCTGTCCTCTCACCTGTCTCCTCCCCTCACCTGTCTCCTCCCCTCACCTGTCCCCTCCTTTGTCCCCTCATCTGTCCTCTCACCTGTCCTCTCACCTCAGAACTTTAAATTCACACAATACGTTGCTGTTGGTCCTTTGAGGGCTCCAGTGGCTCGTCTCCATGGAGATATTATTAATTTGCCAGGAATGTTACACAATAAAATGGTATTAAACTTATCCATATATATCCACATTTATTCACTATATGTGTTGCTCCACAGATCTGACTTGTAATGTGGCCTGGTGGCAGCAATTTCTATGGAAAGTAATACATTTAATGCCACACTGTGGAACATTCCAGGCAAAGCAACAGCATCTCCATGGAGACAAGCAGAGGGAGAAAGAGTCCGTCCATCCCTTACCCCTCCTCTGTAGCCAGGGTCTAAACCAGGGGTGTCAAACATGCGGCCCGGGGGCCAGATCCGGCCCTCCAAGACCTTTAATCTGGCCCTTGGCTGATTTTATTCTGATTATTATTCAAATATTTGAATTCTCCAGAGGAGACACAGCCTTTTCTGTGGCTGGACCAAAGCTGTGGAACGCTCTGCCTCCTCACATCAAAACAGCTCCCACTGTGGAGTGTTTTAAGTCTCGTCTTAAGACCCACTTTTATTCTCTGGCTTTTAATCCCGCATGAGTTGTGTGGTCCTCTGTGTTTTTATTGTTTTTAGTTATTTTATTATTATCACTTTATTTATTGCTTTTTTAGTAATGTTTTTATAATTGCTTTTGTTTAGTGATTGTATTATTAGCACTTTATTTATTGCTATTTTAGTAATGTTATTATTAAGTTCTATTGATTTTATGTGCAGCACTTTGGAAACTGTCTCTGTTTATAAAATGTGCTATAGAAATAAAGTTGGATTGGATTGGATTATATTTCTTAACCAGGTCTAAACCAGGACTAAACCAGGGCTAAACCAGGACTAAACCAGGTCTAAACCAGGTCTAAACCAGGTCTAAACCAGGTGTAAACCAGGGCTAAACCAGGTCTAAACCAGGACTAAACCAGGTCTAAACCAGGTCTAAGCCAGGGCTAAACCAGGTCTAAACCAGGTCTAAGCCAGGGCTAAACCAGGACTAAACCAGGTCTAAACCAGGATTAACCAGGTCTAAACCAGGACTAAACCAGGTCTAAACCAGGGCTAAACCAGGGCTAAACCAGGTCTAAGCCAGGACTAAACCAGGACTAAACCAGGGCTAAACCAGGGCTAAACCAGGGCTAAGCCAGGACTAAACCAGGTCTAAACCAGGATTAACCAGGACTAAACCAGGTCTAAACCAGGACTAAACCAGGACTAAACCAGGACTAAACCAGGTCTAAACCAGGTCTAAACCAGATCTAAACCAGGACTAAACCAGGACTAAACTCAGACTAATGTTCAAATAAAAAGACTAGATAGATTTGTGTTTCTCTGCACAAATATTTGGACTTATTGATATTTTTGGGGTATATTTGACATGAGTTTTCTGATCTGGCCCCTTTGGCATCAAAGCCGGTTGGATACGGCCCCCGGACCAGAATGAGTTTGACACTCCTTGTCTAAACAGACCTTCGGAGTTTTCCAGAATCAAGTCCTGGAACATTTCATTTCTCACCTCTTTGAGCTGAGTCAGCGGAGCTCCTGTGGGCCACTCGTACTCTCTCCCGGCCGGAGCAAACCGCATCCAGCTGCTGTCCAGAAGAGCGCGCATCCTCCAAAAACTCTCTGAAAAAAGAAAAAAAAAGAAAAAAAAAAAAAACTCAAACAAAAATAAAAACTCTGAACAGTGATATTTCCTTCAAATCCAAATCCGCTCCACCGTGAACAGATCCAGACAGGACACTGATGACCGGAGAGTAGTGGGCAGGAGCTCTGGGGCAGAAGGGGCGGGACGTCAGGGCAGCTGGGCACGTGGCAACACGCCGGAGAAATGAGGCCGCAGGGATTTGAAGCTCACATCTGGCCCACGTCTCTGCGCTGGACCTGCTGTCGGGTCTGAGCACGTGAGGATTAAAGAGACACTGTGGACTTTACCCTGAAACAATCAAATGTGTTCACAAATTTGATCAAATCTATTTAGATCAGGGGTGGGCAAACTTTTTGACTTGTGGGCCACAAAGGGTTCTAAAATTTGACAGAAGAGCCGGACCAGGAGCAGCTGGATTTAGTGTTTTGGTAATCCACCTCATAAAAGCAAAAAATAACAAACAAAAGCATTACAACAAAATGTCCATCTTTCAATTTCAACGGTATTTAGCTATTTACTGAAATGACTCTTAAACAGTGGTAAAAGTAAAGCGGTTCGCAGCGGAATGCAGCACCAGTATAAAATTCAGAGCCGGTACGCAGCACCGCTAAGAGAATATGGTTAATGGTGGCCAAAACCCACATTTGAAAAAAAAAAGTAAGGTGCTGTGGAAGTTGTGGTTGTAATAAGAAACCCGAAAACTTCTCACATTTTAGACTCAAGAACGGTGAGTCGTTTTATTAACACACAAGAATATCGGAAAAAGGAGCTGCGCTAGAACACAAAAGCAGTGTGTCAAAAGTCACACCTTTCTTAAAGGGACCGCAACTATTATTAGAAGCAGTGAATTTATAACCAAGTGCTTAACCAAGAACTGAGCAAAACCCGCATGGCAAAGCTGTAACAACACAGTTAAGAAGGTGAATTATGCATACATTCATGAGTGCACTACAGTGCGCTATTTAAGTAGAAAACACAAACAACCACACTATGCCATTGGAGAATAACTGAAAGCTACCCGAAACTCTCATGCAGAGATATCTGCAGTCTGTTAAGCAAGGATTGTCAAAACTTATCTGACTGTAGCCGTGAAAGTCGCCTAAACCATTGCGAGGCGGTGCTGCGCACTGGTAGAAGATTTAAGGCCGGCGCGCTGCCTGCACCTGTAAGAGAGGGTTTATGCTCACTAAAAACACTTAGTAAATGAGTCATTTTCGCTGTTTAATAAGAAAACATATCTATGCACATTAGGCAGCACCATTTACGTCGGCCCACAAAAATATGAAATAAGTATATTAAAAAAGTTATTTATCTACGAAAAAGGTGTCAAATGTTTTAAAAAACGGGTAAAACAAGTGTTGTTGTTTTTTTTAACGGTAAAGTGATGCACTGGACATTATAGCACCTGTAAGAGATGAAAACTACTTTCAACACTGCTCTTAAAACACAGAACATTTAATTAATAAAATACTGCTTTTTTACGATTACGATTTTAAAGCACTGAAAGTTCTGTTCTCCTTCAGGTTCTTTTGTTTTTTCGTTGACTGCTTGTTAGCATGTTTTGTGGCAAAGTGATGCCTGATATTCTTTAAAAACCGCTACAGTCTCTTGGCATATCAGGCTTGATAAGTATTCGGTGAAAAAATATTTACAGTCATACCTCACCTTACTGTGACAGATTGGATTATTGGTGTCACGTTTGCGTCTCTGCCCGCTGGGTGCGGTGATTGGGTGGTGGATCTGGGCGTGGGGTACAGGGGGTCCTCGGGTTACGACGGTCTCGGGTTACGACGTTTCGTGGTTATGAACGCGCCCCCATTAAAAAAAATATGTATATATTACGCGTCATTTCGTCTTACGCGGTTTAGCGTGGTAAGAGATGTAAACAAACGTGAACGGCGCGCGGCGCACGGCGGAAGAATACGCTCTGTTGTGGTTGTAGGGAGAAGAAGACAGCCTCATGTGCGTGCCCAATGTGGGCGGAAGTACCTGATGTGGGCTCTGATCTGCTCCTATGAAAGCGGCAGTGATAACCAAGTAGCGTAGTGGTCTAATTATTGAGATGGAAAGGTTATTGGTGCTTTGGTTGGAAGATCAAAGGCAAAATCCGGTTTACGACGAAATTCGGGTTACGACGCATCTTAAGAACGGATCTACGTCATAACCCGAGGACCCCCTGTACTTAAGTAGGCAACGTGACTACTTCCTCTTCCGTATGGCCGGTTTTGTGTTGGTGACATGGGTCTGCTGCTGGGTCTGCTGCTGGGGCTGCGTTGGGGCGAACGTGCGCTTAGACTGGGTGAGTTGTTGCGTCTTTCATGCGTTCGTTGATTGGGTTTGTTGTTACATCCGCGGTTCTTTGCTCTGTAGATTGACAGGTGTTGGTAATTGGAGCAGCGTGCGGTGTGTGTGTGGCCACGCTGGGTTGGATGCCTCTAAGCGGTGAGTCTCCCCCTCGCTTCTGTTTAGAGGGACCTCGGTGGGATCTTAAGTTAATTATTTCTTTTTTAATTTGTTGCAGACCGCTCCTACCGACGGTGGTTGTGTCTGTTCTCTCCCTAGCCGCTATCAGTGACGATTAGTTGTCACTCAACTGTGTGGATTTGCAGCTCGGCGTGTCTACGGCTCCAGGTTGCTGTTTTGTTCACCAGCGGTTCCCGATACGTGTGTGCGCCGACGTCTTCGGATGCGGTTTGCCATAGTTACGGCATTCGCATGGCCTGTGTTATTTGTTTGTGTCTACGTATTTTATAACCTACACTGACACTGGACTGGGAGCATACAATAGATGGACTTTGCACTTAAATCGTTCCTCAATTTGAACCTGTTGTACTGTTTGAGACATTTTTATACCGTTTCAGTTTTGCTGTACGCGAGCCTGAGGTATTTTTACTGTTACGGAGTATACTCTCGCGTGCTTGGGGTTTGCTACCCTGTGTTCCTCGCAGGCGTGTCTGTGTCTGGTGCCTGCATTGCACTTCCGATTGTTTGATTTGTCTTGTGCATGATTTTCTTTTTCTTTTGTTATTTGTGTGATTTTTCTTTTGTTTTTTTTGGTTGCAGTGTATCATAGGCATGGTGTGATTTCTGTTTATTATCTTTCTTTTGGAATTGCTTTGTTGCATTAGGCACTGACTAGCTGTATTGGGGCAAGGGTGGGTATACGGGTTGTTTGACCATATTTTTCTAGTGACCAGGACATTGCACATGCAACGGTGACGGACTCCATCCACTTCAGATCGTGTCCCTCAGTTACAAGATAAGTGACAGTGTTTCATCTAGTAGAACCTCATTTAACGTAGGTGCTTTGTGAAATTAATTCTTCTAACTGAAGTGCTTGTGTTTTCTGCCCGTTATTTCAGCCAGGCGCACCGGGTCTACACGAGTGGCAGGACAAGTCCCCTGGTGGTGGAGCTTCTTCGGTTCACGCTTCGGGTGTCCCCTCTCCTTTCCTACTCACGATTGGTGTATAGTGTTAGAGGTACCCTTATCTTATGCTTACTGCCCCTGCCAGTCGTGGTAGCCACTGCCCTGAGCTGCTGCTCCCCTGCCTAGAGTAGTGGTGTGTCCGCAGGGGTGGGCATTGCGTAAGAGGTGTGCTCTGTTGGGTGGGGTGTGAGTGTGTGCCGGTGTGTATGGTGGTATGCGTGCGTGTGTGTAAGAAGGGGGGGGTGTTGAGTGCTGAGCCAGATTTGGCTAGCTCCGGTCTATGTTATTGGTCTAGAATGTTCTCTCTGTACTACTTTGGTCACTAGCAAATAAATATAAATTGGTTGAACTCACGTCTCTGTCCTGTGTAATGTGCGAACTTGTGTTGCCTAATATTTCTTAAAGGGTTTACTTATTTATTCCTGTGGGCCAACCCCCCATAGGTGGCGTTGTCCGGTTGGTGCCAGTAGTCTAAATTCCATTCGGTCACATTACGAAAGACCCAACAAACGAATAATCCAAGTTACGAAACGCCTTCAGTTAAAGGTCCCATGGCATGAAATTTTCACTTTCTGAGGTTTTTGAACGTTAATGTGAGCTCCCCTACCCTGTTTAGGGCCCCCCCCCATGGTTAAAAGTTGCGAAATGTCTAAACTGAGCATTTGCGATCCTTTTCTGCGTTACAAAAAATCGGAGCTCAAACGGGCGATTTTGAACAAGGCACCTTATTGACGTTAGATCGAAAAAAGAAATGCAAAAGCAGTTCCACCCCCGTCTGTCTGTACTCAGCGTCTCTGTAAATCACGCCCAGAGAGTTTGGACTGCGAATGCGCTAGGCAATGCGAAATGCGTTTTTTTATTTGCCTGGAGGCACGTCCGAGTGTTTCTAGGCTCGGAAGTCCTTTATCTGAGCCTCTGGACCTTTGAACAGCAGTGGTTTAATTTTATTTTATGTGGAAATGTGTTTATTTTTCAATGGAACGCTTCAAATCTGTATTTGGGAACCATTAAGGAGCCATATAAAAGCATCAAGAAGTACCATGTCATGGGATCTTTAAAATTTTCGTCTCTAAATACAAAATAAAATTCAAGTTACGAAACGCGAAATCTCAAAAATTCGCAGCAGCCCGAATCCCATCCATCTTCTTCCGCTCCTCCAAGGGAGGAGCAGCCCGAATCTCCCGAAACGTAAACACTCTTGTAGCATTCTGTATTTTATTCATCTCCATGATACCCATGATGCTTTTCGTGTGCCTTCGACCCTCGTTCGTCACGGAGTTCTAACAGCGTTACTGTTTCGTGAGTTTTTCCAGTGTGCTCATTGAAACTTTACTCTTCGTTATTCATCATGGGCCCCAAGAAAGTGATTCCCAGTGCGTGTGAAAAGAAGAAGCGGCTCTGTTATCAATAGAAGTAAAACAGGAGAAGATAAAAAAACATGAAAGTGGCATGCGGTTGAGGGATATCGAACGGAACGAACGGGGCCTTGGAACGAATCAGGCCTTTTACATTTACATAGCGACTCAACTTACGAAAAATTCACGTTACGAAACCACTTCTGGAACGAATTAATTTCGTAAGGTGAGGTATGACTGTACTTGTCCACTCCTTATTAAACTCTCGACATTCTCTGTCCACTTTTCTTTTCTTTTCTTAGCTCCGCTCATATTTACAGGAGGGCTGAGGGGTTAAAGAGTAAAGCACAAACGTGGAGCAAAATGCCGCACCTCAACAAAGGTCTCTAGTGCGCCAGCTGTTGGAAAACGTCATAATTGCATGGAAATTAAAACATTAACAAGGTTTATTAATATAATTTCTTCAAGTTCGACGGGCCAGATTAAGAAGCTTGCCCATGCCTGATTTAGAATGACAGCTGTCTCCGTGTTCACAGTTACAGAGATACGAAGTCACACTACAGTAATTAAAGCCGCACTGTGGAGCTTTTCTGGTGGAGTAGGTTATTGCTTTGTCTGGATTCTACAGTACGGCATCACCTGCGTGAAGTTTGACCCACATCAAACGTACACCTACACAAAAACTATGTCAATCGTTTGTGCTTCGTTTGTGCTGTTTTGTGCTGCAAAAAGTTTTGTTTGTGTTGCTTTAGTTTTTGAGATATTAACGATTCTTTTAAAAGTCAAATTGGGGTCAGCCAGCCCCCCTCAAAAACTAAAGCAGCACAAACAAAACTTTTTGCAGCACAAAACAGCACAAACGAAGCACAAACGAAGCACAAACGAAGCACAAACGATTGACATTTTTGTGTAGGTGTGCGTTTGATGGGGGGCCAACTTCACGCAGGTTATGGCATCAGACTTAGCTCCATGGCGATAAACAAGTGACGCCAGGTCAGATCTGTGGAGGCCCTGCCCAGAATCAGAATGCATATTTTTGATCAATTTAATGCCATAGTGCGGAATATTCCAGACAGAGCAATCACATTTCTATGAATACAAACAAGTATTACATTATTATATTGGTGATTTGACAGAAAAAGGCCTTGAGAATTATCACCAACATTATTATTATAGTCGTCAAAGTGTTGAAAATGTGCGATATCGACTTATCCTCAAAGTCATGGATGAAGCAAAGTGCAATATCCATCCATCCATGTTCTTCCTCTTATCCGGGGCCGGGTCGCCGAGGCAACAATCTAAGCAGGGACTCCCAGACTTCCTTCACCCCAGACACTTCCTCCAGCTCCTCCGGGGGGACCCCAAGGCGTTCCCAGGCCAGCCGGGAGACATAATCCCTCCAGCGTGTCCTGGGTCTTCCCCGGGGCCTCCTCCCGGTGGGAGGCATCTAGTAGGCGTCCAGAACAGACGCCCGAGCCTCCTCAGCTCTACTCCGACCAGACCAGGTCTAAACCAGGACTAAACAAGGACTAAACCAGGTCTAAACCAGGACTAAACCAGGACTAAACCAGGACTAAACTGGGACTAAACCAGGACTAAACCGGGACTAAACCAGGTCTAAACTGGGACTAAACCAGGACTAAATCAGAACTAAACCAGGACTAAACCAGAACTGAACAAGGACTAAACCAGGACTAAACCAATACTAAACCAGGACTAAACCAGAACTAAACCAGGACTAAATCAGGTCTAAACCAGGATTAAACCAGGTCTAAACTGGGACTAAACCGGGACTAAACCAGGTCTAAACTGGGACTAAACCAGGTCTAAACCAGGACTAAACCAGAATTAAACCAGGACTAAACCAGGTCTAAACCAGAACTAAACCAGGTCTAAACTGGGACTAAACCGGGACTAAACCAGGTCTAAACTGGGACTAAACCAGGACTGAATCAGAACTGAACGAGGACTGAACCAGGTCTAAACTGGGACTACACCAGGTCTAAACCAGAATTAAACCAGGACTAAACCAATACTAAACCAGGACTAAACCAGAACTAAACCAGGACTAAACCAGAATTAAACCAGGACTAAACCAGGTCTAAACCAGGACTAAACCAGGACTAAACCAGAACTAAACCAGGACTAAATTA
The DNA here is from genome assembly GCA_036785185.1 of Paratrypauchen microcephalus. Lineage (NCBI taxonomy): Eukaryota > Metazoa > Chordata > Actinopteri > Gobiiformes > Gobiidae > Paratrypauchen > Paratrypauchen microcephalus. Next base: position 203,691 of record JAVJIX010000092.1, read on the forward strand.
GGTCTAAACCAGGACTGAATCAGAACTGAACAAGGACTGAACCAGGTCTAAACTGGGACTACACCAGGACTAAACCAGAATTAAACCAGGAATAAACCAGGTCTAAACCAGGACTAAACCAGGACTAAACCAATACTAAACCAATACTAAACCAGGACTAAACCAGAACTAAACCAGGACTAAACCAGGTCTAAACTGGGTCTAAACTGGGATTAAACCAGGACTAAATCAGGTCTAAACCTGGACTAAACCAGAACTGAACAAGGACTAAACCAGGACTAAACCAGGTCTAAACTGGGACTAAACCAGGTCTAAACTGGGACTAAACCAGGTCTAAACCAGATCTACTCCTCACCCTATCTCTAAGGGAGCGTCCAGCCACTCTGTGGAGGAAACTCATTTCGGCCGCTTGTATCGGCGATCTCGTCCTTTCGGTCATTACCCAGAGCTCATGACCATAGGTGAGGGGAGGAACGGAGATCGACGGTAAATCTTCACCACAACGATCCGGTACAGCAACCGCATCACTGCCGACGCCGCACCGATCCACCTGTCAATCTCACGCTCCATCCTCCCCTCACTCGAGAACAAGACCCCGAGATACTTGAACTCCTCCACCTGAGGCAAGGACTCTCCACCACCCGGAGAGGACAATGTGTCACCTGTAAATATTTAAAGACTGTTTGAGATGAGGACAAGCCACTACAATTAAATGGAATCACTCCACCATTTTTATAAGTAAAAAAAGGACTAACCGAGTGAACACGAGAGCACTGACCAGAGGAGACTGGAACATACTGAGACACAGGACCAAATTTGGCCAAATGGTGACGTCTATCAGAGGATTACAGTCCTGGAACACATGACCTGCTCATGTCAGGAACTGTGGGTCCTCCTCAAACTTCAAGAACACGCTGAGACCTGGTTTAGACCTGGTTTAGACCTGGTTTAGACCTGTTTTAGACCCATTTTAGACCTGGTTTAGACCTGTTTTAGACCTATTTTAGACCCGTTTTAGACCTGGTTTAGACCTGTTTTAGACCTGTTTTAGACCAGTTTTAGACCTGGTTTAGACCTGGTTTAGACCTGGTTTAGTCCTGGTTTAGTCCTGGTTTAGACCTGTTTTAGACCTGGTTTAGACCCATTTTAGACCTGGTTTAGACCTGTTTTAGACCTGTTTTAGACCTGGTTTAGACCCATTTTAGACCTGGTTTAGACACTCTGAAACATTGGAACACATGACCTGCTCTTGTCAGAAACTGTGGGTCCTTCAACCTTCAAGAACACTCTGAAACATTGGTTAAAAATAATCAAACGTGCTCTCACATGTAGATGTTCTTCTTAAACTCAGAGAATGGTCTGTTGTGGTGAACTTGCTGCACTTCTGTCTCTTCTGTGTGTTCCTCTAAATGTTCTTCTGTTCTGACCTGCCTTAGGACAGTGGATGGAAAGTAGCTGTTGTGCTAATTCCGGCATATTTACATCAATGTCGTTTGTCATCATGTTGATTAATGTGCTTTGCCCTAATTAAAATAAGTAAATAAATAATTTAAAAGAAACCGACATGTTTAAAAACAATATATAAATAAATAACCCAGGTTATGGAGCGTTGCTGTTAAAGGAGTTCATCTATTGAAAAGTCCATCCATCCATTTTCTTCTGCTTATCCGGGGCCGGGTCGCGGGGGCAACAGTCTAAGCAGGGACGCCCAGACCTCCTTCACCCCGGACACTTCCTCCAGCTCCTCCGGGGGGAGCCCAAGGCGTTCCCAGGCCAGCCGGGAGACATAGTCCCTCCAGTGCGTCCTGGGTCTTCCCCAGGGCCTCCTCCCGGTGGGACATGGACATGCCCGGAACACCTCCCGAGGGAGGCGTCCAGGAGGCATCCGAAACAGATGCCCGAGCCACCTCAGCTGGCTCCTCTCGACGTGGAGAAGGAGCGGCTCTACTCCGAGCTCCTCCTGCGTGACTGAGCTCCTCACCCTATCTCTAAGGGTGCGCCCAGCCACTCTACGGAGGAAACTCATTTCGGCCGCTTGTATCCGCGATCTCGTCCTTTCGGTCATTACCCAAAGCTCATGACCATAGGTGAGAGTAGGAACGTAGATTGACCGGTAAATTGAGAGCTTCGCCTTTCGGCTCAGCTCTCTCTTCACCACAACGGTCCGGTACAATGACCACATCACTGCCGACGCTGCACCGAGCCTGTCAATCGCACGCTCCATCCTCCCCTCACTCGTGAATAAGACCCCGAGATACTTGAACTCCTCCACTTGAGGCAAGGACTCCCCACCCACCCAGAGAGGGCAAGCCACCTTTTTCCGGTCGAGAACCATGGCCTCGGATTTGGAGGAGCTGATCCTCATCCCAGCCGCTTCGCACTCGGCTGCAAACCGCCCCAGTGCACATTGGAGGTCCCGGTTCGATGAAGCCATCAGGACAACATCATCTGCAAACAGCAGAGATGAGATCCTGTGGTTCCCAAACCGGATCCCCTCCGGCCCCTGACTGCGCCTAGAAATTCTGTCCATAAATATAATGAACAGAACCGGTGACAAAGGGCAGCCCTGGCGGAGTCCAACATGCACCGGGAACAGGTCCGACTTACTACCGGCAATGCGAACACAGCTCCTGCTCCGGTCATACAGGGACCGAACAGCCCTTAGCAAAGGGCCCCGAACCCCGTACTCCCAGAGCACTCTCCACAGGACCCCACGAGGGACACGGTCGAATGCCTTCTCCAGATCTACAAAGCACATGTGGACTGGTTGGGCAAACTCCCATGCACCCTCGAGCACCCGATGGAGAGTATAGAGCTGGTCCAGTGTTCCCCGGCCGGGACGAAAACCACACTGCTCCTCCTGAATCCGAGGTTCGACTATCGGTCGAATTCTCCTCTCCAGCACCGTGGAATAGACCTTACCGGGAAGGCTGAGGAGTGTGATTCCCCGATAATTGGAACACACCCTCCGGTCCCCCTTCTTAAACAGAGGGACCACCACCCCGGTCTGCCAGTCCAGAGGTACTGTCCCCGACCGCCACGCAATGTTGCAGAGATGTGTCAGCCAAGACAGCCCTACAACATCCAGCGACTTGAGATACTCAGGACGGATCTCATCCACCCCCGGGGCCTTGCCACCGAGGAGCTTTCCAACCACCTCAGTGACTTCGGCCAGGGTGATGGACGAGTCCGCCTCCAAGTCTCCAGCCTCTGCTTCCTCCTCGGAAGATGTGACGGCGGGATTGAGGAGATCCTCAAAGTATTCCTTCCACCGTCCGATAACATCCCCAGTCGAGGTCAACAGCTCCCCACCTCCACCGTAAACAGTGTTGGTGAAGCACTGCTTCCCCCTCCTGAGGCGCCGAACGGTTTGTCAGAATTTCTTTGAGGCCGTCCGATAGTCCTCCATGGCCTCTCGGAACTCCTCCCAAACCCGAGTTTTTGCCTCTACGACCACCCGGGCTGCAGCACGCTTGGCCCGCCGGTACCCCTCAGCTGCCTCAGGAGTCCCATGAGCCTCCTTCTTCAGCCTGACGGCATCCCTTACTTCCGGTGTCCACCACCGGGTTCGGGGATTGCCGCCGCGACAGGCACCACAGACCTTACGATTACAGCTACGGGCGGCCGCATCGACAATAGAGGCCGAGAACAAAGCCCACTCGGACTCTATGTCCCCAGCCTCCCCCGAAATCTGGGAGAAGCTCTCCCGGAGGTGTGAGTTGAAGGTGCCCCTGACAGAGGGCTCTGCCAGACGTTCCCAACAGACCTTCACGATACGCTTGGGCCTGCCAGGTCTCTCCGGCTTCCTCCCCTGCCAGCGGACCCAACTCACAACCAGGTGGTGATCGGTTGACAGCTCTGCCCCTCTCTTCACCCGAGTGTCCAAGACACGCGGCCGGAGGTCAGATGACACGACAACAAAGTCGATCATCGACCTCCGTCCTAGGGTGTCCTGGTGCCACGTGCACTGATGGACACCCTTGTGCTCGAACATGGTGTTCGTTATGGACAAACTGTGGCTAGCACAGAAGTCCAATAACAGAACACCGCTCGGGTTCAGATCAGGGAGGCCATTCCTCCCAATCACCCCTCTCCAGGTGTCACTGTCGTTGCCCACGTGGGCGTTGAAGTCCCCCAAGAGAACAACGGAGTCCCCGGTCGGTGCACTGTTCAGTACCCCTCCCAGGCACTCCAAGAAGGCCGGGTACAGTGAGAGACCTGTCCCCGACCCGAAGGCGCAGGGATGCGACCCTCTCGTTCACCGGGGTGAACTCCAACACTCGGCGGCTGAGCTGTGGGGCAATGAGCAGGCCCACACCAGCCCACCGCCGTTCCCCGCGGGCAACGCCAGAGAAATGGAGGGTCCAGCCCCCCTCAAGGAATTGGGTTCCAGAGCCCAAGCTGTGCGTGGAGGTGAGGCCGACTATATCTAGTCGGTAACGCTCAACCTCCCGCACAAGCTCAGGCTCCTTCCCCCCCAGCGAGGTGACATTCCATGTCCCCAGAGCTAGTCTCCATGTCCGGAGATCCGGCCGTCGAGGCCCCCGCCTTCGACTGCCGCCCAGATCTCTCTGCACCCGGCCCTTATGGATCCTCCTGTGGGTGGTGGGTCCACAGGAGGACGGCCCCACGTCGCTTCTTCGGGCTTCGCCCGGCTGGGCCCCGTGAGGAAAGGCCCAGCCACCAGACGCTCGCTGGCGCACACCCACCCCAGGTCTGGCTCCAGGGTGGGGCCCCGGTGACGCCAGTCCGTATCTGGCCTTGCTATTGAACTCATCATAAGGGCTTCTGAACCGCTCTTAGTCTGACCCGTCCCCCAGGCCCTGTTTGCCTTGGGTGACCCTACCAGGGGCATAAAGCCCCCGACAACATAGCTCCCGAGATCATTTGGGCACTCAAACCCCTCCACCACGTTAAGGTGGCGGCTCAAGGAGGGTATTGAAAAGTCTTGACAAAGAAATCAAAGTGCAATAACGGTATTTAAAAAAAAACACACACACATAAAATCAGGTGCAGTGTGTATATACAGTATATAAAAGAAAGCTGAAGTTGTTGTGCATAAAAGTGATTTCTGTTTGCAGTTAATTGATATTAGTGATTGAAATGAAACGTATTGATGAAATGTTTCAGTGTGAACATGTCTGGAAAAGGGAAGAGGGGCAGATTACATAAGACTCTTCTTTCTGCTCCTTATTTTAGGACACTAATATTAGGACACTGTTAATGTCTTTGTATAATTGAAATAAAACGAAATGTAAACAAGTAAAATAAAATAAAAAATAAAATATCCTGAGCCAAAAAAGTTACACAGTGCATCTTTAAATGAACATAAACTCGCCTAGGGCCATTTTGAGGCCCTAGGCGAAATATAGACATGGGGCCCTCAAAAGTCATTCTTCAAACACACACACACATACACACACAAAATAATGGTCGCCTCTACTTCCAAAGTCCAAAGTACAGCAGCCCGTGAGGGGGTGTGTGCTGGGACAAATATTATATAGACATTAATTTGGTATTCTGGTGCTGTTTTAGTGTTTTTTTCATGTATATCTTAGCTATAGTATATATAGTTTTTACATCAGTGACAAATTAAGATTTCAATTTTTTTGTGCGTGTACCATGTCAGGGGTGACAGTTGGGGCTCCTCTTAACGGGCAGGTTTGGTAGGGCCCCTAGGCGAATGCCTATGTTCCATAGACGGCCCGCGTCTATGGACAGGGCCAAAGAGAACGTTCATGTTTTTAAGAGTGGCTCAAGACTCACCTGTTTAGCTTGGCCTTGGATTGAATTTGTTTGTTTGTGCGTTTGTTCATTTGTTTTTTGTTTTTTGTTTTTTTTCTCTCTGTTGGCAGCACGGTGGCTGAGTGGCTAGCACTCATTCAAGATTCAGGATTGTTTATTTGTCATATGCAGAATCAACACAGGGCCAACAATGAAATGAAATGTTCAGGATCAGAAGAACCGTTGACTCGCTAAGATAGTCAGAAGTACTAATAACAGCAGTAATAGTACATGGTAAAAAAGTGTTGCAAAAGTGCAGGGGAAGAAGTAAACAATATAATAAACAATAGAATAAAATATGTAATAAAATGTAATAAAAATACAAGGTACAATGTACAAAGGTGCAGGTAGGATTACATCAAAGATCAAATAAGGTGTAAGTATTTCACAGATTGCACATAATATGGTGTGGTGTAGGTGTTCCATGTGGATTTCGTATTGCACATAGTATGGTATAAAACTCATGCTTCACAGCAAGAAGGTTCGGGTCGCCTGGGCCTTTCTGTGTGGAGTTTGCATGTTCTCCCCGTGTCTGGGTGGGTTTCCTCCGGGCACTCCGGTTTCCCCCATCAACCCAAAACATGCTCCAGGTAAAATCCTTCAGTTTGGGTCCTGACCAAGACTAAACAACAAAATCATGGAGATGGTCCCCAGGTCAAATGCAGAAAACGATTTCTCCTGTGTGAGATCAATAAAAAGTCAATCTTCTAATCTTCTAATCCTTAATCACTCTAAGGCGCTTTGTGTTACATTTTTTGTATCAAAATCGCTTTATAAATAATGTTTGACTGATTGATTGATTGATATGTTTACCTAATGATAAGTCCGCCTCTGCATAAACTGTAGGTATTAATTCTTGGCAGTGACGTCTGGGGGTGTTCTGCTGCATCTCCATGGTGGAACAGCTCAACTTTATGTCACAGAAAACCCCATGTCCTGTCTTTTTGCTACTTATTTAGAATTTATTATTACATTTATATATTTTTCTTTGTTATTATATTATATTGTGTCCAAATAATTTCCTTGTGGATCAATAAAATTTGTCTAAGTCTCAGTCTAAAGTCTAACAGTTGCCGTGGTGACCGAATGGCCATGTCAGCAAAGACTGTCCAAAAAGTTTAATTAAGGTGGTCTGAAAACTCAGAATACAAAATACCCATTTTAGACCAGTTTTAGACCAGTTTTAGACCAGTTTTAGACCTGTTTAAATCTGTTTTAGTCCTGGTTTAGTCCTGGTTTAGACCAGTTTTAGACCTGCAAAATGGATTTGAAGAGCAGATTTTCCTGGGTGATCAGTGCAAGGGTTCGTGGTCCTGAGTTTGATTTTTGCCGCCTTGTGACTGTTACATGTGTGAGAGGCTTGTTTAAAGGTGCAGATCAGCTCAACTGTCGTAGTTCTTCAGACAGAGCAGTGCCTACAGTTAGCATCACGCCCCCAGGGTTAATGGCATGTGCTGGTGCAGCCTCCTCAGAGCTGTGTTTGTGGTGGACACGACTCACGTGGGGATTAGTCTGACCTCAGTGTGACAGTGACAGCTGCAGCTCCAGAGGGACACGTGTGTGGAACATCTGCTGCACCACGACGCACGAGCTCGTGAACGTCTGCTCACCGAGAACGTCTGCTCATCGTGAACGTCTGCTCACCGAGAACGTCTGCTCACCGAGAACGTCTGCTCATCAAGAACGTCTGCTCATCGAGAACGTCTGCTCATTGAGAACGTCTGCTCACTCATCGAGAACGTCTGCTCATCGAGAACGTCTGCTCACTCATCGAGAACTTCTGCTCATCGAGAACGTCTGCTCACCGAGAACGTCTGCTCATCGAGAACGTCTGCTCATCGAGAACGTCTGCTCATGAAGAACGTCTGCTCATCGAGAACGTCTGCTCACCGAGAACGTCTGCTCATCGAGAACGTCTGCTCATCGAGAACGTCTGCTCATGAAGAACCTGCACCACGACCCATGAGCTCGTGCAGCAGAGGGGTGTTTGGGGTTTGGGGGTTTGGGGTGTCGTCTTTGCAACTTGGAACAATGAATTATGTAAATGATAATGGTCGCTTTTTATGTTCATAAATGTAAACTCCAAAAGCAACAAAAGTTTTAGGTGATTTTTATTTTTTTTAATTGCAAATAAGAGAATAGAATCAGATACAGAGAAGGAGGTGGGGATAGGGGGTAGGTGAAGACACAGGGACAAAGACACAGAGACGCAGAGACGCAGAGACAGACACAGAGACACAGAGACAGAGACACAGAGACACAGAGACAAAGACACAGAGACACAGAGACAAAGACAGAGACGCAGAGACACAGAGACAAAGACACAGAGACAAAGACACAAAGACACAGACACAGAGACACAAAGACAAAGAGACACAGAGAGAAAGACAGAGACACAGAGACAAAGAGACAGAGACACAGAGACAAAGAGACAGAGACACAGAGACAGAGACACAGAGACAAAGACACAGACACACAGAGACACGTCCTGCGTTTGTCTCAGTCTCAGGTTCTGGACAGGCTCAGGTGAAGCTCAGAACCTCCAGAATTCCCTCCCTGAGCTGCAGAGGCTGCACTAGCACTGACTCTGGATCTGTTTAAACCAAATGGACTTCAGCTTTGAACCAGTGACCTACATGAGTCATGTGACGCTCATTCTGCGTTCTGCGGACTGGTATAGTCCTGGTTCAGTGCTGGCTTAGTCCTGGTTCAGTCTTGGTATAGTCCTGGTTCAGTCCTGGTATAGTCCTGGTTTAGACCTGGTATAGTACTGGTTCAGTCCTGGTTCAGTCCTGGTTCAGTCCTGGTTTAGTCCTGGTTTAGTCCTGGTTCAGTCCTGGTTTAGTCCTGGTTCAGTCCTGGTTCAGTCCTGGTTCAGTCCTGGTTTAGACCTGGTATAGTCCTGGTATAGTCCTGGTTCAGTCCTGGTTCAGTCCTGGTTTAGTCCTGGTTCAGTCCTGGTTTAGACCTGGTATAGTCCTGGTATAGTCCTGGATCAGTCCTGGTTTAGTCCTGGCTCAGTCCTGGTTCAGTCCTGGTTCAGTCCTGGTTTAGTCCTGGTTTAGACCTGGTTTAGTCCTGGTTTAGTCCTGGTTCAGTCCTGGTAGTCCTGGCTCAGACCTGGTTTAGTCCTGGTTTAGTCCTGGTTCAGTCCTGGTAGTCCTGGCTCAGACCTGGTTTAGTCCTGGCTCAGTCCTGGTTCAGTCCTGGTATAGTCCTGGTTCAGTCCTGGTTTAGTCCTGGTTTAGTCCTGGCTCAGTCCTGGTTTAGTCCTGGTTTAGTCCTGGTTCAGTCCTGGTATAGTCCTGGTTTAGACCTGGTATAGTCCTGGTTTAGTCCTGGTTTAGTCCTGGTTCAGTCCTGGTTCAGTCCTGGTTTAGTCCTGGTTTAGACCTGGTATAGTCCTGGTTCAGTCCTGGTTCAGTCCTGGTTTAGTCCTGGTTCAGTGCTGGTTCAGTCCTGGTTTAGACCTGGTATAGTACTGGTTCAGTCCTGGTTCAGTCCTGGTTTAGTCCTGGTATAGTCCTGGTTCAGTCCTGGTTCAGTCCTGGTTTAGTCCTGGTTTAGTCCTGGTTCAGTCCTGGTTCAGTCCTGGTTTAGACCTGGTATAGTCCTGGTATAGTCCTGGTTCAGTCCTGGTTCAGTCCTGGTTCAGTCCTGGTTTAGTCCTGGTTCAGTCCTGGTTTAGACCTGGTATAGTCCTGGTATAGTCCTGGCTCAGTCCTGGTTTAGTCCTGGCTCAGTCCTGGTTTAGTCCTGGTTCAGTCCTGGTTCAGTCCTGGTTTAGTCCTGGTTCAGTCCTGGTTCAGTCCTGGTTTAGTCCTGGCTCAGTCCTGGTTTAGTCCTGGTTTAGACCTGGTATAGTCCTGGCACAGTCCTGGTTCAGTCCTGGTTTAGTCCTGGCTCAGTCCTGGTATAGTCCTGGCACAGTCCTGGTTCAGTCCTGGTTTAGTCCTGGCACAGTCCTGGTTCAGTCCTGGTTTAGTCCTGGCTCAGTCCTGGTTTAGACCTGGTATAGTCCTGGTTCAGTCCTGGGTCAGTCCTGGTTTAGTCCTGGTTCAGTCCTGGTTTAGTCCTGGTTTAGACCTGGTATAGTCCTGGTTTAGTCCTGGTTTAGTCCTGGTTCAGTCCTGGTTTAGTCCTGGTTTAGACCTGGTATAGTCCTGGTTTAGTCCTGGTTCAGTCCTGGTTTAGTCCTGGTTCAGTCCTGGTTCAGTCCTGGTATAGTCCTGGTTTAGTCCTGGTTTAGTCCTGGTTTAGACCTGGTTTAGTCCTGGTTTAGTCTTGGTTCAGTCCTGGTATAGTCCTGGTTTAGACCTGGTTTAGTCCTGGTTTAGTCTTGGTTCAGTCCTGGTATAGTCCTGGTTTAGTCCTGGTTTAGTCCTGGTTTAGTCTTGGTTCAGTCCTGGTTTAGTCCTGGTTTAGTCCTGGTTTAGACCTGGTATAGTCCTGGTTCAGTCCTGGTTCAGTCCTGGTTCAGTCTTGGTTCAGTCTTGGTTCAGTCTTGGTTCAGTCCTGGTTTAGTCCTGGTTCAGTCCTGGTTCAGTCCTGGTTTAGTCTTGGTTCAGTCCTGGTATAGTCCTGGTTTAGTCCTGGTTTAGACCTGGTTTAGTCCTGGTTTAGTCTTGGTTCAGTCCTGGTTTAGACCTGGTTTAGTCCTGGTTTAGTCTTGGTTCAGTCTTGGTTTAGTCTTGGTTCAGTCCTGGTTTAGTCCTGGTTCAGTCCTGGTTCAGTCCTGGTTCAGTCCTGGTTTAGACCTGGTATAGTCCTGGTTTAGTCCTGGTTCAGACCTGGTATAGTCCTGGTTCAGTCCTGGTATAGTCCTGGTATCGTCCTGGTTCAGTCCTGGTTCAGTCCTGGTTCAGTCCTGGCTCAGTCCTGGTATAGTCCTGGTATAGTCCTGGTTCAGACCTGGTATAGTCCTGGTTCAGTCCTGGTTCAGTCCTGGTTCAGTCCTGGCTCAGTCCTGGTATAGTCCTGGTTTAGTCCTGGTTCAGACCTGGTATAGTCCTGGTTCAGTCCTGGTTCAGTCCTGGTTTAGTCCTGGTATAGTCCTGGTTCAGTCCTGGTTCAGTCCTGGTTTAGTCCTGGTTCAGTCCTGGTTTAGTCCTGGTTTAGTCCTGGTATAGTCCTGGTTCAGTCCTGGTTCAGTCCTGGTTTAGTCCTGGTTCAGTCCTGGTATAGTCCTGGTTCAGTCCTGGTTCAGTCCTGGCTCAGTCCTGGTATAGTCCTGGTTTAGTCCTGGTTCAGACCTGGTATAGTCCTGGTTCAGTCCTGGTTCAGTCCTGGTTCAGTCCTGGTTCAGTCCTGGCTCAGTCCTGGTTTAGTCCTGGTTCAGTCCTGGTTCAGTCCTGGTATAGTCCTGGTTTAGACCTGGTTCAATCCTGGTTCAGTCCTGGTAGTCCTGGCTCAGTCCTGTTTAGTCCTGGCTCAGTCCTGGTTCAGTCCTGGTTTAGTCCTGGTTCAGTCCTGGTTTAGTCCTGGTTTAGACCTGGTTTACTCCTGGTTTAGTCCTGGTTTAGTCCTGGTTTAGTCCTGGTTCAGTCCTGGTTCAGTCCTGGTATAGTCCTGGTTTAGACCTGGTATAGTCCTGGTTTAGTCCTGGTATAGTCCTGGTATAGTCCTGGTTTAGACCTGGTTCAGTCCTGGTATAGTCCTGGTTTAGACCTGGTATAGTCCTGGTTTAGTCCTGGTTTAGACCTGGTATAGTCCTGGTTCAGTCCTGGTTCAGTCCTGGGTCAGTCCTGGTTTAGTCCTGGTTTAGTCCTGGTTTAGTCCTGGTTCAGTCCTGGTTCAGTCCTTGTATCGTCCTGGTATAGTCCTGGCTCAGTCCTGGTTCAGTCCTGGTTTAGACCTGGTATAGTCCTGGTTTAGTCCTGGTTCAGTCCTGGTATAGTCCTGGTTTAGACCTGGTTCAGTCCTGGTATAGTCCTGGTTTAGACCTGGTATAGTCCTGGTTTAGTCCTGGTTCAGTCCTGGTATAGTCCTGGTTTAGACCTGGTATAGTCCTGGTTTAGTCCTGGTTCAGTCCTGGTTCAGTCCTGGTTCAGTCCTGGTTTAGTCCTGGTTCAGTCCTGGTTCAGTCCTGGTTCAGTCCTGGTATAGTCCTGGTATAGTCCTGGCTCAGTCCTGGTTCAGTCCTGGTTTAGACCTGGTATAGTCCTGGTTCAGTGCTGGTTTAGTCCTGGTTCAGTCCTGGTATAGTCCTGGCTCAGTCCTGGTTCAGTCCTGGTTTAGACCTGGTATAGTCCTGGTTCAGTGCTGGTTTAGTCCTGGTTCAGTCCTGGTATAGTCCTGGTTCAGTCCTGGTATAGTCCTGGTTTAGACCTGGTATAGTCCTGGTTCAGTCCTGGTTCAGTCCTGGTTCAGTCCTGGTTTAGTCCTGGTTCAGTCCTGGTATAGTCCTGGCTCAGTCCTGGTTTAGTCCTGGCTCAGTCCTGGTTTAGTCCTGGTTCAGTCCTGGTTTAGACCTGGCTCAGTCCTGGTATAGTCCTGGCTCAGTCCTGGTTTAGTCCTGGCTCAGTCCTGGTTTAGTCCTGGTTCAGTCCTGGTTTAGACCTGGCTCAGTCCTGGTATAGTCCTGGCTCAGTCCTGGTTTAGTCCTGGCTCAGTCCTGGTTTAGTCCTGGTTTAGACCTGGTATAGTCCTGGCTCAGTCCTGGTTTAGTCCTGGCTCAGTCCTGGTTTAGTCCTGGTTTAGTCCTGGCTCAGTCCTGGTTCAGTCCTGGTATAGTCCTGGCTCAGTCCTGGTTCAGTCCTGGTTTAGTCCTGGTTCAGTCGTGGTTTAGTCCTGGTTCAGTCCTGGTTCAGTCCTGGTTTAGACCTGATATAGTCCTGGTTCAGTCCTGGTTCAGTCCTGGTTCAGTCCTGGTTTAGTCCTGGTTCAGTCCTGGTTTAGTCCTGGTTTAGTACTGGTTTAGACCTGGTTTAGTCCTGGTTCAGTCCTGGTTTAGTCCTGGCTCAGTCCTGGTTTAGTCCTGGTTTAGTCCTGGCTCAGTCCTGGTTTAGTCCTGGTTTAGACATGGTATAGTCCTGGCTCAGTCCTGGTTTAGTCCTGGTTTAGACATGGTATAGTCCTGGTTCAGTCCTGGTTCAGTCCTGGCTCAGTCCTGGTTTAGTCCTGGTTTAGTCCTGGTTCAGTCCTGGTTTAGTCCTGGTATAGTCCTGGCTCAGTCCTGGTTTAGTCCTGGTTTAGACATGGTATAGTCCTGGTTCAGTCCTGGTTCAGTCCTGGCTCAGTCCTGGTTTAGTCCTGGTTTAGTCCTGGTTCAGTCCTGGTTTAGACCTGGTATAGTCCTGGCTCAGTCCTGGTTCAATCCTGGTTCAGTCCTAGTTCAGTCTTACAAATATACTAAATGAAATGAAATTTCCTGTATATATTGTGTTTTAATAGTTCCGGATGTTTCTCCTGTTTGTACGATGGTAAAACAGACACCAAATGTCCAAACAGTGTGGTGGTCCCAGTCCTGTGTGACTCTCCGAGTCCGTTTTACAGTTTTAAAAAAACTCTTTTATTTTTGATTCACTGGTAAGTAAAACCATAACCATATTCAGACTACAAAGCGTAAGTTCATTTACCTCCTAAATGCTCTAAAATGCAGAGAATTTCATAGATTTGCTCAAAATTGATCCTAAAGCCACCCTTTTGTCCCATATTGGCACGTTTGTTTTGATATCAACTATAATTTAAATACACTTTCTGGAGCGTGTGTGTATATTTGAGTGTGTTTGCTTTCGTTTTGTTTCATTTCAGGCAAAAAATCCAACTGCAGTGCGATAATCACAGAATTTTCATGGTCTGTCCCTTTTTCACCATGCCCCAGTTTGCAGCTCTGTATTCAAATAAAACATAAACAATATATTCACGTTTTTATCTTTGTAGGTTAGAAGACTTGAAGAGAATTGCAAAAATAAACAAATGTCAGAGGGTAAAAATTCTCAGCGTTATTAAAGTTCCACACATTTGCCACAAGAGGGCGCTATGACACCGTTTTATGAACGCACCTTCTTATCGTCTGCAATAAAAGCAAGAATAATAGAAGCATGTATCATTTGTAGGAATAAATCATACATAAGAGCCTCACACATCTTTAAAGGGCCCATATTATGCTCTTCCCTGATCTATGTTCTAATGTTGTTTCCTCATCACAAACACCTGGACATTTCCCTTCACATTCTTTTGGACTTTGCTCTGAAAATTTATCTTCGGGGATAGATAGATTAGATAGATTTAAAAAAAATAAATAAATAAAAATAAACAATAAATAAATAATAAATAAATAAAACATAAATAAATAATAAATAAATACGTTAATTAAAAATAAATAAAAAAAAACAACAACAACAAAACAGGGGTATCAGTCCTGGTTTAGTCCTGGTTTAGACCTGGTTTAGTCCTGGTTTAGTCTTGGTTTAGACCTGGTTTAGTCCTGGTTCAGTCCTGGTTTAGTCCTGGTTCAGTCCTGGTTTAGACCTGGTTAAGTTTTCGTTTAGTCCTGGTTCAGTCCTGGTTTCGTCCTGGTTCAGACCTGGTTTAGACCTGATTTAGACCTGGTTTAGACTTGGTTCAGTCCAGATTTAGTCTTGGTATAGTCTTGGTATAGTCCTGGTTTAGACCTGTTTCAGTCCTGGTTTAGTCCTGGTTCAGACCTGGTTTAGACCTGATTTAGACCTGATTTAGACCTGATTTAGACCTGGTTCAGTCCAGATTTAGTCTTGGTATAGTCTTGGTATAGTCTTGGTATAGTCCTGGTATAGTCCTGGTTTAGACCTGTTTCGTCCTGGTTCAGTCCTGGTTTAGACCTGATTTAGACCTGATTTAGACCTGGTTTAGACCTGGTTCAGTCCAGATTTAGTCTTGGTATAGTCCTGGTATAGTCCTGGTATAGTCCTGGTTTAGACCTGTTTCAGTCCTGGTTTAGTCCTGGTTCAGACCTGATTTAGACCTGATTTAGACCTGGTTTAGACCTGGTTCAGTCCAGGTTTAGTCTTGGTATAGTCCTGGTATAGTCCTGGTTTAGACCTGTTTCAGTCCTGGTTTAGTCCTGGTTCAGACCTGATTTAGACCTGATTTAGACCTGTTTTACACCTGGTTCAGTCCAGGTTTAATCTTGGTATAGTCTTGGTATAGTCCTGGTATAGTCCTGGTTTAGTCCTGGTTCAGTCCTGGTTTAGACCTGGTTTAGTTTAAAAAAAAAACAAAAAAAAAACAGGAGTGTCAAACTCATTCTGGTCCGGGGGCCGTATCCAACTAACTTTGATCCCAAAGGGGCCGGATCAGAAAACTCATGGCAAATATACCCCAAAAATAGCAATAAGTCCAAATATTTGTGCAGAGAAACACAAATCTATTACAGAAGTTTTTTTTATTTGATGAACTCTTTTAAAATATTATAATATTATGAACAACCAACTTTAAAGGTCCCATGACATGGTACTTCCTGATGCTTTTATATGGCTCCTTAATGGTTCCCTAATACTGTAAATGAATCCTTCTTCAAAATCAACACTCACTGCATGAGATATGACTCTGTGTCTAAAATGCTTTATTCTGAGTGTTGCTGCTTCAATGCAAATGAGAAGGACAGCGAGATTGGCTAAGGAGCGGGGGGGGGGGCAGGTTTCCCCCGCTGGAAGCGCAGCTCTGCACCGCTGTCTGCTCGCTTCCGTGTTTAACACAGGAAGACAGATGGGAGACTTTGCAATGAAAAAAAGCATATTTACACAGAAAATAAAATTAAACCACTGGTATTTCAGAGGTCCAGAGGGTCGGGTAAGGGACTTGCGAGCCTAGAAACACTCGGACGTGCCTCCAGGCAAATAAAAAAACGCATTTCGCATTGTAGCGCATTCACAGTCCAAACTCTATGGGCGGGATATACAGGGACGCTGAGCGGAGACAGAGGGAGGGGCTGGAGCTGCATTTGCCGATCTGACGTCAAAAAGGTGCCTTGTCCGAACTCGCCCGTTTCAACACTGGTTTTGTGTAACGCAGAAAAGGACCGCAAATGCTCAGTTTAGACATTTCGCAACTTTTAGCCATGGGGAAGGGGCCTAAACAGGGTAGGGGAGCTCACATTAACGTTCAAAAAGCTCAGAAAGTGAAAATTTCATGCCATGGGACCTTTAAGAAAAATGCACTTTCAACACAAGTGTACAGGTTTCCCATTCACCTCCTGAACAAACAGGAGTTAGTCAATTTTTCTTGGAAAATCCTGCACTCGGTTTCCACTTTTCTCAGTTTTGACATTTTGCTGATGAGGTTGTCACGTCAACAGTCAAAACGATGGTCCTTTAAGGGCGTTTGTGCTGCTCTGGTGGGAGGAGCCACGTACAGAGGCACCGGAGACCCTGCTATGCTAAACTGCGCAGAAATTTACCAATATTTTAATAGAAAATTAAAATATAATTAAAATATATTAAAGGAGAATTAACGTTTTTTACCATCTGAGCCTTATTTCGGTAATAAAACACGTTGATTTACTCACCCATATCACTTTAGTGACATTTGGAGCAGTTCCGTAGATTTGGTAGGTTAGGATATCCGGGTAACGTGAGTGCTCAGGGCACAATGTTGCGGTCAACAAATAACACAAACTTTAGCACTTTTCAAATCACAGAAGACCGCTGTGTCAGCGTAGACTTTAAGTGGAGTCCAAAGCGGCCTGAAACCCGATATCCAGCTACAGTTTAATTTGATAATCAATGTCAGTTTTAATTATTTGTGTGTCTCTACATGTAATCTGAATTATTCAAACAACATTTCCACCAAATGACTCTTATTCAACAGTGAATTTCCACCGTATTGCTTCTCTTCTTGGGGCTTTGCATCAAAGCGCCCTCGAAGTGTAGCGAAATAGCCAATCGTGTGTGGTTGCTAGGGGAAAATGAAAAAAATATGATTCCTATCAGCCTATCAGCATCGCCGAATAAAATGGTTTTGGGGCGCCGTAAATTGCGCACCTGGTACAGAAAGTTTGGATCTCTTTTAGCCCTATCCCAGACTGATTAGTCACGTGATAGGCGTATCCACGTATTAATCCGCAGGGAATACGCGGATGAAATATTGTGAAAGGACGTCTGAATTATTGTTTTGAATGTATTTATTTTCTGTGCCATCTGTGATAAGATAATCACGAGCAAGTTGAAAGGTCAGTCAGGGGATGAGCGCGGGTCTTATTCGGGAGATGCACTTTTGGAAGAAGTCACGTTTTCAGCTTGTCCCAAGTCTTAGTAATTAAACTGAAACAGGACTAAACTGGGACTAAACCGGGACTATAGCGAGACTAAACTGGGACTGAAGTGGGACTAAAGCAGGACTGAACCGGGACTAAACCAGGACTAAATCAGGATTAAACCAAGACTAAAGCAGGACTAAACCAGGTATAAACCAGAACTAAACTGGGACTAAATTGGGACTAAATCGGGACTAAAGCAGGATTAAACCAAGACTAAAGCAGGATTAAACCAGGACTAAACCAGGACTAAAGCAGAACTAAACCGGGACTAAATCGAGACTAAATCGGGACTAAAGCAGGATTAAACCAGGACTAAACCAGGACTAAACTGGGACTAAAGCAGGACTAAAGCAGGACTAAACAGGACTAAATTGGGACTAAACTGGGACTAAACCAGGACTAAAGCAGGTTTAAACCAGGACTAAAGCAGGACTAAACCAGGTTCAAACCAGAACTAAACTGGGACTAAACCAGGACTAAATTCGGACTAAAGCAGAACTAAACCGGGACTAAATCGAGACTAAATCGGGACTAAAGCAGGATTAAACAAGGACTAAACCGGGACTAAACTGGGACTAAACTGGGACTAAAGCAGGACTAAAGCAGGTTTAAACAGAACTAAATTGGGACTAAACTGGGACTAAACTGGGACTAAAGCAGGACTAAAGCAGGTTTAAACAGAACTAAATTGGGACTAAACTGGGACTAAACTGGGACTAAAGCAGGTTTAAACCAGGACTAAAGCAGGACTAAACCAGGTTCAAACCAGAACTAAACTGGGACTAAACCAGGACTAAATTCGGACTAAAGCAGGATTAAACCAAGACTAAAGCAGGATTAAACCAGGACTAAACCAGGACTAAAGCAGAACTAAACCGGGACTAAATCGAGACTAAATCGGGACTAAAGCAGGATTAAACCAGGACTAAACAGGACTAAACCGGGACTAAACTGGGACTAAACTGGGACTAAAGCAGGACTAAAGCAGGACTAAACAGGACTAAATTGGGACTAAACTGGGACTAAACTGGGACTAAAGCAGGTTTAAACCAGGACTAAAGCAGGACTAAACCAGGTTCAAACCAGAACTAAACTGGGACTAAACCAGGACTAAATTCGGATTAAAGCAGGATTAAACCAAGACTAAAGCAGGATTAAACCAGGTCTAAACCAGGACTAAAGCAGAACTAAACCGGGACTAAATCGAGACTAAATCGGGACTAAAGCAGGATTAAACCAGGACTAAACCGGGAGTAAACTGGGACTAAACTGGGACTAAACTGGGACTAAACTGGGACTAAACCGGGACTAAATCGAGACTAAATCGGGACTAAAGCAGGATTAAACCAGGACTAAACCGGGACTAAACTGGGACTAAACTGGGACTAAACTGGGACTAAAGCAGGACTAAAGCAGGTTTAAACAGGACTAAATTGGGACTAAACTGGGACTAAACTGAGACTAAAGCAGGTTTAAACAGGACTAAATTGGGACTAAACTGGGACTAAACTGGGACTAAAGCAGGTTTAAACCAGGACTAAAGCAGGACTAAACCAGGTTCAAACCAGAACTAAACTGGGACTAAACCAGGACTAAATTCGGACTAAAGCAGGATTAAACCAAGACTAAAGCAGGATTAAACCAGGACTAAACCAGGACTAAAGCAGAACTAAACCGGGACTAAATCGAGACTAAATCGGGACTAAAGCAGGATTAAACCAGGACTAAACTGGGACTAAAGCAGGACTAAACAGGACTAAATTGGGACTAAACTGGGACTAAACTGGGACTAAAGCAGGTTTAAACCAGGACTAAAGCAGGACTAAACCAGGTTCAAACCAGAACTAAACTGGGACCAAACCAGGACTAAATTCGGACTAAAGCAGGATTAAACCAAGACTAAAGCAGGATTAAACCAGGACTAAACCAGGACTAAACCAGGACTAAAGCAGAACTAAACCGGGACTAAATCGAGACTAAATCAGGACTAAAGCAGGATTAAACCAGGACTAAACCGGGACGAAACTGGGACTAAACTGGGACTAAACTGGGACTAAACTGGGACTAAAGCAGGACTAAAGCAGGACAAAACAGGACTAAATTGGGACTAAACTGGGACTAAACCAGGACTAAAGCAGGTTTAAACCAGGACTAAAGCAGGACTAAACCAGGTTCAAACTAGAACTAAACTGGGACTAAACCAGGACTAAATTCGGACTAAAGCAGGATTAAAGCAAGACTAAAGCAGGATTAAACCAGGACTAAACCAGGACTAAAGCAGAACTAAACCGGGACTAAACCGGGACTAAACTGGGACTAAACCGGGACTGACCGGGACTGACCAGGAAGATTCACGGAAGGTGATTTTGATGCTTTATTGCCAGATAAGTTAGGTTTTCGGTCTGAAGACTTGGTGTAACTTAAATCGTGATGGTTAACTACCTGTTGAGTGGACAATTCAACGCGAGGTAGAGTGGACCGAGTCGTCAGTCCAGTGGTTTGTTAATGGACTTTGCGAGTAAGCTAGCGACCTGCCAGCTACACCGGGGAGGACCATTCGAGAGACCGCGATGAGAGCACAAAGGACACACCGCATTTAGTAACGTTGCCCGAGGGAGAGCGGAACGACGCTAACTGGATTTCACGGAGGTACCATTTTTGCTATTTGCCATTGCAGTGAAGGAGCAACAGTAGAACTTGGGGTTGGAGAATTATATTTGAGTGTTTTGCCGGTTATAGGATAAATTGTTTATTTAGGCCCATTAGAATATTGTGACTGTTAAACATTTTGTGTGTTGAGGTTTACCCTTGAGACGTTCATCTAAATGCTTGAAAGCACTTTTTTTCAAGATTTTTTTTCACCAGCCGCCACTGCACCGGACGCGTGTTCTATTTCCTTCACGTGGTTCAGTATCTGCACATCAGCTGCACAATCTGTGATGTCATTAGGTGGTACACATATTCACTCAAATGCATCTAATCCTTTTTTTATACTTTATTTTTTAAGCTTTAAGAAAAACATTTTCTACACAAATCATAATCTTATAAGCCATACAGCACAAAATATACAAAGAATACAAATCATTCTTTCAAAAAATATGTACAGTGGTACCTCACTTTACGAAATTAATTCATTCCAGAAGTGGTTTCGTAACGTGAATTTTTCATAAGTTGAGTAGCTATTTCAATGGAAAAAGCCTGATTCGTTCCAAGGCCCCGTTCCAAGTTTTTTTTTTATAGTGTAACATTTTTTTATAGTGTAACCAGTAGTCGAGTTGTAAAATGAAACCAGGGGGGATGTTACCTGGCCAGCCAAATGATATCTCTCTGTATTTCCTATACAACGCGATACCATTTGGACACCCTCCATCCACCCTCGCTCCTCCGGTTAACAACGGACTCCGCGATTCTGATTCGTTCAAAGATGGTGACGTCAGTGCACCCGCCTTTGCCCGCAAAGTCACTCTTAGGCAGCGGAAGTTCCTCCTCAGTTTTGAATCAAGATGGCGCAATCTCTGATTGGTTCACTTAGCTGTCTGTCTAAGCGCAACCGCAGCGCATTTTGGACCAAGCGTTACCAGACTCACTCGCTGGTACAGCGATGAGTCATGGATTCTTCCAGGCAAGGGGGGGGGGTGAAATTTTTCTTTTTTTTATGTGACACACACACACACACACACACACATTTATATATATATATATATATATACACTTTTTTTCTCCTTTTTTCATTTATGTGACTATATTCCAGTGGGGGGTGTGGGGGTCCTCCCCCAGAAGATTTTGCAGTTCTTAGATGCAATTTCCTGCATTCTAGTCCATTTTGGCAAATCCTAAATCCCATGTGATTCATAGCTTGTATTCTCAGTTGCATGGCCTCCACAATACAATACTATTTATCGGAAAGAAACAATAACCACTTAACTATGGACATCTAGAGATTATTATGTAAACAACAATGCAATAATACAATTGAGAAGACAAATTACTTCATACTCATAGTACTTGTAATAAATCTTTTTGTAATTATTGTCTATTAAAACCTCAGCAAACATTTCTGAATCTTCTCATGTGAAGTAAAGTCCATTTTTATTTCAAATGCAAGAACAAATTTAAAAACAGCATCTTCCAAAGGTGTTGAACTGAGATTTTTTTTAACTTGAGGTAGCCAGACAGAAGAAAAAATAAGATAACTGTAGAAAGATGGACTAGTCAAAACTAAGTCTATGCAGATGAAGACAATACAGACAAATATATACAGAGGTAGGTAGATAGCTCCAGTTGCAGCATGTTGCTGCAGACTGTCAGCTGTAGAAAACAGCAGTGGTCAAGTCAAGTCAGTTTTATTTCTATAGCACAGACAGACAAATACAGATTAGCCTTGATCAGTGAGGGATTGGGATTTTTTTTTAAAAACGCGAAAAACTGCGGCTACTTCCCGATGCGCATTAACCTCCCGGAGAAGTGTGTGCGCGGACACGGTGCACCTGCTCACCGTACCGGCGCGAGGCCGCGCGTCTCACCTGGGGCTTCGAGTATGAGACCTCGGGACCACGTCCACGGCTAACGACCGCGGCAATGCAAGATCTCCTTACTGCAGTAGCATTAGTCAAGGATTCCTCCGTTCAATAACGCAAATGTTCGCGTCGTTTAGATATTTCACTACTTAGCATCAACCGGTTTCATTTCAGCCTTTCAGTCTTGCTAGATAGAAAGTGTAAGATAGACTCCAAACTAGCATTCATTATTAGCTATGTGTTCTTATCGCTATGTCGGTCCACAAATTAAATGAGCTTACATTGGTTGTATGCTCATAAAAAGCGTGACTGATGACTCTTGACTTACCTTCTGAATCGTTGTTCCTTGCTATCTTAAAACAGAAGTTCCTTAGGTCCAGCTGTCCACTCCGCTTGGCCATGATGCTGTTCCATTCATCTGGCGCGAGCAAGGTTATGAATAAAACTCCTTGCGGGTCCCGCGCGCCGTCCCGACTGAACAGCCTCGCTCACGGTAACCTACTATCACATAGGTAATAGGCTGATTATCACAAAGCCCCCTAAATGTCGAATGGTAATTCTATTTCCAGTGTTAAATAGAAGTCATTTTCCACATGCACTGATAAAATGCCACAAGGGATGGAAGAAGGGATGATCGTTTTATAAGAGGGATGATTTTGACTACTTTCACCACCAGGGGGGATGCCACCCCCCCCATCCCCCCTCAACTCGAATACTGAGTGTAACACTGTGTTCTGCGTAGATACTGTAAACCCAGGACTAAACGTGGACTAAACCAGGTCTAGACCAAGCAGCAGCGGTGTACCTCACGAGGCTGAGGCGAGCAGCGACTGCGTGTGTGTGTGTGTGTGTGGGGGGGGGGGGGGGGGGGGGCGGTGTGTGCGCGCGGACACATTTTTGATAGCGCAGCATGACCCGGCGCGGGGCTGCGAGCAGAGACCCGTGCTCAAACCGTGCCAGGTCTAAACCAGGTCTGAACCAGGTCTAAACCAGGTCTGAACCAGGTCTGAACCAGGTCTGAACCAGGTCTGAACCAGGTCTGAACCAGGTCTAAACCACCGCGTGCGGGTCTATTTCCTGGTTTCGTTTCGAGTCACGGCTGAGGCGAGCAGTCTGAGCGCAGTCTGAGCGCATGCAAGAGCCGCAGCAGCAGCAGCAGTAGTAATAGTTACAAAGCCTTAATCATTCTTGTTCCTGGTTTATTAAGTCAATTAAAAAGTTAATTATTTTAAAGCCTAATATAGATAACAGAATAAGTAGGTCACTTTTAACAGTACATTGCTCCCCTGCCGCCCCGTCGCACCTGTCCCGATGTGCAGCAGCGCTCTCCTGGTCTGCCCCTGTCTCTGCACCAGGCTCACGGCCAGTTTGGTGTATCGGATGCCCTTCCACACCAGCAGGGGCGCCGCGGTGACACTGTTCTCCATCAGAGGGTGGTCTCTCACGAACGTCAGCACTTTGTCCGGAAGTTTGAGGGAGGAGTCAAAGCCCGCCGCCCGCAGCTCACTGTCCAGACACTGAGGAGACCGCACGGAATCAGGTTATTTGTGTCTGGGGGTGTTCTACATGTATGTCTATGGCGGAATGTTCTGCAGTTACCATGGTGACACAATGCACATATTAGCAGTGGCGGAAGAAGTATTTCATGCAGATTTTGAGATCTAATAAAGCTTCAAATGTAAAGATTTTGATACAGATTTGTGTTGAATTTTGTTCAATAGAAAGACAACTGATTTTTAAAATTTGTTTATTTGTTGTTATAGTTTGGTGAACGTGTTAAAAATCAACCTCTCAGCCTTTTCAGCAGGTCTCACACAACAATAAAAATACTGTAACTTTTCAGTCCTGTTCAGAAATGTTGTGGAGTAGAAAGTACAGATACCTGCGCTCAGATGAAGTAAAGTAAAAAGTATCCACTGTACAATGTGTTAAGTAAGTACTGTACAGATATTTAGATTTTTTTTTTATTTAAGTACAGTACTTTACTACTTTTATTTCATTAAAATCCACCACTGCATATTAGCAAACACTCCAAAAAGTTTTAAAAGGGGCACTGTGTAATTTTTCTAGTGGAGGATCTGCCACCAGCTTGTTTCCATGGAGACGTTACTGCTTTGTCTGGAATGCTCCAAGAGAGAGAGACAAAGAGGAGAGAGAGAGGAGAAAGTAGTAGTAGTAGTAGTAGTAGTAGTAGTAGTAGTAGTAGTAGTAGTAGTAGTAGTAGCAGTAGCAGTAGTAGTAGTAGTAGTAGTAGTAGCAGCAGTAATAGTTGTAGTAGTAGTAGTAGTAGCAGTTTTAGTAGTAGTAGTAGTAGCAGTAGCAGTTTTAGTAGTAGTAGTAGTATAGTAGTAGTAGTAATAGTAGTAGTAGTAGGAGTATTAGTAGTAGGAGTATTAGTAGTAGTAATAGTAGTAGTAGTAGTAGTAGTAGTAGTAGTAGCAGTAGTAATAGTAGTAATAGTAGTAGTAGTAGCAGTAGCAGTAGTAGTAATAGTGAGAGTAACAGTAGTAGTAGTAGTAGTAGTAGTAGTAGCAGCAGTAATAGCTGTAGTAGTAGTAGTAGTAGTAGCAGTTTTAGTAGTAGTAGTAGTAGTAGTAGTAGTAGCAGCAGTAATAGTTGTAGTAGTAGTAGTAGTAGTAGCAGTTTTAGTAGTAGTAGTAGTAGTAATAGTAGTAGTAGTAGGAGTATTAGTAGTAGGAGTATTAGTAGTAGTAGTAGTAGTAGTAGTAGTAGTAGTAGTAGCAGTAGTAATAGTAATAGTAGTAATAGTAGTAGTAGTAGCAGTAGCAGTAGTAGTAGTAATAGTGAGAGTAACAGTAGTAGTAGTAGTAGTAGTAGTAGCAGCAGTAATAGTTGTAGTAATAACCAACCGATAACCAAGATGGCGCTGGTGAGGCCAGCTGCGTGCCGGTGTAGCTCCGTCCCTACTTTTCTTTTTTTTCTCTTTTTACTTGTATATAGTCGTTTTTCTTGCTTTTTCTTTAGAGTAGGTGAAACAGGGCGCAGTCGCGCACCTGGGAAGCCTACTCTCACTACAGCTATACTGTTAGCTGTAGTGTTTTTGGACTTTTAATGAATCTGCGCCAGGAGGTACGACGGGATTCACCTACGGCCATGCACAGGATTATATACACGCGTGACAAGCTCCTGGAACTACGGGGCCCTTCTCTACTCCACGCGGGGAAACCGGAAGTCCCAGCGGAGATACGGAGAAAGAGGAGAGGCTGCAGGGGCGGACGCAAGAACCGGAGGCCGTATTCACCGAACGGACTACCCACGGTGATTACGGGGAATCTGCGTTCGCTAAACAACAAGGTGGAGGAGCTTGTTGCGCTGACCCGACATCAGAGACAATTCCGGGACTGCAGTTTGATGTGTTTTTCTGAAACATGGCTAAATGGGAATATACCGGACAATGTAATCTCGCTGGACGGATTTACTATGAGGCGCGCGGACCGGACCGTGTCGGGGAGCGGGAAGACACGAGGAGGAGGACTTATTTTCTTCGTTAACGAACGCTGGTGCCACCCCCGGGAATGTACACGTGAAACACCAGCTGTGCTCCCGGGACATTGAACTGCTCGCTGTGGGTATGCGGCCGTATTATCTGCCCAGAGAAATTGCACACATTATTGTGTTCTGTGTGTACATTCCTCCATCGGCAGATGGTGCGGCGGCATGCGAACAGCTCCACAGCGTCGTTAATGATATGATGATACGTCACCCGCGCGGCTCATTTCTGATCACTGGGGACTTTAATCATACATCTATCTCCACTACTCTCCCCACATTCACCCAATACGTCACTTTCCCCACGAGAGACAATAAGACTCTGGACTTGTTTTACGCCAACATCAAGGACGCTTACACCTCCGCCCCCCTCCCCCCGCTCGGACGCTCGGATCACTGTCTGGTCTACCTGCTCCCGCAATACACACCCAGGGTGCGGAAAGAACCTGTGCGGAAGTGGTCTGTGAAGCTTTGGACTCAGGAGGCCTGTGAGAGTCTGAGAGACTGTTTCCAGAACACTGACTGGGACATTTTCACTGACTCTTATGGAAACGACATCAACGGCCTGACCCATTGCATCACAGACTACATCAACTTCTGCGTGGAGAACACTGTGCCAACCAGGAGGGTACGGTGTTTCCCCAACAACCACCCCTGGGTCACCCCTGAGCTTAAAGCCCTCCTGAATCAGAAGAAAAGGGCTTTCAACTCAGGGGACAGAGAGGAGCGGAAAAGGGTCCAGAGAGAGCTTCAGTGGAGGATCCGACGGGCCAAGAAGGACTATGGGAGGAGGATGGAGGAGCAGCTGGCCCAGAACAACGCACGGGGCGTGTGGAGAGGACTGAGGAGCATGTCTGGTTTTGGACAGAGTGGCAGAGGGACAGCTGATGGTGATCAGCGCTGGGCGGACGAATTAAACTGTTATTTCAACAGGTTTGACTCACCCCCCACCCCACCTGCCCCTCTGCCGACTCCCTCCTCCTCCTCTTCACACCTTCCCGGGCCAGTAGCCATACCCCCCTTCCCCCTCACACGGACTCAACCCAGCACCAGCCCCCCTCCACCCCCCACCACTACCACCCCCCGCAGTCCACCCCAGCCCCCCCCCCTCTCCCCCCTCTCCATCACACCGGACGAGGTGAGGAGGGCGCTTAGGCGACTCAGGCAGAGAAAAGCCGCAGGACCCGATGGTATCTGCCCCAGGCTGCTGAGAACCTGTGCAGACCAGCTCTGTGAGGTTCTCTGCTACATGTTCAATCTGAGCCTCAGCCACAGTCCCCGTCCTGTGGAAGACCTCCTGTGTGGTCCCGGTTCCCAAAACAACAAATGCCAGGGAACGGGCCCACTACAGACCAGTCGCCTTGACCTCCCACCTCATGAAGACCATGGAGAGGGTGATCCTCAGCCACCTCCGCTCTGTGGTGAGCCCCACCCTGGACCCGCTGCAGTTTGCCTACAAGCCAAACGTAGGAGTAGAGGATGCCGTCATCTACTTTCTGCAGCGGGCGCTCACCCACCTTGAGACCGCCGGGAGTGCTGTAAGAGTCATGTTCTTTGACTTCTCCAGCGCTTTCAACACCATCAGGCCGGCGCTGCTGCGGGGGAAGCTGGAGGACGCGGGAGTGGATGGACATCTCGCTGCCTGGACCATCGACTACCTCACTGACACGTCCACAGTACGTGCGGCTGCGCGGCTGTGAGTCAGAGGTGGTAGTCTGCAGCACGGGGGGCCCCCAGGGTACTGTCCTCTTACCCTTCCTCTTCACCATATACACCTCGGACTTCACATACAACACGGACAGCTGCCATATCCAGAAGTTCTCCGACGACTCGGCCATTGTGGGCTGTGTGTCAGAGGGGAACGAGCTGGAGTACCGCTCGGTCATCAGTGACTTTGTAGACTGGTGTGGGCGCAACCACCTGTGCCTTAACACCAGTAAGACAAAGGAGCTGGTGATGGACTTCAGGAGGAGACCACTACCTCACACCGGTGAACATCCAGGGGCAGGACATAGAGACTGTGGACAGTTTCAAGTACCTGGGTGTTCACCTCAACAATAAACTGGACTGGTCCCACAACACCGACGCCCTGTACAAGAAGGGCCAAAGGACCTCAGGAGACTGAGGTCCTTTGGAGTGAGCAGGCCTCTGCTGAAGACTTTTTATGACTCTGTGGTGGCCTCTGCTCTCCTCTACGCTGTCGTCTGCTGGGCCCCGAGCAGCACAGAACGGGACAGAAAAAGACTGAATAAGCTGGTCAGGAGGGCCAGCTCTGTCCTGGGCTGTCCTCTGGACCGTGTAGAGGAGGTGGCTGAGAGGAGGGTACTGGCCAAATTCATGTCCATTAAGGACGACACCTCTCACCCTCTGCACCGGACTGTAGAGGAGCTGAGCAGCTCCTTTAGCAGCCGACTGAGGCACCCCCAGTGCAAGAAGGAGCGCTACCGCAGATCCTTCATCCCCACCGCCATCAGACTGTATAATTCTAACATATAGGCCAGACGTGCAATATCCTCCTTTTCATGTTGATGCTTGTTGTTACTATTATCATTATTACTATTTTCCATTATTATTATTATTACGTATTACTATTTGTACTATTTATTACTTACTTTATCCCCTCCCTGCCTGCATGCACTTTTTCCCTCTTGTCCAATTGTCCTGGAGCTACTGTGGCGAGTAAATTTCTCCTGTGTGAGATCAATAAAGGCTTATCTTATCTTATCTTATCTTAATAGTAGTAGTAGTAGTAGGAGTATTAGTAGTAGGAGTATTAGTAGTAGTAATAGTAGTAGTAGTAGTAGCAGTAGTAGTAGTAGTAGTAGTAGTAATAGCAGTAGTAGTAGCAGTAGTAGTAGCAGCAGCAGCAGTAGTAATAGGAGTAATAGTAGTAGTAGTAGTAGTAGTAGCAGTAGTAGTAGTAGTAGTAGTAGCAGTAGTAATAGTAGTAGTAGTAGCAGTAGCAGTAGTAGTAGTAATAGTGAGAGTAACAGTAGTAGTAGCAGCAGTAATAGTTGTAGTAATAGTAGTAGTAGTAGTAGGAGTATTAGTAGTAGTAATAGTAGTAGTAGTAGTAGCAGTAATAGCAGTAGTAGTAGCAGTAGTAGTAGCAGCAGCAGCAGTAGTAATAGGAGTAATAGTAGTAGTAGTAGTAGTAGCAGTAGTAGTAGCAGTAGTAGTAGTAGTAGTAGTAGTAGGAGAGAGAGAGGAGAAAGGGAGAAAGAGGGATAGAGAGGAGAGAGAGGAAAGAGAGGTGAGAAAAGAGAGAGAAAGAGAGAGGGGGAGAAGAAAGAGGAGAGGAAGAAAGAGGAGAGAGGGAGAGAGGTGGAAGAAAGGAGGGACATGATAGAGGTGCAGTGAAGTGGGGGGACAATCGGGACAGAGGAGGGACAGGGGCGTGTCTCTCACCTGTCCGGGCCGGGGGCTGGGCACTGGCTCCGGGTTGAACCAGTTCTCACACTTCTTGAGCTCTTTAAAAGGACCGTTCAGGACTTTATTAATGTCCAACAGACTGAAGACACACACAGCTGACACATCTGCACCCTCCCTGCAGGGGGTGCAATAGGACAAGGTCAAGGGTTTGTTTTAAATCACATCTATTCTGCAAAATTGACTTTTCAGAGCTTTTAACCATGTTACTGTTGTTTCCAAAGGTGAAGGTACAGGGTGAAGCTGCAGATTAGAGATAGTGACTCTAGATAGAGCCTCCTGTGCCTCCTCACGGATGCACCACATTTCACAAATAAGAATAACACAGTTTGATCTTGCGTCTAAACACTTGTTATGCATCTTTTGAACACTTTAGAGTCTCAAACCGAATGGTTTTACTGTGTACAGGTACACTGCCTGACAAAAGTATTAGGACGATTGTGTATTTCTGAACTCTGGACGAAACTTCTGGTTCCAACACGATAATGACCCAAAGCACTCGTCCAAACTGTGTAAGGGTCATTTGGAGACGTGTGAACAGCGTCATCAACTGCAGGTTATGACACGGCCGCCCCAGTCTCCTGACCTGTCACCCATCGAAAAAGTGTGGGATTATTTGGATATTAAAGTGCGCTCCAGGAATCCGACTAACGTTAAACACCTGTGGAAATGTCTTCAGGATGAGTGGAAAACTATAGAGGATGGACATCTTGAAAAATTGTTGGACAGAATGCCTCGAATTTGTAAAGCTGTGATTAAGGCCAAAGGTGGTTATTTTAATGAAAAAGCTATTTAACTTGATATTGTTACATTATTGCAATGATCTGCCTTTACACATGATGAAATTTGCTTGAATATATCAATACATTGATTTGTTGTGATTACCAATACGTCTTGTTATCATTATGAAAGTTCAGAAATACACAATCGTCCTAATACTTTTGTCAGGCAGTGTAGCAGCTGATGTGAGGTGTGCTCACAACGTTGTAGCCTGTGGTAAACAGCCATATCCCAGAAGTCTTTGGGCTCGGTGAAATCTCATCAGATTGTCCTCGTGTCTGTGGTGTGGGCTTTTCGTCACACATTTAAAAAAAAAAAAAAAACTGTAGTGTGATGAGGGCTTTTCCCTCTGAAGTTGTATTCAGAGTGGTTCATGCATGTTTGAGTCATCTTTACTCTCCAGGATTCAGGACACCACTGTTCTGAAAATGTCTGTTTTCCCCTACCCCCCAACATGCACACTGCCCACACTGAATCCTGAACAGTGATTTATCCATAGTTTCGAGTAGATGAGGACGCCAGTGCGCATGTGCGGAGTCACAGCTTATTTCACTCTCAGCTCTCGGGACACAAACATGAAAGGCAAAGCTGTAAATTATGGATAAATCTCAGATTACAGGCCACTTTTGACTCAAACAAAAGTGTAGACTAAGACCTTGAGCTTCTATGATTTGAAAAGTGCTAAAGTTTGTGTTATTTGGAGACCGCAAACATGTGCCCCGAGAACTCACATTACGGAGATCGCACATGCGCACTGGCGTCCTCATCTAGTCGAAACTATGGCAAAAGGAGAAATTCAGTTTCAACTATGGATAAATCTCGGATTACAGGCCACTTTTGACTCAAACGAAAGCGTAGACTAAGACATCGAGCTTCTATGATTTGAAAAGTGCTAAAGTTTGTGTTATTTGGAGACCGCAAACATTTGCCCCGAGAACTCACATTACGGATATCGCTAATCTAAAATATCTCAGGAAGTGCTCCATATGACCAGTGCTGTATAGTAACGAAGTAATAATACTTCACTACTGTACTTAAGTACATTTTGGGAGACTTTGTACTTTACTTGAGTTTTTAAAAAAATGATTACTTTTACTTTTACTTCACTACATTTCCGAATTTAATTGCATACTTTTACTCTGATACATTTTCAATGTGCCGTTTAGTTACTCGTTACAAAAAAACCCTCTACTGACTGCAAGGAAGTCAGGACGTGCCTGGGCTTGTTCGCTACTTGCGCATGATAATCAGCCTACACCTGTTGGTTTCATGCAGCTAGTTTAATCAATCAACATCCCTGATGGAAGAGGAGACAGCATCCACGTCGGCTACAAATGAAGGGGGACCTGACGATGAGCATCCCTGGCCGTACTTAAACACAATGTTCCCTTACGCTGATATGAAGGATTCGTCCTATCGAATGAAGTGCCTCTTGTGCCTTCCAAGAAACGTGGAAATCCTATCTTACAGAAACTCCCCGTCCAACCTCAAGAAACACATCGAGGTACACTGCCTGACAAAAGTATTAGGACAATTGTGTATTTCTCATATCATAAATAATGATAAAAAGACGTATTGGTAATGACAACAAATCAATTTATTGATATATTAAAGCACATTTCATCATGTGTAAAGGCATACTATTGCAAAAATGGGGGCTCATCGCAGTGTAGCTCTAACTCAACCTGGTCTAAACCAGGACTAGACTAGGACTATCGTCCTAATACTTTTGTCAAGCAGTGTAAGTTCTAGATTAATGAAATTGTTAGTGTCTATTCCAATTTCAGTAACCATAGCATGGACATTCTAGACACCGTTGTGAAACCTTGAGCATAACATGTAGAAATTAACTTTGTGTGACGTTGTTTCGGTTACACAAAGCGTATTTGACGATGTTGGAGCTAACAGGCTACCTAGCTTTTTCGGCTCAAGGGTGCCTACAGGCATAGCTGTAGGCTAAGTGTAACGAATGAGAAAGGGCACACAAGTTCAAAAGGACAAAAAATAACATTAACATGTGCCTACTTTTAAAAATGTAAACAAGCGCTGTGTGTTTGTGCTATTTAAGTATCAAAGCAAGGGTTAGCTTCAGACTGCCTTTGCTTGATACTTTTACTTGTACTTTTAATTACATTACTTGAGTACATTTATTTTTACATTACTTGTCATACTTAAGTACAAGAAGTTCCAGATACTTTAAGACTTTTACTCAAGTAACATTTCAGTCAGTGACTTCATCTTTTACCAAAGTCATTTTTGGGAGGGGTACCTATACTTTTACTTGAGTTTGATTTTCCACTACTTTATACAACACTGCATATGACACCAAAGTGCTATGGGTGAGTAAAACAACTTGTTTTATTACTGAAATAAGGCTCAGATTGTAAAAAAAAAAAATGTTAATTCTCCTTTAAAGCCCCAGTATGTAACTAAAATGAGTCTAAATAAACAAAGTTACATACAGTTACATTTCATTGTATCGGGAAACGTGTTTTTTTCCTGTGCATATGACAATAAAAGCTTTGAATCTAAAGCTTTGAATCTTGAATACTGTACCTTTAACTGAAAACTATGGCGCCTGCTCCTGGTTTCCTCTTTCCCCCTAGTCTGGTTAACACCTGACCATATCACAAGTGAGATATGGGTCTGGAAACTCGCTTCGAAAAATCCCGTAGCGGAGGTGTGGTTAGCGATTGCCAACGGCCGTTTATTGGGCGTTATGAATGTCTATCATTGAGCGTATACGTAAGTCCATAGCCAATCATGTCAGTTGTCAGTTCAAACTACAAGCTTCCGTTTGTCATGTAGTACGCGTCACCGTCTTGCCACACCTCCCCCGCTCTCTGATTGGGGCCCTAAATCTGGGACTCTCGCTTGGACGAGTTTCCAGGCCGCCTTCCAGTTCGAAACGAACGGAAGCGGCCTGGGAATTCCCAGGCTACTTTCCCCCTGTTTGCTCCTGCCTTTTCCTGTCTCCTCCTGTCTTCTGCTGTTTTCACCTGTCTCCTCCTGTCTCTTCCCGTCTCCTGCCGTTTGCTCCTGTCTCCTCTTGTATCCTCCTGTCTCTTTGTATCTCCTATCTCCTCCTATCTCTGTCCTATTTCCTCTTGTCTTCTCATGTATGCTCCTGTCTCCTCCTCTCTGTGTGTCTCCTTGTGTCTCGTCCTGTCTCCCCTCGTGTCCTCCTGTCTCTGTGTCTTGCAGTTTAACCTGACCTGATAGAACATGGATGTTGTAGCTGACATGTGTGTTGTGCAGGGTCGTGTGGTGGTGGGTGTTCCTCGCTCTCTGGCCCTGCTCCCGTCGGAGGGTTGTGGCCTGTACCGCACCTGTCAGGAGTGTGCACGAGCCCGTGGACTGGGGTGTGAGTGGGACGCGTCCAAGAGCACCTGCGCCCCCTCCAGCTCACTGTGAGTACTGCAGCCTCTAGTCCTGTCTCCTTCTGTCTCCTCCTGCCTGTTCCCGTCTCCTCCTATAGGCTCCTGTCTCCTCTTGTCTGCGCCTGTCCCCTCCTGTATTCTCCTGTCTCCTCCTGTCACATTGCACCTACTAGCACCTGCCTCTGACCACTGTGTCGTCTCTCCCAGGCCCGAGGCTGGAGACATGATCGACGAGGCCCTGAGGACGTGTGACTCACAACAAGGTGCGGTCTGAACCAATGACCAATTACACATGACCCCGCCCCCTCTGACCCCTTGCCCCCCGCTGCCCCTCTCACTGTCTGCCCTTCTGACTGTCTGACCCTCCCCAGGCCGCTGTTCCCCCTCCATCACAGAGAAGCAGGTGGTCCTGGGCCTTCGAGTGCTGCTGCCCTGTGTGCAGCTGTCCCCTCGGCCCTGCTCCTGGGAGCACCCCCCTCACCGCCTCACCCGCCAGCAACACTCAGACCTGGAGGTGACAGTGAGTGAGGAGAGCCTGGGCACCTACATCTGCACCTGCCAGGTACTCCTGTCAGCTGTGTGCTCTGCTCATGTTCACTTCAGTGTACTTACTTTCCTTCTGCTTTGCCTTCAGGAGGCGGGGCCTGGGGTCACTGAGCCCACTCCCTGTCGTAGAGTGGCCTATCAGCTGACACTGGCAGACCCTACCGTTGGAGGAAACGTGGCGTTGGCGGGCGGTCGGCATGTGCTGGCCATCTACATCCTGGTGTTTGTGGTGGGTGTGATCTGTGGTGCACTGGGGCTGTGGTTTGCTTTGCGGAGGCCAGGCAGCCCCAGACGAGCCGGGCCCCTGCCCGACTCTTCTCTGTCGGAGAAGGGCTGCGATCTCCTGGGCTCCTCCGCCACACCCCAGTCCCCCAGTAGCACCAGCCTCTTCTCTGAAGGCTTCCCCTTGACAGACAAACGCAACGGCACCGCCCCCTCCACCACCAGCACCACGCTGCTCAGTAACCATGGCAACGGCACTCACCATGCCAACAGTTACATAAACAATGGCAATGGCAACAGCATGTACGCAAACTGTAACTCGAAGGGCAGCCACCTCCGTTTGGGCTCCAGTCTCTCCACTGCAGAACTTATGGACCCAAGGACGGGCCAGTGCGAAACGCCTGAAGGGGGCGGGAGGGAGGCTGGGGAGGGCGATGAGGAGGAGCCCGCTCTGGGGGGAGTTCTCACGGATGAACTGGACATGTTTAAATCCACAGCTCCACTGGCCAAGTGTGAGGAGAGCTCCATATGATGCTACTGGAGCAGAAACTCTATTTATACTCCCCCTTCAGGAGGGAGGACTGGTCTGGTGTGCCTGCCTACACAGGGACTGTGTGAGGCAGATGTGGGCAGGGCTCACATAAGATGTGGGTAGGACTCACAGACGATGTGGGCAGGGCACATAGCAGACACCAAAGGCCTGTGGGCAGGGCTGATCGTGGAGCTGCACTGAGGGAAGTAGGCCCATGGACAGTTAAAGCCATAATACTATTTGTTTGTCTCCGTGTGGCACTGGCTCCTCTCCACAAACCTGAGGCTCC
Organism: Paratrypauchen microcephalus; assembly: GCA_036785185.1. Classification (NCBI taxonomy): domain Eukaryota; kingdom Metazoa; phylum Chordata; class Actinopteri; order Gobiiformes; family Gobiidae; genus Paratrypauchen; species Paratrypauchen microcephalus. Next base: position 237,916 of record JAVJIX010000092.1, read on the forward strand.
ACAGCTGTTCCCCAACAGGGAGCTGCACTTCGGACTCAGAGCCTGGCATGTGAATGCAGCCTGTCACCCAGGGGTGCCCTCCTGTACTGTCACCGTTCTATACCAGTACTGAATCATTCCTATGACAGCCCTGTATGAGCCAGGCCTCAGACTGGACTCCAACTGTGTGTGTGCAGAGGAGGGGGCTGCTCTGTGGGTTCACCTTCTCTTCACAGTGACTTCTCACACCAAATGTTGAGTCATATGCTTTACCCTTTTGATAATAAAGCTTCAAATCTGGAGTCTGGATTCATTTTTATTCTGCAAACAATGTGAAGAGACTAATGACTCCTTTAAATCATTGCTCGCACTTCACTTCAGTACTACTACAGTATTTAAGCCTCGTGTGTCAGTGTATTCAGCCTTCTTCACATGTTCCTGCACATGTATTTTTGTTCTGATAGGGGGCTCTAGTCTGTTAGTTCATGTTTGGGCCAGGCAGTACATTTTCAATAGTAAAAACAAACATTTGTTTGCCTTGGTGCTGGTAACTCTGTGAAAAGAGAATCCTGAAGTTTGGATTACTAGTGAATAATCTGGACCCTTAAGAACAACATAATTCAATCTTTATTGGACCCACCATGGGGAAAGTGTAGTGTTGCAACAGCAGAGTACAAAAAGTGATCATTACACTTATATATAAAAGATATATGTACATGCGACCAGGATGGGTAGAGCGGTTGCAGTGAGTTACACAGATCCAGGCTAAGCATGGTCCATGTTTTCTTTATTTTTTCAATTTCCAAAAAGAAAAGTGCAAAGTGCAGTGCAAAAAGGTACAAGGAGGATTGGGAGCAGCAGGTTCTCTAGCAGCAGAATACAGAATGGTAAAACATGGTGGCTTATATAAATACAAAAGATAAAACCCTAAAACCAAACACCTAATAAAATATAACATGAATAAACCCAATTAAAAGTTGGGGACCCTAACCCTTTTAATTGGGTACAGGCTGCTCACTGCAGTATAAGTCTCAGACTGTAGCGAGCAGCCTGTTCGTTACAGTACAATATTTACTAATAAACACAATCTACAATCATTGAAAAATATTATTTATGAATGAACATTAAACTTTAAAGAAGGTTACAGACAGAACACATATCCACAGATGTTCATGTAAGAGAAACTCTCATTAAACATTAAAGATATATCGTAGCTTTGGTACTGCAATTAGAATCATTTCATAATAATGTGGAACATGTATGTACAAGTCAAATAAGCTCCTGATGACATGTCTCTGTATAAGAAGAGCGGACATACATAAATAAATTGGTATACTGTAATGTTTATCCCTCCATCCGCTTTCAATGTAGGTCTACATGAGCCAACAGTAATCTGAAATATTGGGCCGTGTGGACCCATGGAGGGTAGTGTGAGGGATACAGACAGTGGGAGATGATCAGGTCCAGTGTATGGCCGTGCTGATGAGTGGGGGCGTTTACTGACTGTGCCAGGTCAAAAGAGATCAGCAGGCTTTGAAACTCTTTGGCCAGCTGACTGGATGGGCAGCAAATATGGATATTGAAATCACCACAAATCAGCAAACTGTCATATTGTGTCTGTAAATCCGCAAGTAACTCTGAAAACTCCGGAATAAAATCTTGATTATATTTCGGAGGGCGATAGATGACAGCACACAGTAGGGGACATGCACATTGAAGCAAAAATAGCTGAAGCTCAAAGCTACTGTAGTTTTTAGATGGGAGAAAACGGCAGTTCAAGTGTTTGAAAACAGAAGCCAGGTCACCACCACGACTGGACACTCGCGGCCTCCTGAGGAAAGAGCAGCCGGGAGGGAGGAGGGAGGAGAAGGCGCTGTTATCACCTGGTTTTAGCCACGTCTCCGTGACCATGAGACAATCCAGCTCAATCAAATCGTTCAGGATCTTATTTGTGAGTGATCGAGTGTTTAACAGGGCTGTACGTACAGCGCACAGTCTGCTGAGCGGCACGACCGAGCGAGCGGAGATTTCCTCGCACACAGCCCCGCTGTTGGATCCTCACCGGCCGGCGACATGTAGGCAAACGCCCGGCGTCAGGGAGAGCTGGCCGGAGCCAGCGATAACAGCAGGTCAAACTTTTTACAATCCGTGGTTATTCCATTCAGGGAACCGCCAGAATAATCCATACGCGAAGAAGCCAGGTAAACCTTGAGTTTCACCAGCGCGACGTCCAGGACGCCGTAGGTAACTATAGCAACACTCTATTTATTTATGAACATCATTAGATCAAAGACTGAGAAATGGGTGAGGGATGCACAAGTCCTGTGTACATGTGCCGGCCGTAGGTAGGCCGGCACATGTAACTATAGCAACATTCTGTTTATTTATGAACATCATTAGATCAAAGACTGAGAAATGGGTGAGGAAGGCACAAGTCCTGAACAAACTCATTTCAATTCAGCCTTCGACCGAGACACAGAGACACAAACATGCCCAAAGACTGGTCAGATTACACCACTGAAGACGACGAACTCCTCTACAGCCAGGAGTTCAACCTGATGGAGGAGCTGGAGATGGTACCCACCAACCCACAGCAGACCTCTGGACCATCTAAACAAGTGGTCCACACCTTTCTAACTCTGGAGGAGTTGGAAAGGGAGAAGCTAGGACCTCAAAAACAACAGAGGTCTAAGGAGGAGGACGAGAAGGGCATGGCCTTAGTCATGTCACTACTCCAAACTTCTTCTAAAGCTGCTGAGGTGAGAGAGCAACACCTGCTCAAAGAGCTGGAGGACCTCAAACAGCTTCGGGAGAGAGACCGCGACCAGCACGAGGAGGAGAAGCTGCAGTTGCTGAGAAAAATTAAGCTCATTATTGTATCTCATGAGAAGCAACTGCAAGGCCTCAAATCTGAACTGGACACAGTGAAAGAGGAGAGAGGAGCACTGAGAGACCAGTCAGATGAACTGAAACACCAGCTACAGTCTAAAGATGAAGCTTTTGAGGCACTGCAGAAAGAGGTGGCAGAAATCAAGGCTGAGCAGAAGGTCCAGCTGCTCCACAAAATACAGGACACAGCACCACAGTTCCAAAAGATGGAGGAGGAGAAAGATGCCATTTTGAGGACCTGTGAGGAGCTGAACGACACTCTTAGGAGGTTTCAGGAAGAGCACTCCATACTGGAGAAGAGGTACAGTGCTCTAAAGCAGCTGCTGAAGGAGATGGAAAAACAGCGCTCCTGGCAGCGCAAGAGGAACAGAGCTCTGGTGCAGGAGTTGGAACAGGAGAAACTTCTGAGAACTGAAATACAGGAGGAGAATGACACCATGTTGAGCACCTGTGAGGAGCTAAAGAACCAACTGAAGAGGTCAGAGGAAGAGAACTTCTTGCTGCTTGAAAGCAACTGTGCTCTAGAAGAGGAGGTGGAGGTCGAGAAAAATGGCAGAGCGGAACTACAGAACCAGATGGCCGACATCCTGAGAACCTGTGAAGACCTCAAGGTAGAATGCTCCCTGCAGGTCGAGAGATGTCGTGTGCTAGAGCAGCTCTCGACAAGAATAGAGGAAGAGCGCTCCCTACAGTTTGAGAGATGTGGTGCGTTGGAAAAGCGGAGAAATACAAACAAACAGTGCTCTCTTCTGGAAGAGATGAGCACAGCACTGGAGAAGAAGCTGAAGATAAAGATGAAATGGCACAGGAGGCCTAGACCCTCTGTCAACCCCCTCACCGTTCTGCACATGAACAATAAAGCATAGCAAAAAAAAAAAAACATTTTGTACTATTTTTTTAAATTTTCAATTTAGACCACTCATTTGGTCATTTAAATATGCATTTTACAAATACTATTTTACATATATTACTGTACTACACTTTAATTACTTGGGGAGCAATGGGGATGGCTTTTTCAAGATGGTGTGTTCTGTCTTAGAGAAAAACTCAGCCTAAATATGCAGATTTGTGTGTTAAACATGTGACTGAAACAAAACACAACTCCAGGTGTGTTTGCGATGAAGAAACAACATTATAACAGATCAGAAAATAGTGCAGTATGGGTTCTTTAAAGGGCTCAAATGAGATGGTTTTGCTTTGTCTGGAATGTTTCACAGTATGGTATTAAACCTTTCTATCTTCATGGAGACCAAGCAAGACCAAGTTACTGGTCAGATCCATGGAGAGGTGATCAGAATGCCTGTTTTTCTATGTATTTTTGAGCTATAAAACCACCTGTAATTGAATAAATGTAAAGTAGAGCTGTTTAATGTCATACTGTGGAACATAGCCCTGGTTTAGCCCTGGTTTAGCCCTGGTTTAGTCCTGGTTTAGTTCTGGTTTATTCTTGGTTTAGTCCTGGTTTAGTTCTGGGTTATTCTTGGTTTAGGCCTGGTTTAGTTCTGGTTTAGTCCTGGTTTAGCCCTGGTTTAGTCCTGGTTTAGCCCTGTTTTAGTCTTGGTTTAGTCCTAGTTTCAAGTACCTGGGTGTTCACCTCAACAATAAACTGGACTGATCCCACAACACCGACGCCCTGTACAAGAAGGGCCAAAGTCGCCTCCACCTCCTGAGGAGACTGAGGTCCTTTGGAGTGAGCAGGCCTCTGCTCAAGACTTTTTATGACTCTGTGGTGGCCTCTGCTCTCCTCTACGCTGTCGTCTGCTGGGCCCCGAGCAGCACAGAACGGGACAGAAAAAGACTGAATAAGCTGGTTAAGAGGGCCAGCTCTGTCCTGGGCTGTCCTCTGGACCGTGTAGAGGAGGTGGCTGAGAGGAGGGTACTGGCCAAATTCATGTCCATTAAGGACGACACCTCTCACCCTCTGCACCGGACTGTAGAGGAGCTGAGCAGCTCCTTTAGCAGCCGACTGAGGCACCCCCAGTGCAAGAAGGAGCGCTACCGCAGATCCTTCATCCCCACCACCATCAGACTTTATAATTCTAACATATAGGCCAGATGTGCAATATCCTCCTTTTTCATGTTGATGCTGGTTACTATTATCATTATTACTATTTTCCATTATTATTATAATTACGTATTACTATTTGTATTATTTATTACTTACTTTATCCCATTCCTGCCTGCATGCACTTTTTCCCTCTTGTCCAAATGTCCTGGAGCTACTGTGGCGAGTAAATTTCTCCTGTGTGAGATCAATAAAGGCTTATCTTATCTTATCTTATCTTATCTTAGTTTAGCCCTGGTTTAGCCCTGGTTTATTCTTGGTTTAGCCCTGGTTTAGCCCTGTTTTAGCCCTGGTTTAGTCCTAGTTTCGCCCTGGTTCCGTCAAGTTCAAGTTCAAAGTTAGCTCTATTATCAATTCTGCCATATGTGTTCAACATACAGTGAATCGAAATTTCGTTTCTCTCTGGCCAAGCAGTGCAAAAAGAAGTGTATAAAATACAATATAAAGACAAAACAAAAACTTCTAAGACAAAATCTAAAATCTAAAAGCAGTGGAAAAAAATAAATAAATACCTACAGGTTTAAATGATGTTTGAGTCTACAGTACACTCAATTATTTCAGAGACTTCTCTGTGTGGAAGTTTCACCAGCTAGGGGTACTCCACGAGGGCTTTCACCCCTGGTTATACTTTATATTTTGATATTTACATGTTTGAATTGTGTAAAATTGAAAACAAAACCAGGACAAGTGAATGGTGCAATAATAATGAATGTATTAATAAAAGTCATGACTGATCATGATGATCAGTGATGCTGACGCACAAAGCCTCTGAAGAATCTAAGAATCCTCCGGAACCAGGAGCACTTAGGAGCTTAGGAGGTGTGGGGCATATCCTCTTCTTGGACAGTGACTGCGTTTTCTGCCATCCCAACGAGGGTCAAGGGTTCAGAGCTGCTCCGATCATAAACTGGATCACGCTCATCCCAGCTGCTGAGGGACGCTGTATGTTCACTTGAGCAAGGAAACATGAAGACCCCGAAAGGGACGAGCAAGAGGAACATGAAGATCCTGAAAGGGACCAGACACCAGAGTTTTGATCATCAGATTCTGATTCGGCTGGCCGTTTTAGCACTGAGCTCAGAAGAGGCCCACTTGTCTCACTGCTAACGCTGCTTTTACTCAAGAACTACTTTATTACAGAAAATAATGCATGTCACTGTCTAATTTTCTAATGAACTGAGGCCATCTTGCACATACTGGTTTGGTTAAATTAAGTAAAGGGGATAAAAAGTATCCTTAAACAGTCTCTTCCATTCTGGTGAAATAGCTGTAAAAGTTATAGTGTTTTCCTAACAGCAGAATGGACCTTTTTCTTAACAATTTTCTTTAACAATTTAAGTGGAACTAAACAATAAATCCACTTTGTTTAGTTTCTAAACTATGGTGCTTTAATAGTGTTGTCTAATGTTCCTTGTGCTTTTGGTCAATTTTAGTTTATGAACATTTGCAGCTTTGTGTTTAAAAAAAAAAAAAAAACTGTCAAAAACCACGCGCTGCCTCGAGTATAACTACTGCAGTTACAAATACTATGTGACATCAGATAGATAGATAGATAGATAGATAGATAGATAGATCTTTATTGTCCCCGAGGGGAAATTTGCTTCCACAAACACTGTTGAAAAAACAAAACAAACAAAAACACATATGGACATTACACACAGGAGAGTGGGAGAAAATGAATGAATGAATCACACAAATGTGTGGTTTACAGCTAGGTGTTTGTCTTTACAAACATCTGGCTGCAGAGGTGGTGCTCACACTGTCCCTTACGCTGGATTTGTACAAAAAACCAGGTTCAGTTCTTTAGTACTTACAGACCGACTGTTAAACCAACTATGACCAGTGCGGAGCGTATTTGGCTAAAGCAGCACGTTTCATGATGCAGAGGTCAGAGGTCAGTGTGGCAGGGTGTAGAGGTCAGGTGTAGAGGTCAGTGTGGCAGGGTGTAGAGGTCAGGTGTAGAGGTCAGTGTGGCAGGGTGTAGAGGTCAGTGTGGCAGGGTGTAGAGGTCAGTTGTAGAGGTCAGTGTGGCAGGGTGTAGAGGTCAGTTGTAGAGGTCAGTGTGGCAGGGTGTAGAGGTCAGGTGTAGAGATCAGTGTGGCAGGGTGTAGAGGTCAGTGTGGCAGGGTGTAGAGGTCAGGTGTAGAGGTCAGTGTGGCAGGGTGTAGAGGTCAGTTGTAGAGGTCAGTGTGGCAGGGTGTAGAGGTCAGTTGTAGAGGTCAGTGTGGCAGGGTGTAGAGGTCAGTGTGGCAGGGTGTAGAGGTCAGTTGTAGAGGTCAGTGTGGCAGGGTGTAGAGGTCAGTTGTAGAGGTCAGTGTGGCAGGGTGTAGAGGTCAGTGTGGCAGGGTGTAGAGGTCAGTTGTAGAGGTCAGTGTGGCAGGGTGTAGAGGTCAGGTGTAGAGGTCAGTGTGGCAGGGTGTAGAGGTCAGTGTGGCAGGGTGTAGAGGTCAGGTGTAGAGGTCAGTGTGGCAGGGTGTAGAGGTCAGTGTGGCAGGGTGTAGAGGTCAGTGTGGCAGGGTGTAGAGGTCAGTTGTAGAGGTCAGTGTGGCACAGTGTTGTATAGTAACAAAGTAATAATACTTCACTACTGTACTTAAGTACATTTTGGGAAACTTTGTACTTTACTTGAGTTTTTAAAAAAATGACAACTTTTACTTTCCGAATTTAATTGCATACTTTTACTCCGATACATTTTCAATGTGCCGTTTAGTTACTCGTTACAAAAAAAACCTCTACTGACAGCATAACATAGCATAGAAATTAACTTTGTATGACATTGTTTCGGTTACACAAAGCGTATTTGACGATGTTGGAGCTAACAGGCTACCTAGCTTTTTCGGCTCAAGGGAAGGCATAGCTGTAGGCTAAGTGTAACAAAGGAGAAAGGCGTTTCATGGATATCACCAAACCCAATATCTTCGACAGTGCTCCATATGACACAAAACTACCATGGGTGAGCCAAACATGGTGTTTTACAGTAGAATTAAGGGCCCAATTGCAAAAAACCCTCTTCCTCCAAAAACACTCCTTCAATTGTGTTATGTATGCCTTATTTTCAGCACTATTATTTAAAAAAAAACAAAGGTTTATTAAATTCAGACTGCCTTTGCTTGATACTTTTACTTGTACTTTTAATTACATTACTTGAGTACATTTATTTTTACATTACTTGTCATACTAAACTCCACTGTGACAAACGTGTGTGAATCAGACGTTTTCTCCGTCTTCTGCTGGAGTGAAGTTCGTTCCTCTCTCTGATCAGAGTCCCACACAGAGATTTTAGAACGTCACAGACAAACGGGTCTCTTCACCCAGTCGCCCCCTCACCCACAGGGCGCCTGGTTTTGCTGGACCCTACACCTCCTGCACTCTGTGTCCTCCTCCTCCTCCTCCAGTCTGTGTCCTCCTTCTCCAGTCTGTGTCCTCCTCCAGTCTGTGTCCTCCTTCTGTCTGTGTCCTCTTCCAGTCTGTGTCCTCCTCCTCCAGTCTGTGTCCTCCTCCAGTCTGTGTCCTCCTCCAGTCTGTGTCCTCCTCCTCCTCTAGACACAGACTCCTCCAGTCTGTGTCCTCCTCCTCCAGTCTGTGTCCTCCTCCTCCTCCAGTCTGTGTCCTCCTCCTCCTCCAGTCAGAGGTGGAGCTGCTCAGTGGCACAAACACTTCTGAAGTTTTGTGGCTTCAAATTTAATCTTTAACGCCTAAAATTAATTTCATAAAAACTCAAACACCAGAGACAAGGACAAAGTCGAGTTTAGTCTGAGTTTAGTCCCGATTTAGACCCGGTTTAGTCCTGGTTTAGACCTGGTTTAGTCCCAGTTCAGTCCTGGTTCAGTCCTGGTTTAGTCCCAGTTCAGTCCCGGTTTAGTCCTGGTTCAGTCCCGGTTTAGACCCGGTTAATCCCAGTTCAGTCCCGGTTTAGTCCTGGTTCAGTCCTGGTTCAGTCCTGGTTTAGTCTCGGTTCAGTCCCGGTTTAGTCCCAGTTCAGTCCTGGTTCAGTCCTGGTTTAGTCCCAGTTTAGTCCCAGTTCAGTCCCGGTTTAGTCCTGGTTCAGTCCCGGTTTAGACCCGGTTAAGTCCCAGTTCAGTCCCGGTTTAGTCCCAGTTCAGTCCCGGTTTAGTCCTGGTTCAGTCCTGGTTCAGTCCCGGTTCAGTCCCGGTTTAGACCCGGTTTAGTCCCAGTTCAGTCCTGGTTTAGTCCTGGTTCAGTCCTGGTTCAGTCCTGGTTTAGTCCCAGTTCAGTCCCGGTTTAGTCCTGGTTCAGTCCTGGTTTAGTCTCGGTTCAGTCCCGGTTCAGTCCCGGTTTAGACCCGGTTTAGTCCCAGTTCAGTCCCGGTTTAGTCCTGGTTCAGTCCTGGTTTAGTCTCGGTTTAGTCCCGGTTTAGTCCTGGTTCAGTCCTGGTTTAGTCTCGGTTCAGTCCCGGTTTAGTCCTGGTTCAGTCCTGGTTTAGTCTCGGTTCAGTCCCGGTTCAGTCCCGGCTCCACTGCTGAGCCACAGGGACTGAAGCTCCAACCCAAACATGAGAAGAAAACTTTAAAGTGAGTACGCAGGAGTATTTTGTGTACCATCAGACACAGAAGCAGTTGTAGTAGTAGTAGTAGTAGTAGCTGTAGTATTTCTAGTATTTGTAGTAAAAGTACAAGTACCATCTGCGTGACACAGAAGCAGTGGTGGAAGTTGTGGAAGGAGATGTGGTTGTAGTGGGCGTGGACCTCCAGGAGGAAGTTCTGCAGGACTTTGGTCTCCATCTGGAACTCAACCACGAAGGACCTGACCAGAGACCAGGACCGAGACTTAGACCAGAGACCAGGACTAAGACCAGACACAAGGACCAAGACCAGAGACCAGGACCGAGACTTAGACCAGACCGAGACCGAGACTTAGACCAGACCAGGACCAAGACCAGGACTAAGACCAGACACAAGGACCAAGACCAGAGACCAGGACCGAGACTTAGACCAGACCGAGACCGAGACTTAGACCAGACCAGGACCAAGACCAGGACTAAGACCAGACACAAGGACCAAGACCAGAGACCAGGACCGAGACTTAGACCAGAGACCAGGACTAAGACCAGGACTAAGACCAGACACAAGGACCAAGACCAGAGACCAGGACCGAGACTTAGACCAGACTGAGACCGAGACTTAGACCAGACCAGAGACCAGGACCAAGACCAGGACTAAGACCAGACACAAGGACCAAGACCAGAGACCAGGACCGAGACTTAGACCAGACTGAGACCGAGACTTAGACCAGAGACCAGGACCGAGACTTAGACCAGACCAAGACCGAGACTTAGACCAGACCAGAGACCAGACCAGAGACCAGACCAGAGACCAGGACCGAGACTTAGACCAGACCGAGACTTAGACCAGACCAGAGACCAGGACCGAGACTTAGACCAGACCAGGACCAAGACCAGGACTAAGACCAGACACAAGGACCAAGACCAGAGACCAGGACCGAGACTTAGACCAGACTGAGACCGAGACTTAGACCAGAGACCAGGACCAAGACCAGGACCAAGACCAGACACAAGGACCAAGACCAGAAACCAGGACCGAGACTTAGACCAGACTGAGACCGAGACTTAGACCAGAGACCAGGACTGAGACTTAGACCAGACCGAGACCGAGACTTAGACCAGAGACCAGGACCGAGACTTAGACCAGACCGAGACCGAGACTTAGACCAGACCAGAGACCAGACCAGAGACCAGACCAGAGACCAGGACCGAGACTTAGACCAGACCAGGACCAAGACCAGGACTAAGACCAGACACAAGGACCAGGACTAAGACCAGACACAAGGACCAAGACCAGGACCGAGACTTAGACCAGACTGAGACCGAGACTTAGACCAGAGACCAGGACCGAGACTTAGACCAGACTGAGACCAGAGACCAGGACCGAGACTTAGACCAGACCAGAGACCAGACCAGAGACCAGACCAGAGACCAGACCAGAGACCAGGACCGAGACTTAGACCAGACCGAGACTTAGACCAGACCAGAGACCAGGACCGAGACTTAGACCAGACCAGGACCAAGACCAGGACTAAGACCAGACACAAGGACCAAGACCAGAGACCAGGACCGAGACTTAGACCAGACTGAGACCGAGACTTAGACCAGAGACCAGGACCAAGACCAGGACTAAGACCAGACACAAGGACCAAGACCAGGACCGAGACTTAGACCAGACTGAGACCGAGACTTAGACCAGAGACCAGGACCGAGACTTAGACCAGACTGAGACCAGAGACCAGGACCGAGACTTAGACCAGACCGAGACCGAGACTTAGACCAGAGACCAGGACCGAGACTTAGACCAGACCGAGACCGAGACTTAGACCAGACCAGAGACCAGACCAGAGACAGGACTAAGACCAGATCAGAGACCAGACCAGAGACCAGACCAGAGACCAGGACTAAGACCAGGACTAAGACCAGACACAAGGACCAAGACCAGAGACCAGACAACAAACCAGGACCGAGACTTAGACCAGACCGAGACCGAGACTTAGACCAGAGACCAGGACCGAGACGTAGACCAGAGACCAGGACCGAGACCGAGACTTAGACCAGACTAGGACTAAGACCAGACACAAGGACCAAGACCGAGACTTAGACCAGAGACCAGGACTAAGACCAGGACTAAGACCAGACACAAGGACCAAGACCAGAGAGCAGACCACAGACCAGGACCGAGACTTAGACCAGAGACCAGGACCGAGACTTAGACCAGACCAGAGATCAGACCAGAGACCAGGACTAAGACCAGAGACCAGGACCGAGACCGAGACCGAGACTTAGACCAGAGACCAGGACTAAGACCAGACACAAGGACCAAGACCAGAGACCAGGACCGAGACCGAGACTTAGACCAGACCAGACCAGAGACCAGACCAGAGACCAGGACTAAGACCAGACACAAGGACCAAGACTTAGACCAGACCGAGACCGAGACTTAAGATTAGGCTTAAGCCTTTATTGGTCTCACACACAATGACACACAGTGACACACGGGAGAAATTTGACTTCTGCATTTGACCCATCCTTTTCAGGAGCAGTGAGCAGCCATCTTTTTTCGGCGCCCGGGGGGCAGTACCGTGAAGGGTCTTGCCCAAGGACCCACACTGGTTAGCTCATTGCCCGGGGGGGATTTGAACCCACAACCCCCAGGGGGAAAGTCCATGACTTACCAGTTGAGCTAACCAGCTGATTAGACCAGAGACCAGGACTAAGACCAGACCAGAGACCAGACCAGAGACCAGAGACCAGGACTAAGACCAGGACTAAGACCAGACACAAGGACCAAGACTTAGACCAGACCAGTGTAAATAAAGTAGGCGGCACGGTAGCTGAATGGGTAGCGCTCTTGCTTCACAGCAAGAAGGTTCCGGGTTCGATCCCCGGGTCGCCCAGGCCTTTCTATGTGTGTTCTGTGTGGAGTTTGCATGCATGGTCTGGGTTCGATCCCCGGGTCGCCCGAGCCTTTTTGTGTGGAGTTTGCATGTTCTCCCCGTGTCTGGGTGGGTTTCCTCCGGGCACTCTGGTTTCCCCCCCATCAACCCAAAACATGCATCATAGGTACCTCCAGCTTAGGTCCTGACCAAGCCGAAGCAAGAAGATCATGGAGATGGTCCCCGGGCGCCCTAATGTGTGCTGCCCACTGCTCCTAATATATGTGTATATATATATATAGGATGGGTTAAAATACAGAGAAGAATTTCTCCAGTGTGAGATCAATAAAGTCACTTCTTCTTCTTCTTAAAGTAATTGAATGAACAGGAATGTGAAACAAAAGTTGAGCTCAAATATGGACTGGGTCAAAACAACAAAAAAGGATTTACACAAAGTAAACTGTAAAATCACAAAAACTACAAGAGTTTCAGACCTCACTGTGTAATTGGCTGCTGGACTTCCTCAGTGAGAGGCCACAGGCAGTGCGGGTCGGCAGAAACACCTCAAGCTGCATTAGACTGAGCACAGGAGCCCCCCAGGGCTGTGTGCTCAGTCCGATGCTCTTCACTCTGCTGACCCACGACTGCTCACCAGCGTTCAGCACCAATCACATAGTGAAGTTTGCGGACGATACGACTGTGGTGGGTCTCATCTCTAATAACGATGAGACAAACTACAGGAGTGAGGTGAGCCTTCTGACCCAGTGGTGCAGCAATAACAATCTCCTTCTTAATGTTGAAAAGACCAAGGAGATTGTTATTGACTTCCGGAGAGGCCCCACCCAGCACCCCCCACTGTCCATCAATGGTGCTGCTGTAGAGAGGGTGAGCAGCACCAAATTCCTGGGGGTGCACATCAGTGAGGACCTCTCCTGGACAGTGAATACTGTATCACTGGCAAAGAAAGAGGGCTCAGAAGCGCCTCTATTTCCTCCGCAAACTGAGGAGAGCTGGAGCCCCTCCACCCATTATGACCACCTTCTACCGAGGCACCATTGAGAGCGTCCTGACCAGCTGCATCACTGTGTGGTACGGGAGCTGCACTGAACAGAACAGGAAAGCCCTGCAGCGCATAGTGAATGCAGCTGGGAGGATCGCTGGTGTCTCTCTCCCCTCCCTCCTAGACATTTTTAACACCCGGCTCACCCGCAGAGCGTCCAGCATTGTGGGTGACCCGAGCCACCCCGCACATAGCCTGTTCAGCCTCCTGCCCTCGGGAGAAGGTACCGGAGTCTCCGGGCCCACTCCACCAGGCTTTCAAACAGCTTCATCCACCAGGCTGTCAGGAGGCTGAACTCACACCCGAACTCCCACCTTACCCATCTCCCACCCCCACCCCCCATATTGGCATAACCTGTATTCCATAAAAGACATATCACTCTAGACACTTTAAAAAACTGCTGCTAAGGACGACTGTTGCACTGCTGCACATTTACACTTACTACTGGATTTTACTCCTGTTGCACTGTTGTTACTACTGTTATTGCACACTTACATTTACTACTGGAATTTTTAGGGACCGAGCCCCGAAGGGGGACGAAGGTCCCTATTGTTGTTGCTTTGTTTCCCTATTATTAGGGACCGAGCCCCGAAGGGGGACGAAGGTCCCTATTGTTGTTGCTTTGTTTCCCTATTATTATTAGGGACCGAGCCCGAAGGGGCACGAAGGTCCCTATTGAAGTTGCTCTGTTTCTCTATTATTAGGGACCGAGCCCGAAGGGGCACGAGGTCCCTATTGATCTCGCTCTGTTTCTCTATTATTATTAGGGACCGAGCCCCGAAGGGGGACGAAGGTCCCTATTGAAGTTGCTCTGTTTCTCTATTATTATTATTCTTGTTCTTGTTCACGCGCTTTTGGGCAATTTTGAGCATGTTCCCATGCTTCAAAACGAACGTGACTTTGCAGGGGCATCACGTAGGGCGGCAGCTACGCCTCCAAAAAGACCCGTCCCCTGGTGACCCCCAGGAGCTTGATAGCGCCCCCTAGCGCGTTGTCTTTCGGGGCTGGCATACCGTTTAAGGTAGGCGCACGAAATTCGGTAGGGACGTGTATCTCAATAAGACAAACAAACGCCTCACTGCAATGTCATGTCCACGCCCAACAGGAAGTGAGATAATTGGCCTTTTATGAAATTTGACATACAATGGAATTTGAAACACTTCTCCTACACTGTACCTCAGATGGGCTTAAATTTTGGTGAACATAATCTTAAGATGTTGGAGATGTTAAATTGCGAAGGATTTTCAAATAGGCGGTAATATGACGATACAGCGGATCAATAAATTTAGGTATGAGTTATGAGTTATGGATGGGAGTTATTTATTGAATTTGGAGTTCCGTTTAAGATAGGCGCACGAAATTCGGTAGGGACGTGTATCTCAATAAGACGAACAAACGCCTCACTGCAATGTCATGGCCACGCCCAACAGGAAGTGAGATAATTGGCATTTTGTGTGATTTTGTAATATTGGACAGACAATGGAATTTGAAACACTTCTCCTACACCGAACCTCAGATGGGCTTAAATTTTGGTGAACATAATCTTAAGACATTGGAGATGATAAATTGCGAAGGATTTTCAAATAGGCGGTAATATGACGATACGGCGGATCGATAAACTTAGGTATTTATTGAATGGGAGTTATGAATTATGAATAGGAGGTTTTTATTGAATTTGGAGTTCTTCCTCAGACTAAAACTTCACAGGGTAATGTAGATGAGGACTACCAAGATTTTCATGCCAAATAACTGGCAGTCTGACATAGCGCCCCCATATGACAGGCCAGTGAACTGTCAGAAAATGTACAGCAAATGAGCGTTTTAACACAAAGAGGATCGTAGGTGGCATACGATTTCAGCCAGACACACGAAAGTTGGTATGGGTGTGTATCTCACTAAGATGAACAAAATTGTAATTACAATGTCATGGCCACGCCCAACAGGAAGTGAGATAAGAAGACTTGTATTGCGATTTTGTGTGATATGACATAAAATGGATTTTAAAACACTCCTCCTACACCGTACATCGGATGGGTGTATATGTTGGTGTACATGAGCTCAAGACATTGGAGATGTTAAATTGCGAAGGGATTTTTGATATCTTGTAAGATGACAAAATGGCGGCCTGATGAATTTTGCTACCATTTGAAAGTGCCAAATGCAATAGGAGGTGTGTCACCACTTCATTTAGCAGACACTTCTCCTACAACATACCTCAGATGGGCTTAAATTTTGGTGAACATAATCTTAAGACGTTGGAGATGTTAAATTGCGAAGGATTTTCAAATAGGCGGTAATATGATGATACGGCGGATCGATAAACTTAGGTATTTATTGAATGGGAGTTATGAGTTATGAATAGGAGGTTTTTATTGAATTTGGAGTTCTTCCTCAGACTAAAACTTCACAGGGTAATGTAGATGAGGACTACCAAGATTTTCATGCCAAATAACTGGCAGTTTGACATAGCGCCCCCATATGACAGGCCAGTGAACTGTCAGAAATCTACCGCTAGCTGAGCCCCTAACAGGAAAAATTGTCCGATATGGCTTACCATTTTTGCCAGGCACACGAAATTCGGTATGGGTGTGCGTCTCAGTAAGACGAACAAACGCAGGTGCGAGGTCCCGACCAACGCCGCTTGCGGCTTTAATTTTTTTTGTTCTTGTTCACGCGTTTTTGGGCAATTTTGAGCATGTTCCCATGCTTCAAAACGAACGTGACTTTGCAGGGGCATCACGTAGGGCGGCAGCTACGCCTCCAAAAAGACCTGTCCCCTGGTGACCCCCAGGAGCTCGATAGCGCCCCCTAGCGCGTTGTCTTTCGGGGCTGGCATACCGTTTAAGATAGGCGCACAAAATTCGGTAGGGACGTGTATCTCAATAAGACAAACAAACGCCTCACTGCAATGTCATGTCCACGCCCAACAGGAAGTGAGATAATTGGCCTTTTATGAAATTTGACATACAATGGAATTTGAAACACTTCTCCTACACCGTACCTCAGATGGGCTTAAATTTTGGTGAACATAATCTTAAGATGTTGGAGATGTTAAATTGCAAAGGATTTTCAAATAGGCGGTAATATGACGATACAGCGGATCAATAAATTTAGGTATGAGTTATGAGTTATGGATGGGAGTTATTTATTGAATTTGGAGTTTCGTTTAAGATAGGCGCACGAAATTCGGTAGGGACGTGTATCTCAATAAGACAAACAAACGCCTCACTGCAATGTCATGGCCACGCCCAACAGGAAGTGAGATAATTGGCATTTTGTGTGATTTTGTAATATTGGACAGACAATGGAATTTGAAACACTTCTCCTACACCGAACCTCAGATGGGCTTAAACTTTGGTGAACATAATCTTAAGACATTGGAGATGATAAATTGCGAAGGATTTTCAAATAGGCGGTAATATGACGATACGGCGGATCGATAAACTTAGGTATTTATTGAATGGGAGTTATGAATTATGAATAGGAGGTTTTTATTGAATTTGGAGTTCTTCCTCAGACTAAAACTTCACAGGGTAATGTAGATGAGGACTACCAAGATTTTCATGCCAAATAACTGGCAGTCTGACATAGCGCCCCCATATGACAGGCCAGTGAACTGTCAGAAAATGTACAGCAAATGAGCACTTTAACACAAAGAGGATCGTGGGTGGCATACGATTTCAGCCAGACACACGAAAGTTGGTATGGGTGTGTATCTCACTAAGATGAACAAAATTGTAATTACAATGTCATGGCCACGCCCAACAGGAAGTGAGATAAGAAGACTTGTATTGCGATTTTGTGTGATATGACATAAAATGGATTTTAAAACACTCCTCCTACACCGTACATCAGATGGGCGTAAATTTTGGTGTACATGAGCTCAAGACATTGGAGATGTTAAATTGCAAAGGGATTTTTGATATCTTGTAAGATGACAAAATGGCGGCCTGATGAATTTTGCTACCATTTGAAAGTGCCAAATTCAATAGGAGGTGTGTCACCACTTCATTTTGAAACACTTCTCCTACACCGTACCTCAGATGGGCTTAAATTTTGGTGAACATAATCTTAAAATGTTGGAGATGTTAAATTGCGAAGGATTTTCAAATAGGCGCTAATATGACAATACGGCGGATCGATAAAGTTAGGTATTTATTGAATGTGAATTATGAGTTATGAATGGGAGATTTTTATTAAATTTGGAGTTCTTCCTCAGACTAAAACTTCACAGGGTAATGTACATGAGGACTACCAAGATTTTCATGCCAAATAACTGGCAGTCTGACATAGCGCCCCCATATGACAGGCCAGTGAACTGTCAGAAAATGTACAGCAAATGAGCACTTTAACACAAAGAGGATCGTGGGTGGCATACGATTTCAGCCAGACACACGAAAGTTGGTATGGGTGTGTATCTCACTAAGATGAACAAAATTGTAATTACAATGTCATGGCCACGCCCAACAGGAAGTGAGATAAGAAGACTTGTATTGCGATTTTCTGTGATATGACATAGAATAGATTTTAAAACACTCCTCCTACACCGTACATCAGATGGGCGTAAAATTTGGTGTACATGAGCTCAAGACATTGGAGATGTTAAATTGCGAAGGCATTTTTGATATCTTGTAAGATGACAAAATGGCGGCCTGATGAATTTTGCTACCATTTGAAAGTGCCAAATGCAATAGGAGGTGTGTCACCACTTCATTTTGAAACACTTCTCCTACAAGGTACATCAGATGGGCGTAAATTTTGGTGTACATGAGCTCAAGACATTGGAGATGTTAAATTGCAAAGGGATTTTTGATATCTTGTAAGATGACAAAATGGCGGCCTGATGAATTTTGCTACCATTTGAAAGTGCCAAATGCAATAGGAGGTGTGTCACCACTTCATTTAGCAGACACTTCTCCTACACCGTACCTCAGATGGGCTTAAATTTTGGTGAACATAATCTTAAGACATTGGAGATGTTAAATTGCAAAGGATTTTCAAATAGGCGGTAATATGACGATACGGCGGATCGATAAACTAGGTATTTATTGTTATGAGTTATGAATGGGAGGTTTTTATTGAATTTGGAGTTCTTCCTCAGACTAAAACTTCACAGGGTAATGTAGATGAGGACTACCAAGATTTTCATGCCAAATAACTGGCAGTCTGTCATAGCGCCCCCATATGACAGGCCAGTGAATTGTCAGAAATCTACCGCTAGCTGAGCCCCTAACAGGAAAAATTGTCCGATATGGCTTACCATTTTTGCCAGGCACACGAAATTCGGTATGGGTGTGCGTCTCAGTAAGACGAACAAACGCAGGTGCGAGGTCCCGACCAACGCCGCTTGCGGCTTTAATTATTATTATTATTCTTGTTCTTGTTCACACGCTTTTGGGCAATTTGGAGCATGTTCCCATGCTTCAAAACGAACGTGACTTTGCAGGGGCATCACGTAGGGCGGCAGCTACGCCTCCAAAAAGACCCGTCCCCCGGTGACCCCCAGGAGCTCGATAGCGCCCCCTAGCGCGTTGTCTTTCGGGGCTGGCATACCGTTTAAGATAGGCGCACGAAATTCGATAGGGACGTGTATCTTAATAAGACGAACAAACGCCTCACTGCAATGTCATGTCCACGCCCAACAGGAAGTGAGATAATTGGCCTTTTGTGAAATTTGACATACAATGGAATTTGAAACACTTCTCCTACACCGTACCTCAGATGGGCTTAAATTTTGGTGAACATAATCTTAAGATGTGGTAGATGTTAAATTGCGAAGGATTTTCAAATAGGCGGTAATTTGACGATACGGCGGATCGATAAAGTTAGGTATTTATTGAATGGAGTTATGAGATATGGATGGGAGTTATTTATTGAATTTGGAGTTCCGTTTAAGATAGGCGCACGAAATTCGGTAGGGACGTGTATCTCAATAAGACGAACAAACGCCTCACTGCAATGTCATGGCCACGCCCAACAGGAAGTGAGATAATTGGCATTTTGTGTGATTTTGTAATATTGGACAGACAATGGAATTTGAAACACTTCTCCTACACCGAACCTCAGATGGGCTTAAATTTTGGTGAACATAATCTTAAGACATTGGAGATGATAAATTGCGAAGGATTTTCAAATAGGAGGTAATATGACGATACGGCGAATCGATAAACTTAGGTATTTATTGAATGGGAGTTATGAATTATGAATAGGAGGTTTTTATTGAATTTGGAGTTCTTCCTCAGACTAAAACTTCACAGGGTAATGTAGATGAGGACTACCAAGATTTTCATGCCAAATAACTGGCAGTCTGACATAGCGCCCCCATATGACAGGCCAGTGAACTGTCAGAAAATGTACAGCAAATGAGCGTTTTAACACAAAGAGGATCGTGGGTGGCATACGATTTCAGCCAGACACACGAAAGTTGGTATGGGTGTGTATCTCACTAAGATGAACAAAATTGTAATTACAATGTCATGGCCACGCCCAACAGGAAGTGAGATAAAAAGACTTGTATTGCGATTTTGTGTGATAAGACATAAAATGGATTTTAAAACACTCCTCCTACACCTTACATCAGATGGGCGTAAACTTTGGTGTACATGAGCTCAAGACAATGGAGATGTTAAATTGCGAAGCGATTTTTGATATCTTGTAAGATGACAAAATGGCGGCCTGATGAATTTTGCTACCATTTGAAAGTGCCAAATTCAATAGGAAGTGTGTCACCACTTCATTTTGAAACATTTCTCCTACAACGTACCTCAGATGGGCTTAAATTTTGGTGAACATAATCTTAAGACGTTGGAGATGTTAAATTGCGAAGGATTTTCAAATAGGCGGTAATATGACGATACGGCGGATCGATAAACTTAGGTATTTATTGAATGGGAGTTATGAATGGGAGGTTTTTATTGAATTTGGAGTTCTTCCTCAGACTAAAACTTCACAGGGTAATGTAGATGAGGACTACCAAGATTTTCATGCCAAATAACTGGCAGTCTGACATAGCGCCCCCATATGACAGGCCAGTGAACTGTCAGAAATCTACCGCTAGCTGAGCCCCTAACAGGAAAAATTGTCCGATATGGCTTACCATTTTTGCCAGGCACACGAAATTCGGTAAGGGTTTGCGTCTCAGTAAGACGAACAAATGCAGGTGCGAGGTCCCGACCAACGCCGCTTGCGGCTTTAATTAGGGACCGAGCCCCGAAGGGGGACGAAGGTCCCTATTGAAGTTGCTCTGTTTCTCTATTATTATTAGGGACCGAGCCCGAAGGGGCACGAAGGTCCCTATTGAAGTTGCTCTGTTTCTCTATTATTATTAGGGACCGAGCCCGAAGGGGCACGAGGTCCCTATTGTTCTCGCTCTGTTTCTCTATTATTATTATTATTCTTGGGACACTTTTTTTAACACGCTTTTGGGCAATTTTGAGCATGTTCCCATGCTTCAAAACGAACGAAACTTTGCACGGGCATCACGTAGGGCGGCAGCTACGCCTCCAAAAAGACCCGTCCCCCGGTGACCCCCAGGAGCTTGATAGCGCCCCCTAGCGTGTTGTTTTTCGGGGCTGGCGCGTTGTCTTTCGGGGCTGGCATAACGTTTAAGATAGGCGCACGAAATTCGGTAGGGACGTGTATCTCAATAAGACGAACAAACGCTTCACTGCAATGTTATGGCCACATCCAACAGGAAGTGAGATAATTGGCCTTTTGTGTGATTTTTGTAATATTTGACATTCAATGGAATTTGAAACACTTCTCCTACAATGTACCTCAGATGGGCTTAAATTTTGGTGAACATAATCTTAAGACGTTGGAGATGTTAAATTGCGAAGGATTTTCAAATAGGCGGTAATATGACGATACGGCGGATCGATAAACTTAGGTATTTATTGAATGGGAGTTATGAGTTATGAATGGGAGGTTTTTATTGAATTTGGAGTTCTTCCTCAGACTAAAACTTCACAGGGTAATGTAGATGAGGACTACCAAGATTTTCATGCCAAATAACTGGCAGTCTGACATAGCGCCCCCATATGACAGGCCAGTGAACTGTCAGAAAATGTACCGCAAATGAGCACTTTAACACAAAGAGGATCGTGGGTGGCATACGATTTCAGCCAGACACACGAAAGTTGGTATGGGTGTGTATCTCACTAAGATGAACAAAATTGTAATTACAATGTCATGGCCACGCCCAACAGGAAGTGAGATAAGAAGACTTGTATTGCGATTTTCTGTGATATGACATAGAATAGATTTTAAAACACTCCTCCTACACCGTACATCAGATGGGTGTAAAATTTGGTGTACATGAGCTCAAGGCATTGGAGATGTTAAATTGCGAAGGGATTTTTGATATCTTGTAAGATGACAAAATGGCGGCCTGATGAATTTTGCTACCATTTGAAAGTGCCAAATGCAATAGGAGGTGTGTCACCACTTCATTTAGCAGACACTTCTCCTACACCGTACCTCAGATGGGCTTAAATTTTGGTGAACATAATCTTAAGACGGTGGAGATGTTAAATTGCGAAGGATTTTCAAATAGACGGTAATATGACGATACGGCGGATCGATAAACTTAGGTATTTATTGTTATGAGTTATGAATGTGAGGTTTTTATTGAATTTGGAGTTTTTCCTCAGACTAAAACTTCACAGGGTAATGTAGATGAGGACTACCAAGATTTTCATGCCAAATAACTGGCAGTCTGACATAGCGCCCCCATATGACAGGCCAGTGAACTCTCAGAATATGTACAGCAAATGAGCCTTTTAACACAAAGAGGATCGTGGTTGGCATACGATTTCAGCCAGACACACGAAAGTTGGTATGGGTATGTATCTCACTAAGATGAACAAAATTGTAATTACAATGTCATGGCCACGCCCAACAGGAAGTGAGATAAAAAGACTTGTATTGCGATTTTGTGTGATAAGACATACAATGGATTTTAAAACACTCCTCCTACACCGTACATCAGATGGGCGTACATTTTGGTGTACATGAGCTCAAGACAATGGAGATGTAAAATTGCGAAGGGATTTTTGATATCTTGTAAGATGACAAAATGGCGGCCTGATGAATTTTGCTACCATTTGAAAGTGCCAAATTCAATAGGAGGTGTGTCACCACTTCATTTTGAAACATTTCTCCTACAACGTACCTCAGATGGGCTTAAATTTTGGTGAACATAATCTTAAGACGTTGGAGATGTTAAATTGCGAAGGATTTTCAAATAGGCGGTAATATGACGATACGGCGGATCGATAAAGTTAGGTATTTATTGAATGGGAGTTATGAATGGGAGGTTTTTATTAGGGACCGAGCCCGAAGGGGCACGAAGGTCCCTATTGAAGTTGCTCTGTTTCTCTATTATTAGGGACCGAGCCCGAAGGGGCACGAAGGTCCCTATTGAAGTTGCTCTGTTTCTCTATTATTATTATTAGGGACCGAGCCCGAAGGGGGACGAAGGTCCCTATTGTTCTCGCTCTGTTTCTCTATTATTATTATTTTTTTTGTTCTTGTTCACACGCTTTTGGGCAATTTGGAGCATGTTCCCATGCTTCAAAACGAACAAAACTTTGCACGGGCATCACGTAGGGCGGCAGCTACGCCTCCAAAAAGTCCCGTCCCCCGGTGACCCCCAGGAGCTCGATAGCGCCCCCTAGCGCGTTGTCTTTCGGGGCTGGCATACCGTTTAAGATAGGTGCACGAAACTCGGTAGGGACGTGTATCTCAATAAGACGAACAAACGCCTCACTGCAATGTCATGTCCACGCCCAACAGGAAGTGAGATAATTGGCTTTTTGTGAAATTTGACATACAATGGAATTTGAAACACTTCTCCTACACCGTACCTCAGATGGGCTTAAATTTTGGTGAACATAATCTTAAGACATTGGAGATGATAAATTGCGAAGGATTTTCAAATAGGCGGTAATATGACGATACAGCGGATCAATAAATTTAGGTATGAGTTATGAGTTATGGATGGGAGTTATTTATTGAATTTGGAGTTCCGTTTAAGATAGGCGCACGAAATTCGGTAGGGACGTGTATCTCAATAAGACGAACAAACGCTTTACTGCAATGTCATGGCCACGCCCAACAGGAAGTGAGATAATTGGCATTTTGTGTGATTTTGTAATATTGGACAGACAATGGAATTTGAAACACTTCTCCTACACCGAACCTCAGATGGGCTTAAATTTTGGTGAACATAATCTTAAGACATTGGAGATGATAAATTGCGAAGGATTTTCAAATAGGCGGTAATATGACGATACGGCGGATCGATAAACTTGGGTATTTATTGAATGGGAGTTATGAATTATGAATAGGAGGTTTTTATTGAATTTGGAGTTCTTCCTCAGACTAAAACTTCACAGGGTAATGTAGATGAGGACTACCAAGATTTTCATGCCAAATAACTGGCAGTCTGACATAGCGCCCCCATATGACAGGCCAGTGAACTGTCAGAAAATGTACAGCAAATGAGCGTTTTAACACAAAGAGGATCGTGGGTGGCATACGATTTCAGCCAGACACACGAAAGTTGGTATGGGTGTGTATCTCACTAAGATGAACAAAATTGTAATTACAATGTCATGGCCACGCCCAACAGGAAGTGAGATAAGAAGACTTGTATTGCGATTTTGTGTGATATGACATAAAATGGATTTTAAAACACTCCTCCTACACCGTACATCAGATGGGCGTAAAAGTTGGTGTACATGAGCTCAAGACATTGGAGATGTTAAATTGCGAAGGGATTTTTGATGTCTTGTAAGATGACAAAATGGCGGCCTGATGAATTTTGCTACCATTTGAAAGTGCCAAATTCAATAGGAGGTGTGTCACCACTTCATTTTGAAACACTTTTCCTACAACGTACATCAGATGGGCGTAAATTTTGGTGTACATGAGCTCAAGACATTGGAGATGTTAAATTGCAAAGGGATTTTTGATATCTTGTAAGATGACAAAATGGCGGCCTGATGAATTTTGCTACCATTTGAAAGTGCCAAATTCAATAGGAGGTGTGTCACCACTTCATTTAGCAGACACTTCTTCTACACCGTACCTCAGATGGGCTTACATTTTGGTGAACATAATCTTAAGACGTTGGAGATGTTAAATTGCGAAGGATTTTCAAATAGGCGGTAATATGACGATACGGCGGATCGATAAACTTAGGTATTTATTGAATGGGAGTTATGAGTTATGAATAGGAGGTTTTTATTGAATTTGGAGTTCTTCCTCAGACTAAAACTTCACAGGGTAATGTAGATGAGGACTACCAAGATTTTCATGCCAAATAACTGGCAGTTTGACATAGCGCCCCCATATGACAGGCCAGTGAACTGTCAGAAATCTACCGCTAGCTGAGCCCCTAACAGGAAAAATTGTCCGATATGGCTTACCATTTTTGCCAGGCACACGAAATTCAGTATAGGTGTGCGTCTCAGTAAGACGAACAAACGCAGGTGCGAGGTCCCGACCAACGCCGCTTGCGGCTTTAATTATTATTCTTGTTCTTGTTCACACGCTTTTGGGCAATTTGGAGCATGTTCCCATGCTTCAAAACGAACGTGACTTTGCAGGGGCATCACGTAGGGCGGCAGCTACGCCTCCAAAAAGACCCGTCCCCTGGTGACCCCCAGGAGCTCGATAGCGCCCCCTAGCGCGTTGTCTTTCGGGGCTGGCATACCGTTTAAGATAGGCACACGAAATTCGATAGGGATGTGTATCTTAATAAGACGAACAAACGCCTCACTGCAATGTCATGTCCACGCCCAACAGGAAGTGAGATAATTGGCCTTTTGTGAAATTTGACATACAATGGAATTTGAAACACTTCTCCTACACCGTACCTCAGATGGGCTTAAATTTTGGTGAACATAATCTTAAGATGTGGTAGATGTTAAATTGCGAAGGATTTTCAAATAGACGGTAATATGACGATACGGCGGATCGATAAAGTTAGGTATTTATTGAATGGAGTTATGAGTTATGGATGGGAGTTATTTATTGAATTTGGAGTTTCGTTTAAGATAGGCGCACGAAATTCGGTAGGGACGTGTATCTCAATAAGACGAACAAACGCCTCACTGCAACGTCATGGCCACGCCCAACAGGAAGTGAGATAATTGGCATTTTGTGTGATTTTGTGGATATTGGACATACAATGGAATTTGAAACACTTCTCCTACACCGTACCTCAGATGGGCTTAAATTTTGGTGAACATAATCTTAAGACATTGGAGATGTTAAATTGCGAAGGATTTTCAAATAGGCAGTAATATGACGATACAGCGGATCAATAAAGTTAGGTATTTATTGAATGCGAGTTATGAATTATGAATGGGAGATATTTATTGAATTTGGAGTTCTTCCTCAGACTAAAACTTCACAGGGTAATGTAGATGAGGACTACCAAGATTTTCATGCCAAATAACTGGCAGTCTGACATAGCGCCCCCATATGACAGGCCAGTGAACTGTCAGAAAATGTACAGCAAATGAGCGTTTTAACACAAAGAGGATCGTGGGTGGCATACGATTTCAGCCAGACACACGAAAGTTGGTATGGGTGTGTATCTCACTAAGATGAACAAAATTGTAATTACAATGTCATGGCCACGCCCAACAGGAAGTGAGATAAGAAGACTTGTATTGCGATTTTCTGTGATATGACATAGAATAGATTTTAAAACACTCCTCCTACACCGTACATCAGATGGGCGTAAATTTTGGTGTACATAAGCTCAAGACATTGGAGATGTTAAATTGCGAAGGGATTTTCAAATAGGCGGTAATTTGACGATACGGCGGATCGATAAAGTTAGGTATTTATTGAATGGAGTTATGAGTTATGGATGGGAGTTATTTATTGAATTTGGAGTTCCGTTTAAGATAGGTGCACGAAATTTGGTAGGGACGTGTATCTCAATAAGACGAACAAACGCCTCACTGCAATGTCATGGCCACGCCCAACAGGAAGTGAGATAATTGGCCTTTTGTGTGATTTTTGTAATATTAGACATTCAATGGAATTTGAAACACTTCTCCTACAATGTACCTCAGATGGGCTTAAATTTTGGTGAACATAATCTTAAGACATTGGAGATGATAAATTGCGAAGGATTTTCAAATAGGCGGTAATATGACGATACGGCGGATCGATAAACTTAGGTATTTATTGAATGGGAGTTATGAATTATGAATAGGAGGTTTTTATTGAATTTGGAGGTCTTCCTCAGACTAAAACTTCACAGGGTAATGTACATGAGGACTACCAAGATTTTCATGCCAAATAACTGGCAGTCTGACATAGCGCCCCCATATGACAGGCCAGTGAACTGTCAGAAAATGTACAGCAAATGACCGTTTTAACACAAAGAGGATCGTGGGTGGCATACGATTTCAGCCAGACACACGAAAGTTGGTATGGGTGTGTATCTCACTAAGATGAACAAAATTGTAATTACAATGTCATGGCCACGCCCAACAGGAAGTGAGATAATTGGCCTTTTGTGAAATTTGACATACAATGGAATTTGAAACACTTCTCCTACACCGTACCTCAGATGGGCTTAAATTTTGGTGAACATAATCTTAAGATGTGGTAGATGTTAAATTGCGAAGGATTTTCAAATAGACGGTAATATGACGATACGGCGGATCGATAAAGTTAGGTATTTATTGAATGGAGTTATGAGTTATGGATGGGAGTTATTTATTGAATTTGGAGTTTCGTTTAAGATAGGCGCACGAAATTCGGTAGGGACGTGTATCTCAATAAGACGAACAAACGCCTCACTGCAACGTCATGGCCACGCCCAACAGGAAGTGAGATAATTGGCATTTTGTGTGATTTTGTGGATATTGGACATACAATGGAATTTGAAACACTTCTCCTACACCGTACCTCAGATGGGCTTAAATTTTGGTGAACATAATCTTAAGACATTGGAGATGTTAAATTGCGAAGGATTTTCAAATAGGCAGTAATATGACGATACAGCGGATCAATAAAGTTAGGTATTTATTGAATGCGAGTTATGAATTATGAATGGGAGATATTTATTGAATTTGGAGTTCTTCCTCAGACTAAAACTTCACAGGGTAATGTAGATGAGGACTACCAAGATTTTCATGCCAAATAACTGGCAGTCTGACATAGCGCCCCCATATGACAGGCCAGTGAACTGTCAGAAAATGTACAGCAAATGAGCGTTTTAACACAAAGAGGATCGTGGGTGGCATACGATTTCAGCCAGACACACGAAAGTTGGTATGGGTGTGTATCTCACTAAGATGAACAAAATTGTAATTACAATGTCATGGCCACGCCCAACAGGAAGTGAGATAAGAAGACTTGTATTGCGATTTTCTGTGATATGACATAGAATAGATTTTAAAACACTCCTCCTACACCGTACATCAGATGGGCGTAAATTTTGGTGTACATAAGCTCAAGACATTGGAGATGTTAAATTGCGAAGGGATTTTCAAATAGGCGGTAATTTGACGATACGGCGGATCGATAAAGTTAGGTATTTATTGAATGGAGTTATGAGTTATGGATGGGAGTTATTTATTGAATTTGGAGTTCCGTTTAAGATAGGTGCACGAAATTTGGTAGGGACGTGTATCTCAATAAGACGAACAAACGCCTCACTGCAATGTCATGGCCACGCCCAACAGGAAGTGAGATAATTGGCCTTTTGTGTGATTTTTGTAATATTAGACATTCAATGGAATTTGAAACACTTCTCCTACAATGTACCTCAGATGGGCTTAAATTTTGGTGAACATAATCTTAAGACATTGGAGATGATAAATTGCGAAGGATTTTCAAATAGGCGGTAATATGACGATACGGCGGATCGATAAACTTAGGTATTTATTGAATGGGAGTTATGAATTATGAATAGGAGGTTTTTATTGAATTTGGAGGTCTTCCTCAGACTAAAACTTCACAGGGTAATGTACATGAGGACTACCAAGATTTTCATGCCAAATAACTGGCAGTCTGACATAGCGCCCCCATATGACAGGCCAGTGAACTGTCAGAAAATGTACAGCAAATGACCGTTTTAACACAAAGAGGATCGTGGGTGGCATACGATTTCAGCCAGACACACGAAAGTTGGTATGGGTGTGTATCTCACTAAGATGAACAAAATTGTAATTACAATGTCATGGCCACGCCCAACAGGAAGTGAGATAAGAAGACTTGTATTGCGATTTTCTGTGATATGACATAGAATAGATTTTAAAACACTCCTCCTACACCGTACATCAGATGGGCGTAAAATTTGGTGTACATGAGCTCAAGACATTGGAGATGTTAAATTGCGAAGGGATTTTTGATATCTTGTAAGATGACAAAATGGCCGCCTGATGAATTTTGCTACCATTTGAAAGTGCCAAATGCAATAGGAGGTGTGTCACCACTTCATTTAGCAGACACTTCTCCTACACCGTACCTCAGATGGGCTTAAATTTTGGTGAACATAATCTTAAGACGTTGGAGATGTTAAATTGCAAAGGATTTTCAAATAGACGGGAATATGACGATAAGGCGGATCGATAAACTTAGGTATTTATTGTTATGAGTTATGAATGGGAGGTTTTTATTGAATTTGGAGTTCTTCCTCAGACTAAAACTTCACAGGGTAATGTAGATGAGGACTACCAAGATTTTCATGCCAAATAACTGGCAGTCTGACATAGCGCCCCCATATGACAGGCCAGTGAACTGTCAGAAAATGTACAGCAAATGAGCGCTTTAACACAAAGAGGATCGTGGGTGGCATACGATTTCAGCCAGACACACGAAAGTTGGTATGGGTGTGTATCTCACTAAAATGAACAAAATTGTAATACAATGTCATGGCCACGCCCAACAAGAAGTGAGATAATTGGCCTTTTTTGTGATTTTTTAAAATTGGACATACAATGGAATTTGAAACACTTTTCCTACACCGTACCTCAGATGGGCTTAAATTTTGGTGAACATAATCTTAAGACGTTGGAGATGTTAAATTGCGAAGGATTTTCAAATAGGCGGTAATATGACGATACGGCAGATCGATAAACTTAGGTATTTATTGAATGGGAGTTATGAATTGGATGTATTTATTAGGGACCGAGCCCGAAGGGGCACGAAGGTCCCTATTGAAGTTGCTCTGTTTCTCTATTATTAGGGACCGAGCCCGAAGGGGCACGAAGGTCCCTATTGAAGTTGCTCTGTTTCTCTATTATTATTAGGGACCGAGCCCGAAGGGGCACGAGGTCCCTATTGTTCTCGCTCTGTTTCTCTATTATTATTATTATTATTTTTTTTGTTCTTGTTCACACGCTTTTGGGCAATTTGGAGCATGTTCCCATGCTTCAAAACGAACAAAACTTTGCACGGGCATCACGTAGGGTGGCAGCTACGCCTCCAAAAAGTCCCGTCCCCCGGTGACCCCCAGGAGCTTGATAGCGCCCCCTAGCGCGTTGTCTTTCGGGGCTGGCATACCGTTTAAGATAGGCGCACGAAATTCGGTAGGGACGTGTATCTCAATAAGACGAACAAACGCCTCACTGCAATGTCATGTCCACGCCCAACAGGAAGTGAGATAATTGGCTTTTTGTGAAATTTGACATACAATGGAATTTGAAACACTTCTCCTACACCGTACCTCAGATGGGCTTAAATTTTGGTGAACATAATCTTAAGACGTTGGAGATGTTAAATTGCGAAGGATTTTCAAATAGGCGGTAATATGACGATACAGCGGATCGATAAAATTAGGTATGAGTTATGAGTTATGGATGGGAGTTATTTATTGAATTTGGAGTTCCGTTTAAGATAGGCGCACGGAATTCGGTAGGGACGTGTATCTCAATAAGACGAACAAACGCCTCACTGCAATGTCATGGCCACGCCCAACAGGAAGTGAGATAATTGGCATTTTGTGTGATTTTGTAATATTGGACAGACAATGGAATTTGAAACACTTCTCCTACACCGAACCTCAGATGGGCTTAAATTTTGGTGAACATAATCTTAAGACATTGGAGATGATAAATTGCGAAGGATTTTCAAATAGGCGGTAATATGACGATACGGCGGATCGATAAACTTAGGTATTTATTGAATGGGAGTTATGAATTATGAATAGGAGGTTTTTATTGAATTTGGAGTACTTCCTCAGACTAAAACTTCACAGGGTAATGTAGATGAGGACTACCAAGATTTTCATGCCAAATAACTGGCAGTCTGACATAGCGCCCCCATATGACAGGCCAGTGAACTGTCAGAAAATGTACAGCAAATGAGCGTATTAACACAAAGAGGATCGTGGGTGGCATACGATTTCAGCCAGACACACGAAAGTTGGTATGGGTGTGTATCTCACTAAGATGAACAAAATTGTAATTACAATGTCATG
This sequence comes from Paratrypauchen microcephalus, assembly GCA_036785185.1. Taxonomy (NCBI): domain Eukaryota; kingdom Metazoa; phylum Chordata; class Actinopteri; order Gobiiformes; family Gobiidae; genus Paratrypauchen; species Paratrypauchen microcephalus. The sequence continues at coordinate 268,765 of JAVJIX010000092.1, forward strand.
GCCACGCCCAACAGGAAGTGAGATAATAAGACTTGTATTGCGATTTTGTGTGATAAGACATACAATGGATTTTAAAACACTCCTCCTACACCGTACATCAGATGGGCGTAAAATTTGGTGTACATTAGCTCAAGACAATGGAGATGTTAAATTGCGAAGGGATTTTTGATATCTTGTAAGATGACAAAATGGCGGCCTGATGAATTTTGCTCCCATTTGAAAGTGCCAAATTCAATAGGAGGTGTGTCACCACTTCATTTTGAAACACTTCTCCTACAACGTACATCAGATGGGCTTAAATTTTGGTGAACATAATCTTAAGACGTTGGAGATGTTAAATTGCGAAGGATTTTCAAATAGTCAGTAATATGACGATACGGCGGATCGATAAACTTAGGTATTTATTGAATGGGAGTTATGAATGGGAGGTTTTTATTGAATTTGGAGTTCTTCCTCAGACTAAAACTTCACAGGGTAATGTAGATGAGGACTACCAAGATTTTCATGCCAAATAACTGGCAGTCTGACATAGCGCCCCCATATGACAGGCCAGTGAACTGTCAGAAATCTACCGCTAGCTGAGCCCCTAACAGGAAAAATTGTCCGATATGGCTTATCATTTTTGCCAGGCACACGAAATTCGGTATGGGTGTGCGTCTCAGTAAGACGAACAAACGCAGGTGCGAGGTCCCGACCAACGCCGCTTGCGGCTTTAATTAGGGACCGAGCCCGAAGGGGCACGAGGTCCCTATTGTTCTCGCTCTGTTTCTCTATTATTATTAGGGACCGAGCCCGAAGGGGCACGAAGGTCCCTATTGAAATTGCTCTGTTTCTCTATTATTATTATTATTATTATTATTCTTGTTCTTGTTCACACGCTTTTGGGCAATTTGGAGCATGTTCCCATGCTTCAAAACGAACGTGACTTTGCAGGGGCATCACGTAGGGCGGCAGCTACGCCTCCAAAAAGACCCGTCCCCCGGTGACCCCCAGGAGCTCGATAGCGCCCCCTAGCGCGTTGTCTTTCGGGGCTGGCATACCGTTTAAGATAGGCGCACGAAATTCGGTAGGGACGTGTATCTCAATAAGACGAACAAACGCCTCACTGCAATGTCATGTCCACGCCCAACAGGAAGTGAGATAATTGGCTTTTTGTGAAATTTGACATACAATGGAATTTGAAACACTTCTCCTACACCGTACCTCAGATGGGCTTAAATTTTGGTGAACATAATCTGAAGATGTTGGAGATGTTAAATTGCGAAGGATTTTCAAATAGGCGGTAATATGACGATACAGCGGATCGATAAAGTTAGGTATGAGTTATGAGTTATGGATGGGAGTTATTTATTGAATTTGGAGTTCCGTTTAAGATAGGCGCACAAAATTCGGTAGGGACGTGTATCTCAATAAGACGAACAAACGCCTCACTGCAATGTCATGGCCACGCCCAACAGGAAGTGAGATAATTGGCATTTTGTGTGATTTTGTAATATTGGACAGACAATGGAATTTGAAACACTTCTCCTACACCGAACCTCAGATGGGCTTAAATTTTGGTGAACATAATCTTAAGACATTGGAGATGATAAATTGCGAAGGATTTTCAAATAGGAGGTAATATGACGATACGGCGAATCGATAAACTTAGGTATTTATTGAATGGGAGTTATGAGTTATGAATAGGAGGTATTTATTGAATTTGGAGTTCTTCCTCAGACTAAAACTTCACAGGGTAATGTAGATGAGGACTACCAAGATTTTCATGCCAAATAACTGGCAGTCTGACATAGTGCCCCCATATGACAGGCCAGTGAACTGTCAGAAAATGTACAGCAAATGAGCGTTTTAACACAAAGAGGATCGTGGGTGGCATACGATTTCAGCCAGACACACGAAAGTTGGTATGGGTGTGTATCTCACTAAGATGAACAAAATTGTAATTACAATGTCATGGCCACGCCCAACAGGAAGTGAGATAAGAAGACTTGTATTGCGATTTTCTGTGATATGACATAGAATAGATTTCAAAACACTCCTCCTACACCGTACATCAGATGGGTGTAAATTTTGGTGTACATAAGCTCAAGACATTGGAGATGTTAAATTGCGAAGGGATTTTTGATATCTTGTAAGATGACAAAATGGCGGCCTGATGAATTTTGCTACCATTTGAAAGTGCCAAATGCAATAGGAGGTGTGTCACCACTTCATTTAGCAGACACTTCTTCTACAACGTACCTCAGATGGGCTTAAATTTTGGTGAACATAATCTTAAGACGTTGGAGATGTTAAATTGCGAAGGATTTTCAAATAGACGGTAATATGACGATACGGCGGATCGATAAACTTAGGTATTTATTGTTATGAGTTATGAATGGGAGGTTTTTATTCAATTTGGAGTTCTTCCTCAGACTAAAACTTCACAGGGTAATGTAGATGAGGACTACCAAGATTTTCATGCCAAATAACTGGCAGTCTGACATAGCGCCCCCATATGACAGGCCAGGGAACTGTCAGAAATCTACCGCTAGCTGAGCCCCTAACAGGAAAAATTGTCCGATATGGCTTACCATTTTTGCCAGGCACACGAAATTCGGTATGGGTGTGCGTCTCAGTAAGACGAACAAACGCAGGTGCGAGGTCCCGACCAACGCCGCTTGCGGCTTTAATTATTATTATTATTATTCTTGGGACACTTTTTTTTAACACGCTTTTGGGCAATTTTGAACATGTTCCCATGCTTCAAAACGAACGAAACTTTGCACGGGCATCACGTAGGGCGGCAGCTACGCCTCCAAAAAGACCCGTCCCCCGGTGACCCAGAGGAGCTTGATAGCGCCCCCTAACGCGATGTTTTTCGGGGCTGGCACGTTGTCTTTCGGGGCTGGCATACCGTTTAAGATAGGCGCACGAAATTTGGTAGGGACGTGTATCTCAATAAGCCGAACAAACGCCTCACTGCAATGTCATGTCCACGCCCAACAGGAAGTGAGATAATTGGCCTTTTGTGTGATTTTTGTCATATTTGACATTCAATGGAATTTGAAACACTTCTCCTACACCGTACCTCAGATGGGCTTAAATTTTGGTGAACATAATCTTAAGACGTTGGAGATGTTAAATTGCGAAGGATTTTCAAATAGGCGGTAATATGACCATACGGCGGATCGATAAACTTAGGTATTTATTGAATGGGAATTATGAGTTATGAATAGGAGGCATTTATTGAATTTGGAGTTCTTCCTCAGACTAAAACTTCACAGGGTAATGTAGATGAGGACTACCAAGATTTTCATGCCAAATAACTGGCAGTCTGACATAGCGCCTCCATATGACAGGCCAGTGAACTGTCAGAAAATGTACCGCAAATGAACACTTTAACACAAAGAGGATCGTGAGAGGCATACGATTTCAGCCAGACACACGAAAGTTGGTATGGGTGTGTATCTCACTAAGATGAACAAAATTGTATTTACAATGTCATGGCCACGCCCAACAGGAAGTGAGATAAGAAGACTTGTATTGCGATTTTCTGTGATATGACATAGAATAGATTTTAAAACACTCCTCCTACACCGTACATCAGATGGGTGTAAAATTTGGTGTACATGAGCTCAAGACGTTGGAGATGTTAAATTGCGAAGGGATTTTTGATATGTTGTAAGATGACAAAATGGCGGCCTGATGAATTTTGCTACCATTTGAAAGTGCCAAATGCAATAGGAGGTGTGTCACCACTTCATTTAGCAGACACTTCTCCTACACCGTACCTCAGATGGGCTTAAATTTTGGTGAACATAATCTTAAGACGTTGGAGATGTTAAATTGCGAAGGATTTTCAAATAGGCGGTAATATGACGATACGGCGGATCGATAAACTTAGGTATTTATTGTTATGAGTTATGAATGGGAGGTTTTTATTGAATTTGGAGTTCTTCCTCAGACTAAAACTTCACAGGGTAATGTAGATGAGGACTACCAAGATTTTCATGCCAAATAACTGGCAGTCTGACATAGCGCCCCCATATGTCAGGCCAGTGAACTGTCAGAAATCTACCGCTAGCTGAGCCCCTAACAGGAAAAATTGTCCGATATGGCTTACCATTTTTGCCAGGCACACGAAATTCGGTATGGGTGTGCGTCTCAGTAAGACGAACAAACGCAGGTGCGAGGTCCCGACCAACGCCGCTTGCGGCTTTAATATTCCTATTGTTCTCGCTCTGTTTCTCTATTATTATTATTCTTGGGACACTTTTTTTAACACGCTTTTGGGCAATTTTGAACATGTTCCCATGCTTCAAAACGAACGAAACTTTGCACGGGCATCACGTAGGGCGGCAGCTACGCCTCCAAAAAGACCCGTCCCCCGGTGACCCCCAGGAGCTTGATAGCGCCCCCTAGCGTGTTGTTTTTCGGTGCTGGCGCGTTGTCTTTTGGGGCTGGCATACCGTTTAAGATAGGCGCACGAAATTTGGTAGGGACGTGTATCTCAATAAGACGAACAAACGCCTCACTGCAATGTCATGTCCACGCCCAACAGGAAGTGAGATAATTGGCCTTTTGTGTGATTTTGTGGATATTGGATATACAATGGAATTTGAAACACTTCTCCTAGACCGTACCTCAGATGGGCTTAAATTTTGGTGAACATAATCTTAAGACGTTGGAGATGTTAAATTGCGAAGGATTTTCAAATAGGCGCTAATATGACAATACGGCGGATCGATAAAGTTAGGTATTTATTGAATGTGAATTATGAGTTATGAATGGGAGATTTTTATTAAATTTGGAGTTGTTCCTCAGACTAAAACTTCACAGGGTAATGTAGATGAGGACTACCAAGATTTTCATGCCAAATAACTGGCAGTCTGACATAGCGCCCCCATATGACAGGCCAGTGAACTGTCAGAAAATGTATAGCAAATGAGCATTTTAACACAAAGAGGATCGTGGGTGGCATACGATTTCAGCCAGACACACGAAAGTTGGTATGGGTGTGTATCTCACTAAGATGAACAAAATTGTAATTACAATGTCATGGCCACGCCCAACAGGAAGTGAGATAAAAAGACTTGTATTGCAATTTTGTGTGATAAGACATACAATGGATTTTAAAACACTCCTCCTACACCGTACATCAGATGGGCGTAAATTTTGGTGTACATTAGCTCAAGACAATGGAGATGTTAAATTGCGAAGGGATTTTTGATATCTTGTAAGATGACAAAATGGCGGCCTGATGAATTTTGCTACCATTTGAAAGTGCCAAATTCAATAGGAGGTGTATCACCACTTCATTTAGCAGACACTTCTCCTACACCGTACCTCAGATGGGCTTAAATTTTGGTGAACATAATCTTAAGACGTTGGAGATGTTAAATTGCGAAGGATTTTCAAATAGGCGGTAATATGACGATACGGCGGATCGATAAACTTAGGTATTTATTGAATGGGAGTTATGAATGGGAGATATTTATTGAATTTGGAGTTCTTCCTCAGACTAAAACTTCACAGGGTAATGTACATGAGGACTACCAAGATTTTCATGCAAAATAACTGGCAGTCTGACATAGCGCCCCCATATGACAGGCCAGTGAACTGTCAGAAATCTACCGCTAGCTGAGCCCCTAACAGGAAAAATTGTCCGATATGGCTTACCATTTTTGCCAGGCACACGAAATTCGGTATGGGTGTGCGTCTCCATAAGACGAACAAACGCAGGTGCGAGGTCCCGACCAACGCCGCTTGCGGCTTTAATTATTATTCTTGTTCTTGTTCACACGCTTTTGGGCAATTTTGAGCATGTTCCCATGCTTCAAAACGAACGTGACTTTGCAGGGGCATCACGTAGGGCGGCAGCTACGCCTCCAAAAAGACCCGTCCCCTGGTGACCCCCAGGAGCTCGATAGCGCCCCCTAGCGCGTTGTCTTTCGGGGCTGGCATACCGTTTAAGATAGGCGCACGAAATTCGGTAGGGACGTGTATCGCAATAAGACAAACAAACGCCTCACTGCAATGTCATGTCCACGCCCAACAGGAAGTGAGATAATTGGCCTTTTATGAAATTTGACATACAATGGAATTTGAAACACTTCTCCTACACCGTACCTCAGATGGGCTTAAATTTTGGTGAACATAATCTTAAGATGTTGGAGATGTTAAATTGCGAAGGATTTTCAAATAGGCGGTAATATGACGATACAGCGGATCAATAAATTTAGGTATGAGTTATGAGTTATGGATGGGAGTTATTTATTGAATTTGGAGTTCCGTTTAAGATAGGTGCACGAAATTCGGTAGGGACGTGTATCTCAATAAGACGAACAAACGCCTCACTGCAATGTCATGGCCACGCCCAACAGGAAGTGAGATAATTGGCATTTTGTGTGATTTTGTAATATTGGACAGACAATGGAATTTGAAACACTTCTCCTACACCGAACCTCAGATGGGCTTAAATTTTGGTGAACATAATCTTAAGACATTGGAGATGATAAATTGCGAAGGATTTTCAAATAGGCGGTAATATGACGATACGGCGGATCGATAAACTTAGGTATTTATTGAATGGGAGTTATGAATTATGAATAGGAGGTTTTTATTGAATTTGGAGTTCTTCCTCAGACTAAAACTTCACAGGGTAATGTAGATGAGGACTACCAAGATTTTCATGCCAAATAACTGGCAGTCTGACATAGCGCCCCCATATGACAGGCCAGTGAACTGTCAGAAAATGTACAGCAAATGAGCGTTTTAACACAAAGAGGATCGTGGGTGGCATACGATTTCAGCCAGACACACGAAAGTTGGTATGGGTGTGTATCTCACTAAGATGAACAAAATTGTAATTACAATGTCATGGCCACGCCCAACAGGAAGTGAGATAAGAAGACTTGTATTGCGATTTTGTGTGATATGACATAAAATGGATTTTAAAACACTCCTCCTACACCGTACATCGGATGGGTGTATATTTTGGTGTACATGAGCTCAAGACATTGGAGATGTTAAATTGCGAAGGGATCTTTGATATCTTGTAAGATGACAAAATGGCGGCCTGATGAATTTTGCTACCATTTGAAAGTGCCAAATTCAATAGGAGGTGTGTCACCACTTCATTTTGAAACACTTCTCCTACAACGTACCTCAGATGGGCTTAAATTTTGGTGAACATAATCTTAAGACGTTGGAGATGTTAAATTGCGAAGGATTTTCAAATAGGCGGTAATATGACGATACGGCGGATCGATAAACTTAGGTATTTATTGAATGGGAGTTATGAGTTATGAATAGGAGGTTTTTATTGAATTTGGAGTTCTTCCTCAGACTAAAACTTCACAGGGTAATGTAGATGAGGACTACCAAGATTTTCATGCCAAATAACTGGCAGTTTGACATAGCGCCCCCATATGACAGGCCAGTGAACTGTCAGAAATCTACCGCTAGCTGAGCCCCTAACAGGAAAAATTGTCCGATATGGCTTACCATTTTTGCCAGGCACACGAAATTCGGTATGGGTGTGCGTCTCAGTAAGACGAACAAACGCAGGTGCGAGGTCCCGACCAACGCCGCTTGCGGCTTTAATTGAATTTGGAGTTCTTCCTCAGACTAAAACTTCACAGGGTAATGTAGATGAGGACTACCAAGATTTTCATGCCAAATAACTGGCAGTCTGACATAGCGCCCCCATATGTCAGGCCAGTGAACTGTCAGAAATCTACCGCTAGCTGAGCCCCTAACAGGAAAAATTGTCCGATATGGCTTACCATTTTTGCCAGGCACACGAAATTCGGTAAGGGTTTGCGTCTCAGTAAGACGAACAAACGCAGGTGCGAGGTCCCGACCAACGCCGCTTGCGGCTTTAATTAGGGACCGAGCCCCGAAGGGGGACGAAGGTCCCTATTGTTCTCGCTCTGTTTCTCTATTATTATTATTATTATTCTTGGGACACATTTTTTAACACGCTTTTGGGCAATTTTGAGCATGTTCCCATGCTTCAAAACGAACGAAATTTTGCACGGGCATCACGTAGGGCGGCAGCTACGCCTCCAAAAAGACCCGTCCCCCGGTGACCCCCGAAGGGGGACGAAGGTCCCTATTGTTCTCGCTCTGTTTCTCTATTATTAGGGACCGAGCCCGAAGGGGCACGAGGTCCCTATTGTTCTCGCTCTGTTTCTCTATTATTATTATTATTCTTGGGACACTTTTTTTAACACGCTTTTGGGCAATTTTGAACATGTTCCCATGCTTCAAAACGAACGAAACTTTGCACGGGCATCACGTAGGGCGGCAGCTACGCCTCCAAAAAGACCCGTCCCCCGGTGATGCCCAGGAGCTTGATAGCGCCCCCTAGCGCGTTGTTTTTCGGGGCTGGCGCATTGTCTTTCGGGGCTGGCATACCGTTTATGATAGGCGCACGAAATTTGGTAGGGACGTCTATCTCAATAAGACGAACAAACGCCTCACTGCAATGTCATGGCCACGTCCAACAGGAAGTGAGATAATTGGCCTTTTGTGTGATTTTTGTAATATTTGACATTCAATGGAATTTGAAACACTTCTCCTACAATGTACCTCAGATGGGCTTAAATTTTGGTGAACATAATCTTAAGACGTTGGAGATGTTAAATTGCGAAGGATTTTCAAATAGGCGGTAATATGACGATACGGCGGATCGATAAACTTAGGTATTTATTGAATGGGAGTTATGAATTATGAATGGGAGGCATTTATTGAATTTGGAGTTCTTCCTCAGACTAAAACTTCACAGGGTAATGTACATGAGGACTACCAAGATTTTCATGCCAAATAACTGGCAGTCTGACATAGCGCCCCCATATGACAGGCCAGTGAACTGTCAGAAAATGTACAGCAAATGAGCACTTTAACACAAAGAGGATCGTGGGTGGCATACGATTTCAGCCAGACACACGAAAGTTGGTATGGGTGTGTATCTCACTAAGATGAACAAAATTGTAATTACAATGTCATGGCCACGCCCAACAGGAAGTGAAATAAGAAGACTTGTATTGCGATTTTCTGTGATATGACATAGAATAGATTTTAAAACACTCCTCCTACACCGTACATCTGATGGGCGTAAAATTTGGTGTACATGAGCTCAAGACATTGGAGATGTTAAATTGCGAAGGGATTTTTGATATCTTGTAAGATGACAAAATGGCAGCCTGATGAATTTTGCTACCATTTGAAAGTGCCAAATGCAATAGGAGGTGTGTCACCACTTCATTTAGCAGACACTTCTCCTACAACGTAGATCAGATGGGCTTAAATTTTGGTGAACATAATCTTAAGACGTTGGAGATGTTAAATTGCGAAGGATTTTCAAATAGGCGGTAATATGACGATACAGCGGATCAATAAAATTAGGTATTTATTGAATGGGAGCTATGAATTATGAATGGGAGATATTTATTGAATTTGGAGTTCTTCCTCAGACTAAAACTTCACAGGGTAATGTAGATGAGGACTACCAAGATTTTCATGCCAAATAACTGGCACTCTGACATAGCGCCCCCATATGACAGGCCAGTGAACTGTCAGAAATCTACCGCTAGCTGAGCCCCTAACAGGAAAAATTGTCCGATATGGCTTACCATTTTTGCCAGGCACACGAAATTTGGTATGGGTGTGCGTCTCAGTAAGACGAACAAACGCAGGTGCGAGGTCCCGACCAACGCCGCTTGCGGCTTTAATTATTATTATTATTCTTGGGACACATTTTTTAACACGCTTTTGGGCAATTTTGAGCATGTTCCCATGCTTCAAAACGAACGAAATTTTGCACGGGCATCACGTAGGGCGGCAGCTACGCCTCCAAAAAGACCCGTCCCCCGGTGACCCCCAGGAGCTTGATAGCGCCCCCTAGTGCGTTGTTTTTTGGGGCTGGCGTGTTGTCTTTCGGGGCTGGCATACCGTTTAAGATAGGCGCACGAAATTTGGTAGGGACGTATATCTCAATAAGACGAACAAACGCCTCACTGCAATGTCATGTCCACGCCCAACAGGAAGTGAGATAATTGGCCTTTTGTGTGATTTTGTGGATATTGGACATACAATGGAATTTGAAACACTTCTCCTACACCGTACCTCAGATGGGCTTAAATTTTGGTGAACATAATCTTAAGATGTTGGAGATGTTAAATTGCGAAGGATTTTCAAATAGGCGCTAATATGACAATACGGCGGATCGATAAAGTTAGGTATTTATTGAATGTGAATTATGAGTTATGAATGGGAGATTTTTATTAAATTTGGAGTTCTTCCTCAGACTAAAACTTCACAGGGTAATGTAGATGAGGACTACCAAGATTTTCATGCCAAATAACTGGCAGTCTGACATAGCGCCCCCATATGACAGGCCAGTGAACTGTCAGAAAATGTATAGCAAATGAGCATTTTAACACAAAGAGGATCGTGGGTGGCATACGATTTCAGCCAGACACACGAAAGTTGGTATGGGTGTGTATCTCACTAAGATGAACACAATTGTAATTACAATGTCATGGCCACGCCCAACAGGAAGTGAGATAAAAAGACTTGTATTTCGATTTTGTGTGATAAGACATACAATGGATTTTAAAACACTCCTCCTACACCGTACTTCAGATGGGCGTAAATTTTGGTGTACATTAGCTCAAGACAATGGAGATGTTAAATTGCGAAGGGATTTTTGATATCTTGTAAGATGACAAAATGGCAGCCTGATGAATTTTGCTACCATTTGAAAGTGCCAAATGCAATAGGAGGTGTGTCACCACTTCATTTAGCAGACACTTCTCCTACACCGTACCTCAGATGGGCTTAAATTTTGGTGAACATAATCTTAAGACGTTGGAGATGTTAAATTGCGAAGGATTTTCAAATAGGCGGTAATATGACGATACGGCGGATCGATAAACTTAGGTATTTATTGAATGGGAGTTATGAATGGGAGGTTTTTATTGAATTTGGAGTTCTTCCTCAGACTAAAACTTCACAGGGTAATGTACATGAGGACTACCAAGATTTTCATGCCAAATAACTGGCAGTCTGACATAGCGCCCCCATATGACAGGCCAGTGAACTGTCAGAAATCTACCGCTAGCTGAGCCCCTAACAGGAAAAATGGTCCGATATGGCTTACCATTTTTGCCAGGCACACGAAATTCGGTGTGGGTGTGCGTCTCAGTAAGACGAACAAACGCAGGTGCGAGGTCCCGACCAACGCCGCTTGCGGCTTTAATTATTTTTTTTGTTCTTGTTCACACGCTTTTGGGCAATTTGGAGCATATTCCCATGCTTCAAAACGAACAAAACTTTGCACGGGCATCACGTAGGGTGGCAGCTACGCCTCCAAAAAGTCCCGTCCCCCGGTGACCCCCAGGAGCTCGATAGCGCCCCCTAGCGCGTTGTCTTTCGGGGCTGGCATACCGTTTAAGATAGGCGCACGAAATTCGGTAGGGACGTGTATCTCAATAAGACGAACAAACGCCTCACTGCAATGTCATGTCCACGCCCAACAGGAAGTGAGATAATTGGCTTTTTGTGAAATTTGACATACAATGGAATTTGAAACACTTCTCCTACACCGTACCTCAGATGGGCTTAAATTTTGGTGAACATAATCTGAAGATGATGGAGATGTTAAATTGCGAAGGATTTTAAAATAGGCGGTAATATGACGATACAGCGGATCGATAAAGTTAGGTATGAGTTATGAGTTATGGATGGGAGTTATTTATTGAATTTGGAGTTCCGTTTAAGATAGGCGCACGAAATTCGGTAGGGACGTGTATCTCAATAAGACGAACAAACGCCTCACTGCAATGTCATGTCCACGCCCAACAGGAAGTGAGATAATTGGCTTTTTGTGAAATTTGACATACAATGGAATTTGAAACACTTCTCCTACACCGTACCTCAGATGGGCTTAAATTTTGGTGAACATAATCTGAAGATGATGGAGATGTTAAATTGCGAAGGATTTTCAAATAGGCGGTAATATGACGATACAGCGGATCGATAAAGTTAGGTATGAGTTATGAGTTATGGATGGGAGTTATTTATTGAATTTGGAGTTCCGTTTAAGATAGGCGCACGAAATTCGGTAGGGACGTGTATCTCAATAAGACGAACAAACGCCTCACTGCAATGTCATGGCCACGCCCAACAGGAAGTGAGATAATTGGCATTTTGTGTGATTTTGTAATATTGGACAGACAATGGAATTTGAAACACTTCTCCTACACCGAACCTCAGATGGGCTTAAATTTTGGTGAACATAATCTTAAGACATTGGAGATGATAAATTGCGAAGGATTTTCAAATAGGAGGTAATATGACGATACGGCGAATCGATAAACTTAGGTATTTATTGAATGGGAGTTATGAATTATGAATAGGAGGTTTTTATTGAATTTGGAGTTCTACCTCAGACTAAAACTTCACAGGGTAATGTAGATGAGGACTACCAAGATTTTCATGCCAAATAACTGGCAGTCTGACATAGCGCCCCCATATGACAGGCCAGTGAACTGTCAGAAAATGTACAGCAAATGAGCGTTTTAACACAAAGAGGATCGTGGGTGGCATACGATTTCAGCCAGACACACGAAAGTTGGTATGGGTGTGTATCTCACTAAGATGAACAAAATTGTAATTACAATGTCATGGCCACACCCAACAGGAAGTGAGATAAGAAGACTTGTATTGCGATTTTCTGTGATATGACATAGAATAGATTTCAAAACACTCCTCCTACACCGTACATCAGATGGGTGTAAATTTTGGTGTACATAAGCTCAAGACATTGGAGATGTGAAATTGCGAAGGGATTTTTGATATCTTGTAAGATGACAAAATGGCGGCCTGATGAATTTTGCTACCATTTGAAAGTGCCAAATGCAATAGGAGGTGTGTCACCACTTCATTTAGCAGACACTTCTTCTACAACGTACCTCAGATGGGCTTAAATTTTGGTGAACATAATCTTAAGACGTTGGAGATGTTAAATTGCGAAGGATTTTCAAATAGACGGTAATATGACGATACGGCGGATCGATAAACTTAGGTATCTATTGTTATGAGTTATGAATGGGAGGTTTTTATTCAATTTGGAGTTCTTCCTCAGACTAAAACTTCACAGGGTAATGTAGATGAGGAATACCAAGATTTTCATGCCAAATAACTGGCAGTCTGACATAGCGCCCCCATATGACAGGCCAGGGAACTGTCAGAAATCTACCGCTAGCTGAGCCCCTAACAGGAAAAATTGTCCGATATGGCTTACCATTTTTGCCAGGCACACGAAATTCGGTATGGGTGTGCGTCTTAGTAAGACGAACAAACGCAGGTGCGAGGTCCCGACCAACGCCGCTTGCGGCTTTAATTATTATTATTCTTGTTCTTGTTCACACTCGCTGGGGCAATTTTGAGCATGTTCCCATGCTTCAAAACGAACGAAACTTTGCACGGGCATCACAAAGTGCTGCCAGTACGACCACACAAAGTCCCGTCCCCCAGTGACCCCCAGGAGCTCGATAGCGCCCCCTAGCGCGTTGTCTTTCGGGGCTGGCATACCGTTTAAGATAGGCGCACGAAATTCGGTAGGGACGTGTATCTCAATAAGACGAACAAACGCCTCACTGCAATGTCATGGCCACGCCCAACAGGAAGTGAGATAATTGGGCTTTTGTGTGATTTTTGGGTATTGGACATAGAATGGAATTTGAAACACTTCTCCTACACCGTACCTCAGATAGGCTTAAATTTTGGTGAACATAATCTTAAGACGTTGGAGATGTTAAATTGCGAAGGATTTTCAAATAGGCGGTAATATGACGATACGGCGGATCGATAAAGTTAGGTATTTATTGAATGGAAGTGATGAGTTATGAATGGGAGGTATTTGTTGCTAGGCAACGCCCTGATCAAAGGTCTTTGATCTTTGTACCTTTGATCTGATATAGCTGCAAGCAGCAATGTGGGGACAAGCATCGAAGGTTCATGTAGGCCTCAGCATGTAGGCCACATGCAGGGTCTGACAGGGTCTAACAGAGTCTGACAGGGTTTGACAGGGTCTGACAGGGTCTGACAGGGTCTGACAGGGTCTGACAGGGTCTGTTCTGACAGGGTATCTACAATGTCATGGCCACGCCCAACAGGAAGTGAGATAATTGTGCCAGGCACACGAAATTTCGTATGGCTGTGCGTCTCAGTAAGACGAACAAACGCAGGTGCGAGGTCCCGACCAACGCCGCTTGCGGCTTTAATTATTATTATTATTATTATTATTATTATTCTTGTTCTTGTTCACACTCGCTGGGGCAATTTTGAGCATGTTCCCATGCTTCAAAACGAACGAAACTTTGCACGGGCATCACAAAGTGCTGCCAGTACGACCACACAAAGTCCCGTCCCCCAGTGACCCCCAGGAGCTCGATAGCGCCCCCTAGCGCGTTGTCTTTCGGGGCTGGCATACCGTTTAAGATAGGCGCACGAAATTCGGTAGGGACGTGTATCTCAATAAGACGAACAAACGCCTCACTGCAATGTCATGGCCACGCCCAACAGGAAGTGAGATAATTGGGCTTTTGTGTGATTTTTGGGTATTGGACATAGAATGGAATTTGAAACACTTCTCCTACACCGTACCTCAGATGGGCTTAAATTTTGGTGAACATAATCTTAAGACGTTGGAGATGTTAAATTGCGAAGGATTTTCAAATAGGCGGTAATATGACGATACGGCGGATCGATAAAATTAGGTATGGAATTTGAAACACTTCTCCTACACCGTACCTCAGATAGGCTTAAATTTTGGTGAACATAATCTTAAGACGTTGGAGATGTTAAATTGCGAAGGATTTTCAAATAGGCGGTAATATGACGACACGGCGGATCGATAAAATTAGGTATTTATTGAATGGGAGTGATGAGTTATGAATGGGAGGTATTTGTTGCTAGGCAACGCCCTGATCAAAGGTCTTTGATCTTTGTACCTTTGATCTGATATAGCTGCAAGCAGCAATGTGGGGACAAGCATCGAAGGTTCATGTAGGCCTCAGCATGTAGGCCACATGCAGGGTCTGACAGGGTCTGACAGAGTCTGACAGGGTCTAACAGAGTCTGACAGGGTCTGACAGGGTCTGACAGGGTCTGTTCTGACAGGGTATCTACAATGTCATGGCCACGCCCAACAGGAAGTGAGATAATTGTGCCAGGCACACGAAATTTCGTATGGCTGTGCGTCTCAGTAAGACGAACAAACGCAGGTGCGAGGTCCCGACCAACGCCGCTTGCGGCTTTAATTAGTACTGTTGTTTACTCCTGTTATTGATTTTTACCCCCGTTGCACTGCTGTTTACTACTGTTATTGCACATTTACTACTGGAATTTTTAGTACTGTTGTTTACTCCTGTTGCACTAGAATTACTACTGTTGCACACTTATTTTTATTTATCTTAACTCCAATGCACATTCTACTGCACATGACCAATTCACTGCTGTATCTTCCATTGCACATTTTGATGCACACTGCACACTTTGGAAATCTGTATATAGTATAGGTTATTTGTTATTTATTATGTTGCACTGTTTTAAGATTTTAGACCGTAGACCTTAGTTTTAACTTAGATCTCTGTCTTAGATAGTTTTTGTTGTGTTTTGTCTTCATATTGTATTTTGTACACTGTCTTTTTGCACTACCTGGCCAGAGAGAAACGAAATTTCGATTCACTGTATGTTGAACACATATGGCAGAATTGACAATAAAGCTGACTTTGAACTTTGAACTTTGAACAATAGAAACCTCCTGAAATAGAGAAGGCTGCAGGTGTGGCACAGGATTGGCCAGGCGGGAGTTCAATGCACCAATCAGAGGACAGTACAGAGCAGCCAATCAGAGACAGGCGGGAACACAGTCCTCCAATCAGGAGCAAGGGCTCACACAGCCAGAAATAAATGGGGGAAAAGGATTAAACTGAAACTGAACACATGAAAAACAAAAAAGAGGTTCAATCCCGGTTTAGTCCTGGTTTAGTCCCGGTTCAGTCCTGGTTTAGTCCAGGTTTAGTCCTGGTTTAGTCCAGGTTTAGTCCAGGTTTAGTCCTGTTTTAGTCCAGGTTTAGTCCTGGTTTAGTCCTGGTTTAGTCCTTTACTCACCAGTTGTCGAACATGGGGGTCTTGAGGTGCTCTCGGACCTCCTCGCTCACCTGCAGAGAACTACGGCAGCACAAGAGGGACAAACTTTAGTTTTTTATCCTCCGCAGTGACGCTCAGGGAGTCCTACACGTGTGTCTACGGTGGAATGTTCCGCAGTTACCATGGAGACACAACACATACACACAGTAAACAGAGGTTCTGCTTCAGACAGAGCAGTGCCTCCTGTTAGCGGATCACAGAGGGGAAAAGTGAGAGGACCTCATGTTGAGAAAGGCTGTGCGGACGCTCCCGGGCCCCTCGTGCGCGCTCCCGGGTCTCGTGTTCTGGAGGAACTTCCCTGAGTCTCTGAACAAACCCATCCAACTCAAGTGTTCCACCGTCTGAAACAAGAACCAGAACTGAACCAGGACTAGACCAGGACTTTATCAGGTCTGAACGAGAACTAGTGCTACCAAAAGCATTAGTAATATTACTAGCTAGTAATATTACTAGCAGCAGTAGCAGTAGCAGTAGTACTGCAGTAGTAGTAGTAGTACTAGTAGTAGTACTGCAGCAGTAGTAGTAGTAGTACCGGCTGGTTAGCTCAACTGGTAAGTCATGGACTTTCCCCCTGGGGGTTGTAGGTTCAAACCCCCCCCCCCCCGGGCAATGAGCTAACCAGTGTGGGTCCTTGGGCAAGACCCTTCACGGTACTGCCCCCCGGGCGCCGAAAAAGATGGCTGCTCACTGCTCCTGAAAAAGGATGGGTCAAATGCAGAAGTCAAATTTCTCCCATGTGTCACTGTGTGTCATTGTGTGTGAGACCAATAAAGGCTTAAGTAGTAGTAGTAGTAGTACTGCAGTAGTAGTAGTAGTAGTAGTAGTAGTAGTAGTAGTAGTAGTAGTACTGCAGTAGTAGTAGTACTGCAGTAGTAGTAGTACTGCAATTGTAGTAGTAGTAGTAGTAGTAGTACTGCAGTAGTGGTAGTAGTAGTAGTACTGCAGTAGTAGTAGTAGTACTGCGGCACGGTGGCTGAGTGGCTAGCACTCATGCTTTACAGCAAGAAGGTTCCAGGTTCGATCCCCGGGTCGCCCAGGCCTTTCTGTGTGGAGTTTGCATGTTCTCCCCGTGTCTGGGTGGGTTTCCTCCAGGCACTCCGGTTTCCTCCATCAACCCAAAACATGCACCAGACTCCAGGCTCCAGCTGAGGTCCTGACCAAACCAAAGCAAGAAGATCATGGAGATGGTCCCCGGGTGCAGTAATGTGCTGCCCACTGTTCCTGATAACAGGATGGGTTAAATGCAGAGATCAATAAAGTCATTTCTTCTCTTAGTACTGTAGTAGTAGTAGTAGTACTGCAATAGTAGTAGTAGTAAAAGTACCTGTAGTTTCCTCTTGAAGCCCTCCACCTCTCGGTCCAGGTCTTGGAGAAGTTCTGGACTCCGGCTCAGCTCCATCACTCTATGCTCCAGCTGCTGCAGCCTCATCTCCGTCGGCACGGCAACACCTTCAACAACAGCTTCAGACCTGGACCAGTCCTGGACCAGTCCTGGACCAGTCCTGGACCAGTCCTGGACCAGTCCTGGACCAGACCTGGACCAGTCCTGAACCAGTCCTGGTTCAATCCTGGTTCAGTCCTGCTTTAGTCCTCGTTCAGTCCTGGTTTAGTCCTGGTTTAGTCCTGCTTTAGTCCTGCTTTAGTCCTGGTTCAGTCCAGTCTCTGGTCTCACAGGAGTCTGATGCCAGCTGCAGCCTGTAGGGGGCGCTCTGGAGGTTCTGCTGGAGAGAGGAGGAGATCTTCTGGAGTCGACCGTTGGAGCTGAAGAGCTTCAGGATGTGGTCCGGCCCGACCTCCGCCGCCGCCAGGAACAGCTCTGAGGGTTACCACGGCAATGTCACAAACCAGGACTAAACCAGGTCTGAACCAGGACTAAACGAGGGCTAAACCAGGACTAAACAGGACTAAACCAGGACTGAACCAGGACTAAACCAGGACTGAACCAGGACTAGACCAGGACTGAACCAGGACTAGACCAGGACTAAACCAGGACTGAACCAGGACTGAACCAGGACTGAACCAGGACTAAACCAGGACTGAACCAGGACTGAACCAGGACTATACCAGGACTAAACCAGGACTGAACCAGGACTAACCGAGGACTGAACCAGGACTAAACCAGGACTAAACCAGGACTGAACCAGGACTAGACCAGGACTAGACCAGGACTAAACCAGGACTAAACCAGGACTGAACCAGGACTCATCCAGGACTAGACCAGGACTAAACCAGGACTAAACCAGGACTGAACCAGGACTAAACCAGGACTAAACCAGGACTAGACCAGGACTAAACCAGGACTAAACCAGGACTAACCAAACGTTGAAATATAACTGTTGACCTTTGACGTCTGCGTCAGTGCAGTCATGCCCAAACTCGGCCATCTCCTCGCGCCCGTTCACCACGAAGTGAATCATTTTCGTCGCCATCGCCACAAAAAAACAAAACTACAATTTAATTTTAAACTTCAGTTTAAACTTCACTAAACCGGGACTAAACCAGGACTAAAACAGGACTAAACCGGGACTAAACCGGGACTAAACCCAGACTAAAACAGGTCTAAACCAGGACTAAACTGGGACTAAACCCGGACTAAAACAGGTCTAAACCGGGACTAAACCCGGACTAAAACAGGTCTAAACCAGGACTAAACCGGGACTAAACCGGGACTAAACCCGGACTAAAACAGGTCTAAACCGGGACTAAACCCGGACTAAAACAGGACTAAACCGGGACTAAACCCAGACTAAAACAGGTCTAAACCAGGACTAAACCGGGACTAAACCGGGACTAAACCCGGACTAAAACAGGTCTAAACCAGGACTAAACCCGGACTAAAACAGGTCTAAACCAGGACTAAACCGGGACTAAACCAGGACTAAAACAGGTCTAAACCAGGACTAAACTGGGACTAAACCAGGACTAAAACAGGACTAAACCGGGACTAAACCCGGACTAAAACAGGTCTAAACCGGGACTAAACCAGGACTATATCAGATCTAAACCAGGTCTAAACTGGGACTAAACCAGGACTATACCAGGTCTAAACTGGGACTAAGCCAGGACTATATCAGGTCTAAACCAGGTCTAAACTGGGACTAAACCAGGACTATATCAGGTCTAGACCAAGTCTAAACCAGGTCTAAACCAGGACTAAATGAGGTCTAAGTAGTAGTATTTTCAGACACTTTAACTAAAAGAATGTGCTGTTTTAAATGTTCGTGAATTGATCCACAAGGGAAATTATTTGGGTTCAGTCGCTCACTGATCAATATAAAATATAACAGAGGGGAACAAAAAATAGATGGAATAGCAAAAAAAAGAGCAAGAGACTGGAGTCAAATCAAGTTAGACATAATTATAAAAATAATAAGTATATATGTACAAGTCTAAATAAAATAGAAAAATAAGTAATAAAAGATCAAATAAAATACCAAATCACAGCTATACACATGAGACAAGAACGGCAGTGCCATAATGTACTGATTGTGGAATGTGGAATTGAGACATCAAGATCAAAAGATTTATCAGATCAATTTAATGTGTGTTATATTCATTATTTTCAAAGCCAAACATACAGTGGCGCCCCCTGCTGGCAGTGTGCAGACGCTTTTCACGTCACGTCATAAAATAAAAGTAAATAAATAAATCATATAAATAAACTGTAAGTCCCGAGAAGATGAGTCATTTTTATCATATATAGTTTTAAATTTGAGTTGATTTTTGTTGTAGTTTTGTTGGCCGTGCACGCGCGCTGGTCTCGTGGTGTGTGACGTCATTGTTGTCGCTCCTCGCGCCTCGTGCCACTCTGTTCTGTTCTGTTCTAGTTCATGTTCTTTTGCACTTTTCGTCACGGTGAGTACTTTTCCCTGCACATTCACCCGGGCACAGCACGAGGCAGGCCGCACCACAGGAAATTACAACAGTTTAACAACATAAAATGATCTTTACGAACAGAGCGGCGAGTTTGTGATAAAGCTAAACGCTAACTCCTGCGCTACCTGCTAATGGCACACTTACTGATCTGTGCGGAAAAACACTTTGGATAAACTGGTGAAAACCAAAGTAACACTTTTTATGCTGTCATTTGTGGCTGAGGTTAAGTGTTTGTCATGAAGGTTTGTGTGACATCACTTTAAAGAATATTTAAAGTCATTATCGTGTCCATTAGCACTTTGCTAACCCGCGGCGTCTCTAAAGTATGATCCAAACATGGCCCTCGGGCCCCCTGCTGAGCTGGGCAGAATAATCCTAAATAGAACTTTAGCCGCAAATACAGTAATCCCTCATTTATCGCGGGGGTTAGGTT
This sequence comes from Paratrypauchen microcephalus, assembly GCA_036785185.1. Classification (NCBI taxonomy): domain Eukaryota; kingdom Metazoa; phylum Chordata; class Actinopteri; order Gobiiformes; family Gobiidae; genus Paratrypauchen; species Paratrypauchen microcephalus. The sequence goes on from JAVJIX010000092.1 coordinate 289,280, forward strand.
CCAGAAATAAGAGAGACCCGCGAAGTAGGACAACTTTATATTTTACAATTATTCTACATGTTTTAAGGCTGTAAACGCCTCACCACACACATTATACACTTTTCTCAGAGTGGAATTAACATTTCTCACATTTCTCTCTTGTTTAAACACTCAAACTTTTGTAGATTTTCAACAAAATGTATTAATAGTAAAGCGTGTGTGTGGGGGGGCACAGCTCCGGGAGCCCCACCGGACGCGCGAGGGAAGCGGAAACATGAGTCACTGGATCTGCAGGAAGCACCGCGCTCATCCAACGGCACCGCCACATCCCGGGAGGCGTCGCGCATCAACCCCTTGGAGAAGTGTGCGACACGTGCACCCCTCATCGTGGTCAAATCCGTGACAGAGCAGCACGACCGGCACAAGGGTGCGGGGCTCCGAGCACGAGATCGAACCGCGGCGCCTGGACTGCGTCCTCTCAGCCCGAGCCACAAACCAGCCGCACGAAACCAGCAAAGAGCGGCACGTGGTGGTTTAATCCTGGTTTAGACCTGGTATAGTCCCGGTTTAGTCCAGGTCTAGACCTGGTCCAGTCCTGGTTTAGTCCAGGTCCAGTCCAGGTTTAGACCTGGTTTAGTTCTGGTCTAGACCTGGTTTAGTTCTGGTCTAGACCTGGTTTAGTCCACATTTAGTCCTGGTCTAGTCCCGGTCTAGGTCCAGTCTGGTCCCGGTAATCGGCAAAGGTCTACAGTCTCTTAGCCAATCAGGACGCAGAACACAATGTTACACTATAAAAAAAAATGTTACGCTATAAAAAAAAAATTGGGAAATTTTTTTTTTTTTTTAAATCCGCGAAACAGTGAGGCCGCGAACAGTGAACCGCGATAGAGCGAGGGACCACTGTATGACGACTTGATTTAATTCAATTCTACTATAAACTCCAAATGGCGCTGCCCCTGTTCTGACACAGACTGGAAATGGATGCTCCCAGTCTAACGTCTTTGCGTTCAGACTTGCGTACACATCCATGGTCATGTGACTATGGGTTCCATCATCAAAGTTCAAAGAAGGCTTTGATCATTGAACTGGCCTGTTGATTCACAGAACACTTGGACTCAAATCTAACATATAGGCCAGACGTGCAATATCTGGATGAAAGTGGAGTGTGTGTGAGTGTTGGAGGTGGTCGGATGGGCTGATGGCGCAGATTGGCAGCCTCGCTTTCCGTCAGTCTGCCCCAGGGCAGTTGTGGCTACAGAAAGTAGCTTCCCACCACTAAGTGTGGAGTGAATGAACAATGAACTGTAAAGCGCTTTGGGTGTCATGAAAGGCGCTATATAAATGCAATTAATTATTATTATTATTATTATTATATCCTCTTTCCATGTTGATGCTTGTTGTTACTATTATTATTATTACTATTTCCATTATTATTATTATTATTACTTATTACTATTTTTATTGTTACTTACTTTATCCCATTCCTGCCTGCATGCACTTTCTTTCTTGTCCAAATGTCCTGGAGCTACTGTGGCAAGTAAATTTCTCCTGTGTGAGATCAATAAAGTCTTATCTTATCTTATCAGACCAGAGATTATAAGGGTAAGTCCTTTCAGACACAGAGACACCAACAGACAGACCAGACTTAAGACGGTGATTGTCAACCAAATCGATGGATAGAAAAAACGCAACTCGCGCAAAAGACGTTGAAACCTGGGCGAAAGACGATGGAGCTCTGGCGAAAGACGATGGAGTCCAGGCGAAAAACGTTGGGACCGATGAAACCCTGCTCAATGTGGCCGGTGTACAATTCCCACCACCCAAGCTGGTTCTGAGTAGCTGCAGCACATACTTTAGAGCCCTCTTCACGTTCAGCCCTGACTGCCACGTTTTTGAGATCTCCAGTGTGTCAGCTGATATCATGAAGATCATCCTGGACTACTGCTACACCGGGGTGCTCCACATCACCCAGGAAAACTGCCAGGAGCTCCTAATAGCTACTGACTACTTAGATGTGAGTGGCATTACCCAAGCCTGCTGTCAGTTCATGGAGAATCAACTGTGTCCCAGTAATTGCATCGTTATCTGGGAGATCACAAACAAATACTATTACCCCCAGCTGAAGAACCCGGCCTTCTTATACATCCTGAAGCATTTCGAAGAGGTTTTGACCAGCTCTGAAGACTTCCTCCAGATTTCCGGGGAAGACCTGTGTTCAGTCATTGATGAAGATCGGCTGAACGTGAGGGAGGAGACCACAGTGTTAAATGCAGTCCTCAGATGGGTTGTGCACGCTCCTGAGGAAAGAAACCTGTACTTAGCCAACCTCTTGGCAAAAGTCCGTGTGCCTCTGATCCAGCCCAAATACTTCGCTCAGTGCATGATTAGATATAACCTGCTGTACAACCGTAACTGTAAGGATGTGGCGATTAATACCATAAGGGTCATGTTGGCTGCCAGAGCTCGGAGGTCCTATGCCATCCTGCCCCCCACCCGTCTAGACACTCCAAGGCTGCCCAGTGCGGTCCTTATGGCTACAGGTGGCCGGGGCAATGGTTCACCCAACAAAATTGAAGTATATGACAACCGCACCAACTGCTGGATGGGCGTGACTCTCAGTGGCTGGAGACCAAGATTCCTTCATAGCACAGTGTTCCTTAATGGATCTGTGTACGTGATTGGAGGGTTCATTAACTTTAGCTGCTCCAACACTACCCACAAGTACGACCTGGTCAATCACACGTGTCGAGAAGTGGCACCCATGCATTCACAAAGGGCCGACATTAGCGTGGCTTTGCTGGATGGTTTGATCTATGCCATGGGTGGGTGGAATAGATGGAAGAGCCTGGACACAGTCGAAAGATACTCTCCAGAGACCAATCAGTGGACTATGATTTCACCTATGAACAAAGTGAGGAGCAATGCCAACAGCACAGCATACAACGGAAAGATCTACATTTGTGGAGGTTTGGATGGTAATTATAAGTGCCTGGCCTCAGCTGAGACCTACGACCCACTAACCGATCAGTGGACCATGATAGCAGATATGGCCAACATGCGCTGTGGGCTCGGTGTCATCGCCTACGCAAACGAAATCTATGCTATTGGGGGGTCTTTGAGTATGAACACCGTGGAAGCTTATAAGCCCACAACAAACACCTGGCGCCCCCTACCCAACATGCGGGATCCGCGCAACAACTTTGGCACCGGGGTTGTTGATGATCGTCTGTATGTTGTAGGTGGGTACAATGGCTTCGACATTATTAATTTAGTTGAATGTTTTGATGCGAGCACTGGAGTTTGGACTCGGGTGCAGAACATGGAGAACGCTCGTTCTACCCTGAGCTGCTGCGTGGTGTCTGACCTTCCCAACATGGCAGACTACGCTCCGCCTCGCCCCGCTCCTGCTGAGGAGTAGACCTGCACTCATCTAAATAAAAGCATCTATTAACTGCAAAAAAGTGTTCCGTTTTGTTGTTGATTGTTTGACACTAGCTCATTTACACATACATTATAAACATGTAAAAATACAGGCCAGTCAAAAGGCCTTTTGATCATGCATCATGCAAACAACCCAAAGTCAAACTCCAGTTTCCATAGACTTAACACGGCAATTTGTAAAACATAACAAGAAATGTCCCTTTTGACAAATATTGTAAATTGAGCCAAACAGTACCTTTGAAACCAAGTTCTTAAACAGAGTGTCCTACTAATCTTAACGCTCTTCCAAAAGCCACAGTGATCATTTTAAAGTTGCTCACAGTCTAATCTTGACAAGCTCAATGAAGTCCGCACCTCTGACCTGGATTCAAACACGAATATCTGTGTGGAGTCTGCATGTTCTCCCTGTGTCTGTGGAGTCTGCATGTTCTCCCTGTGTGGAGTCTGCATGTTCTCCCTGTGTCTGTGGAGTCTGCATGTTCTCCCTGTGTGGAGTCTGCATGTTCTCCCTGTGTGGAGTCTGCATGTTCTCCCTGTGTCTGTGGAGTCTGCATGTTCTCCCTGTGTGGAGTCTGCATGTTCTCCCTGTGTCTGTGGAGTCTGCATGTTCTCCCTGTGTGGAGTCTGCATGTTCTCCCTGTGTCTGTGGAGTCTGCATGTTCTCCCTGTGTCTGTGGAGTCTGCATGCTCTCCCTGTGTCTGTGGAGTCTGCATGTTCTCCCTGTGTGGAGTCTGCATGTTCTCCATGTGTCTGTGGAGTCTGCATGTTCTCCCTGTGTGGAGTCTGCATGTTCTCCCTGTGTGGAGTCTGCATGTTCTTCCTGTGTCTGTGGAGTCTGCATGTTCTCCCTGTGTGTAGTCTGCATGTTCTCCCTGTGTCTGTGGAGTCTGCATGTTCTCCATGTGTCTGTGTGGAGTCTGCATGTTCTCCCTGTGTGAAGCCTGCATGTTCTCCCTGTGTGTAGTCTGCATGTTCTCCCTGTGTCTGTGGAGTCTGCATGTTCTCCATGTGTCTGTGTGGAGTCTGCATGTTCTCCCTGTGTGGAGTCTACATGTTCTACCTCTGTGGAGTCTGCATGTTCTCCCTGTGTGTGTGTGTGTGTGTGGAGTCTGCATGTTCTCCCTGTGTCTGTGGAGTCTGCATGTTCTCCCTGTGTGGAGTCTTCATGTTCTCCCTGTGTCTGTGGAGTCTGCATGTTCTCCCTGTGTGGAGTCTGCATGTTCTCCATGTGTCTGTGTGAAGTCTGCATATTCTCCCTGTGTCTGTGGAGTCTGCATGTTCTCCCTGTGTCTGTGTGGAGTCTGCATGTTCTCCCTGTGTGTAGCCTGCATGTTCTCCCTGTGTCTGTGGAGTCTGCATGTTCTCCCTGTGTGTGTGTGGAGTCTGCATGTTCTCCCTGTGTGGAGTCTGCATGTTCTCCCTGTGTCTGTGGAGTCTGCATGTTCTCCCTGTGTCTGTGGAGTCTGCATGTTCTCCCTGTGTCTGTGAAGTCTGCATGTTCTCCCTGTGTGGAGTCTGCATGTTCTCCCTGTGTGGAGTCTGCATGTTCTCCCTGTGTGGAGTCTGCATGTTCTTCCTGTGTCTGTGGAGTCTGCATGTTCTCCCTGTGTGGAGTCTGCATGTTCTCCCTGTGTCTGTGGAGTCTGCATGTTCTCCCTGTGTGGAGTCTGCATGTTCTCCCTGTGTGGAGTCTGCATGTTCTCCCTGTGTCTGTGGAGTCTGCATGTTCTCCCTGTGTGGAGTCTGCATGTTCTCCCCGTATCTGTGGAGTCTGCATGTTCTCCCTGTGTGGAGTCTGCATGTTCTCCCTGTGTCTGTGGAGTCTGCATGTTCTCCCTGTGTCTGTGGAGTCTGCATGCTCTCCCTGTGTCTGTGGAGTCTGCATGTTCTCCCTGTGTGGAGTCTGCATGTTCTCCATGTGTCTGTGGAGTCTGCATGTTCTCCCTGTGTGGAGTCTGCATGTTCTCCCTGTGTGGAGTCTGCATGTTCTTCCTGTGTCTGTGGAGTCTGCATGTTCTCCATGTGTCTGTGTGGAGTCTGCATGTTCTCCCTGTGTGTAGTCTGCATGTTCTCCCTGTGTCTGTGGAGTCTGCATGTTCTCCATGTGTCTGTGTGGAGTCTGCATGTTCTCCCTGTGTGAAGCCTGCATGTTTTCCCTGTGTGTAGTCTGCATGTTCTCCCTGTGTCTGTGGAGTCTGCATGTTCTCCATGTGTCTGTGTGGAGTCTGCATGTTCTCCCTGTGTGGAGTCTACATGTTCTCCCTGTGTGGAGTCTGCATGTTCTCCCTGTGTGTGTGTGTGTGTGTGTGTGTGGAGTCTGCATGTTCTCCCTGTGTCTGTGGAGTCTGCATGTTCTCCCTGTGTGGAGTCTTCATGTTCTCCCTGTGTCTGTGGAGTCTGCATGTTCTCCCTGTGTGGAGTCTGCATGTTCTCCATGTGTCTGTGTGGAGTCTGCATGTTCTCCCTGTGTCTGTGGAGTCTGCATGTTCTCCCTGTGTGGAGTCTGCATGTTCTCCATGTGTCTGTGGAGTCTGCATGTTCTCCCTGTGTGGAGTCTGCATGTTCTCCCTGTGTGGAGTCTGCATGTTCTTCCTGTGTCTGTGGAGTCTGCATGTTCTCCATGTGTCTGTGTGGAGTCTGCATGTTCTCCCTGTGTGTAGTCTGCATGTTCTCCCTGTGTCTGTGGAGTCTGCATGTTCTCCATGTGTCTGTGTGGAGTCTGCATGTTCTCCCTGTGTGAAGCCTGCATGTTTTCCCTGTGTGTAGTCTGCATGTTCTCCCTGTGTCTGTGGAGTCTGCATGTTCTCCATGTGTCTGTGTGGAGTCTGCATGTTCTCCCTGTGTGGAGTCTACATGTTCTCCCTGTGTGGAGTCTGCATGTTCTCCCTGTGTGTGTGTGTGTGTGTGTGTGTGGAGTCTGCATGTTCTCCCTGTGTCTGTGGAGTCTGCATGTTCTCCCTGTGTGGAGTCTTCATGTTCTCCCTGTGTCTGTGGAGTCTGCATGTTCTCCCTGTGTGGAGTCTGCGTGTTCTCCATGTGTCTGTGTGGAGTCTGCATGTTCTCCCTGTGTGTAGCCTGCATCTTCTCCCTGTGTCTGTGGAGTCTGCATGTTCTCCATGTGTCTGTGTGAAGTCTGCATATTCTCCCTGTGTGTGTGTGGAGTCTGCATGTTCTCCCTGTGTGGAGTCTGCATGTTCTCCCTGTGTGGAGTCTGCATGTTCTCCCTGTGTCTGTGGAGTCTGCATGTTCTCCCTGTGTCTGTGGAGTCTGCATGTTCTCCCTGTGTGGAGTCTTCATGTTCTCCCTGAGTGGAGTCTGCATGTTCTCCCTGTGTCTGTGGAGTCTGCATGTTCTCCCTGTGTGGAGTCTGCATGTTCTCCATGTGTCTGTGTGGAGTCTGCATGTTCTCCATGTGTCTGTGTAGCCTGCATGTTCTCCATGTGTCTGTGTAGCCTGCATGTTCTCCCTGTGTCTGTGGAGTCTGCATGTTCTCCCTGTGTCTGTGGAGTCTGCATGTTCTCCCTGTGTCTGTGGGACATTGGTATATTGTGTGTTTTTGCTTGTTCTAGTCGAGCTGCTCAGAGTCGTCTCTGCAGAAGTACCTGAAGATGACCCAGATAGGGTAACCACCCCGTCCCGCGTAGCGTGATTGGACAGCATTTGAAGCCCAATTTATGTGTCCCGCAAACTGAGACCATGTCCCGCATAATCAATGCTTCTCAAAAAAAAAAAAAATGTGGTCACTCTATCTCCCCGAGCGCCACAGGCAGCCAAACGAACATTACTTTACAGTTCAGCACGCCACAATAAACTTTTACCGGTGTGCGGACCGCGCCGGCTTCTTACAGCACAGCAGCACAGCAGAGAAGAATTTCTCCAGTGTGAGATCAATAAAGTCACTTCTTCTTCTTCTGATTTGCACGTCACCACTAGTACCTGTGAATAAAATGTGGCTTTGATTTACAGTTTTACTTTATTGCAAACATATATACACGTATTTGTAAAATTTAGTGAGAAGGTCGTGCAAAGTGGGATCATCAAGAGGAAAAGGGAATTTTTCCCCCAAAATGGGTGGTTGACATCTTAGTTTATATTGGCTGGAATAAGATAAGATAAGACTTTATTGATCTCACACAGGAGAAATGTACTTGTCACAGTAGCTCCAGGACAGTTTGAACAAGAAAGAAAAGTGCATGCAGGCAAGAATGGCATAAAGATAAGTAATAATAATAAAATAAGTAATAACTCGAATAAGTAATATAATAAAACAGTAACAGGGAGAGTACTGAAAAAAACGATAGGACCATACAGTGGAGTTCTACAAGTAATAATAAGAAACAGTAACTAGGAGAGAGTATTGAAAAACAATATTGCATGTTTGAACTCGACAGTGGAGTTATACAGTCTGATGGCGGTGGGGATGAAGGATCTGCGGTAGCGCTCCTTGTACTGGGGGTGCCTCAGTCGGCTACTAAAGGAGCTGCTCAGCTCCTCTACAGTCCGGTTGCAGAGGGTGAGAGGTGTCGTCCATGATGGACGTGAATTTGGCCAGTACCCTCCTCTCAGCCACCTCCTCTACAGAGGACAACCCAGGACAGAGCTGGCCCTCCTAACCAGCTTGTTGAGTCTTTTCTGTCCTGCTCTGTGCTGCTCGGGGCCCAGCAGACGACAGCGTAGAGGAGAGCAGAGGCCACCACAGAGTCATAAAAAGTCTTGAGCAGAGGCCTGCACACTTCAAAGGACCTCAGTCTCCTCAGGAGGTGGAGGCGACTTTGGCCCTTCTTGTACACGGCGTCGGTGTTGTGGGACCAGTCCAGTTTATTGTTGAGGTGAACACCCAGGTACTTGAAACTGTCCACAGTCTCTATGTCCTGCCCCTGGATGTTCACCGGCGAGTGCGGTAGTGGTCTCCTCCTGAAGTCGATCACCAGCTCCTTTGTCTTACTGGTGTTCAGGCTCAGGTGGTTGCGCCCACTGCAGTCCACAAAGTCACTGATGACCGAGCGGTACTCCAGCTCGTTCCCCTCAGACACACAGCCCACAATGGCCGGCCGAGTCGTCTGAGAACTTCTGGAGATGGCAACTGTCTGTGTTATATGTGAAGTCCGAGGTGTAGATGGTGAAGAGGAAGGGTGAGAGGACAGTTCCCTGGGGGGCCCCAGTGCTGCAGAATACCACCTCTGACTCACAGCCGCGCAGCCGCACATACTGTGGACGGTCAGTGAGGTAGTCGATGGTCCAGGCAGCGAGATGTCCATCCACTCCCGCGTCCTCCAGCTTCCCCCGCAGCAGCGCCGGCCTGATGGTGTTGAAGGCACTGGAGAAGTCAAAGAACATGACTCTCACAGCACTCCCGGCGGTCTCTAGGTGGGTGAGCACCCGCTGCAGCAAGTAGATGACGGCGTTCTCTACTCCTACGTTTGGCTTGTAGGCAAACTGCAGCGGGTCCAAGGTAGGGCTCACCACAGAGCGGAGGTGACTGAGGATCACCCTCTCCATGGTCTTCATGAGGTGGGAGGTCAAGGCGACTGGTCTGTTGTGGGCCTGTTCCCTGGCGTTTGTTGTTTTGGGAACTGGGACCACAGGACGGGGACCTTCTCCAGGCTGAGGCTCAGATTGAACATGTAGCAGTAGATGTAGTGTTCATATGCTTCCTGTTTGTAGCGTCACAGAGTCATGCACGACCCTGAGAGGAAGAAGATCCACAAAGCTCCACACAAGCGCACTGTGGCCTCCGGACCTCCAGGAAGACCAGTCTAAACCCGGTCCAGGCCTGCTGCTAGCCCTGGTTTAGATCCAAATCCAAGTCCACTTTATTTGTAAAAGTGCAGCACATACTGTATGAAGAGAACATTAAAAACAACTAAAGGTTTGACAAATAACAGAGGGGATAAATGCTCCTCAAACACTAAAACCAGGAGAGTCAAATAAAAGCAAACCCATGAATAAATAAAATCAATAAAATCATGTGAAAGTTGAAATAAAATAAATAAAAAACACAGCGGAGAACACAACTCCCGCGGTGTTAAAATCCAGAGAGTAAAAGTGGGCCTTAAGACAAGACTTAAAACAGTCCACTGTGGGGGCAGTTCAGACGTGAGGGGCAGAGTCCTGACCCTGTCCACACAGACCAGTCTCACGTCAAGAGTAGACACCGCTGGTCTGATGAAGGGCTTAGATCAAAGACAGATGGACCTGCTGTGCAGCGCTCGGATCTCCGGCTCTCTGAGGATCATCTTCTCCACAGATCTGGGCACCTCCACCTTCATCTTCTTCATCGATCGAGCTTCCTCCAGAACCTCCAGGACACCAGGGGGCAGGTTCACCTCAAGAGACTGTGACAAACTCAGAGAATGAGTTTGTTTTCAGAAATGCTCTTCCAGGGGGGTATTCCACGAACGTCGCTAAACTTAGCCGCGACTAAGTGCTAAGTTCTCGCCTGGCTGAGACACAACTTAGACAAAAGCTTGAACCCGTTCCACAAACGCGTTTCAGCTGCGCCTAGTCAGAGCTAAGCTCAGTCAGGCCTAATCAGGCCGGGCCTAGACGCGTGCACGGGGAAGGTAAGAAGCCCTGAACAAGCGACTGTCGAAAACGCGATCATGTCGAAGATTCGGGCCGATTATTTCAGCACATCAGAACAGAAGTTGCTTTTGGAACTCTACAACACATTTGCAATAACCAAGGCAAGAGACATGGCGTGGCAGAAGTTCGCCGAACGCTTAAATACGCAAGTTAAGTCCTATAACAGTGCTGGACATTGAGTTTTTAAAGTCTGTTTTTCACCTTTGATGTCAACGCTGATTTGTGGCGCAAGGGTAAAGTTACCGTCTGGGGTGCAGGGGATTGTGAGTTCGATTCTCATAGTAGGCAGTTGATGGCATAATTATTATATATTTGTATAGGAGTCTTGTCAGTTGAAATTTATTTTTACTATGTAAAAGTATTTGCTCCAACTAATACGTTAAATTGTGTTATCTTGTCTTTGAGCAGGAATAATGTGAAGAGGACTGTTTTGCAGGTAAAGACAAAGCATAATAACATTTTGCAGAGTGGTAAGTAGGCTAATATTAATATTATTATTCAGTGAAATTAGTAATACTATTGAAATGGTACCTTAATTTAATTTAAAATAAACAGTAGCTACCAAGCCACAGGAGGTGGGAGCCCCCCTCAAAACCTTTCACCTGCAGAGGAGCTGGCACTGGCCCTAAACCGGGGTCGCCCACTGGTGGAGGTAATTGAAGGAGGGATCCCATCCAAGATCCTTCCTGCGAGTTCTCCTGAAGAGTATATTCAAGTTACTGAAGATGGCGTACACTTGGACCATCCTCAGCAGTCCTCCAGCAGTGCCTTGCCTGACCCTCAGCAGTCCTCCAGCAGTGCCTTGCCTGACCCTCAGCAGTCCTCCAGCAGTGCCTTGCCTGACCCTCAGCAGTCCTCCAGCAGTGGCCTCACACCAGAATGTCATACCTAATGTCTTTTATTGTTTTATGCCTATTGATGGAAATTGATAAATAGGATTTCATTAAAAAGGCTTGCACAGCATCTCTGAAGCAAATTTGTTGAATCATTGAAATGTTGCATCATGGAGCGTGCCTGTTATTTGGCTACATTTTGTTTTAAAAGTAAAGGTTTTCCTGTAACTGTATTCTTTGATAGAGTTGTCACATAAAATATAAAGTGGCAATGTCGTCACGTGGGAGTGATGTTAGGACTAACTGATATAAGTTATGTGATGATAACAGTAATTGTAGGTTAAATTCATTTCCATTTCTGTAATATGTTGCAAATATAAATGCGTGAAAATTTAACTGAAATTTGACGTGGGCATCAATAGGTCAATAGCGGGAATCGTACCCGGCCCGCCCATGCGAGAGTCAAAGCGCATAACCACTCGACCACAGGTATTCTCAAAAATCCCACCGGAATTCTTCTATATGTCAATGTCGTAAAGACAGCGGTTGAAAAGCATATGTTTAGATTACCGGAGAATTGTCAAGAACCGAGAACGTAAGGTAATTTGTTTTTTTGCTGATGTTGTTTTCGGACAACACAGATACTCATGCGGGAGGTGTGCGGAACGGTGTGTTTGACACTCTGTTTACGTCAGGTACGTATTCTCTGCGACACGGCCTAAGTAAGACACAACTTAGCCTCCCCCCGACCAGACTATCTGCTAAGACCATGTTGCCCCAGTAACTCAGCGGGAACTAAGTTTAGCGAGCGTCGTGGAACCGAACTCTCACTTAACCTAGCGCCAACTGACGAACAAAGCCGGGCTTTGCGCTTAGTAGCTTTCGTGGAATACCCCCCAGGGCTGAAATGATCTGATTCTAGTGAAGGTGTGTGGAGTTTAAAAACACAGTGGAGCACTTCCTGTATCACCACATGACATCACGAGGTGGAACAGTGTTTTCAGTTTGAGAGAAGAACTCTAAATCTGCAGGTTTGTGCGTTAAACATGTGAATGGAACAAAACACAAACTCCTACATTATTTTAAATAAAGTAACGTTTTATCGATGAAAATTTGAATCTAAACAAGAACTTATTTTGATATAACTGAAATGACTCGGTAATGACCGAAAGGACGAGATCGCGGATACAAGCGGCCGAAATCCGTTTCCTCCGCAGAGTGGCTGGGCGCTCCCTTAGGGATAGGGTGAGGAGCTCAGTCACACGGGAGGAGCTTGGGGTAGAGCCGCCGCTCCTCCACGTGGAGGGAGCAGCTGAGGCGGCTCGGGCGTCTGTTCCGGACGCCTCCTGGACTCTTCCCTCGGGAGGTGTTCCGGGCACGTCCCACCGGGAAGAGGCCCCGGGGAAGACCCAGGACACGCTGGAGGGACTATGTCTCCCGGCTGGCCTGGGAACGCCTTGGGGTCCGCCCAGAGGAGCTGGAGGAAGTGTCCGGGGTGTAGGAGGTCTGTGAGTTCCTGCTTAGACTGTTGCCCCGGCGACCCGGCCCCAGATAAAAGGAAGAACATGGATGGATGGAAATGTTTGTTGTTGGCTGCCAGAAATACTCTTAAATACTCCTAATACAGGGAAAATACAAAAAAAGAAAATAAAAAGGTAATACAGAAAAAAATACAGACAGTACAATATATGAAAAAACAAAAACATACGAAAAAATTGCAAAATACAAAAAAAATAAAAATAAAAATACAGAATAGGTAAAACAGGCAAAAATACAAAAAAATTCAAGATTCAAGATTGTTTATTTGTCATATGCAGAATCAACACAAGGTCAACAATGCAATGAAATGTTTAGGATCAGAAGAACCGTTGACTCGCTGAGATAGTCAGAAGTACTAATAACATGCAATAATAGTACATGGTAAAAAAAAAGTGTTGCAAAAGTGCAGGGGAAGAAGTAAACAATAAAATAAACAATATAATAAAATATGTAATAAAATGTAATAAAAATACAGGGTACAATGTACAAAGGTGCAGGTAGGATTAAATCAAAGATTAAATAAGGTGTAAGTATTTCACAGATTGCACATAATATGGTGTGGTATAAGAGTTGCATGTGGATTTCGTATTGCACATAGTATGGTATAAATATTGCACATAGGTTATTGCACAGATTATTGCACAGGTAACAGTAGTTTACAGTGAGGTAGTGACAAACATGATACATTCATACAGAGCAGCAGCAGTAAACATAATTATGCATAATGAAAATTAGTTTAGTGCAGTATTATTGAGAGTTCAGTATTATTTAGAGTATTACCCAGAGTTCAGTAGTAGTTACCTTGGGGGTAATAGCTGTCTTTGAGTGTTTTTGTGCGTGCTGGCAGGCTCCTGTATCGTCTACCAGAGGGTAGCAGACAGAAGAGTCCTTGTGCCGGATGAGTATGGTCCTTAGTGATGCTGCGTGCCTTACGCAGACCCCTGCTGTGGTAAATGTCCTGGATGGAGGGGAGACTGCTGCCAGTGATGTCCTCTGCCGCTCGCACCACCCTCTGTAGTGCTTTGCGGCTCTGAGCGGTGCAGTTCCCATACCACACGGTGATGCAGCCCGTCAGCAGGCTCTCGATGGTGCACCTGTAGAAGTTTGTGAGGATGCTGATGTTCATACCATACGTCTGTCCAGAAAGCGCCGAAGTCTGTAATAATAATAATTAAAAAAAAAAAAATACAACATACAAAAAATCCAGAAAATACAAAAAGCTAATACAGGGGAAAAAATCAAGAAAAAAAAACAAAACAAAAAACAAATAAATAAATAAATAAATAAATACAAAATACAAATACAAAAAAATACACATTAAAAATCCAAAAAATGTTATAAAAAAACAAAACAGAAAATATCAAAAAAATACAACATACAAAAAAATCCAGAAAAAAACAAAATATAATAAAAACACAAAATACAAAAAAGTAATACAGAAAAAAATGCAGAAAATACAAAAAGAAATTACAAAAAATACAAAAAAAATAAATAAAAAATGTAACAGAGAAAAGTTGACCTTCAAAAGCACAACTTGCGGAACTCTCGCGCGATTTCCCGACGAGAGGACGACGCGTTCCGAGAGTCTGTCCGGAAAGCGCCGAAGTCTGTAATAATAATAATAAAATAAAAAAGACACAAAAAATACAAAAAATTTAACACAGAAAAAATCCAGAAAATATAAAAAATAATCGAAAAAAAAAATACAAAAAATACAACATACCAAAAAAATCCAGAAAATACAAAATATAATCATAAAATAAATACACATAAAGAATACAGAAAATACAAAATAAAAAAATACAAAAAAATATAACAGAGAAAAGTTGACCTTCAAAAGCGCAACTTGCGGAACTCTCGCGCGATTTCCCGACGAGAGGACGACGCGTTCCGAGAGTCTGTCCGGAAAGTGCCGAGGTTTCCCGAGCGCCATCCACGCGCCCGTGTGTTGCTCCTTCCCCCTCCCGTCACTTTTCAACATGGCTGCGGCGTCTACTCTCCCGACTGTCGCTCAGATCCGAGTCTGACTGAGCTTTTCTCCTCTGCTGAGCCTCCGAACTCTCCACTGTTCATGACTGTGGCTCGGATGCGATCACGTTTTCGGCGCGTTTCCCGTGCGCCACGGCTCGCCTCCGCTGGAATAACCTTCACCAAAGCCAGCCACACACTCCCACTCTGGGGCCTTTTTCACCCCCAAAAACAACTCAGTCATCCCCAGCCTGCGACGCGATGGTCTGAGCCTGTGCTCTAGTGTCCCCCCTTTTACGAACAATGTGTGAAAACTGCGCCGAGTTGGTGGAGGTTCTAAATGAAAGTAAGTCAACACAATTCTGCACGTTTGCTGCTTCAACGTTAGCTTTTTTGGCTAGGCTAAACACAAACTTTACATCTTAAAAAAATATCTTTTGGCGTAATCCGGTCATGCATTAAAGCTGTTTGACAAATCAAAACACCCGGGACAGAAAAGAGTTCGTGCAGGGTCTTGTATTGTTGCACACACGAATGCCATTTTGAGTCCAGCAGGGCCCTGTCAAGTAAAAAAAAAAAAAAAAAAGATGCAAACTACTACAGGTGAGCTCCTCCCAAAATCGCGACAAATCGCAACCAAACGCTCGCTTTGACATCGTGACATCCGAGAAATGTGCAAACGCAATGGACGAGGCGGTGCCGGCCACGGTTTTGGGCACGATTTGGGAGTTGTTTTGGTGGAGAAGCTAACTTGCTATCCGTGCTAAGCTAAGCCACTTTGTTTGACGTGTTTGTCAGGTCTGGACGTCCACTCCGCAGGGACCTTTTGTTTTGGGGGCCTCTCTGTCAACAAACGGGCCCCAAACCGCCACCAAAACCGCCACATCGCGATTATAACTGGCTTTTAATACACGATCTGGCGTTTTTTAGGTAGAACAATGCGTTTAATTAATGAATAATGACAAAAACTATCCTTTTTGTAACAGATAATACTCCCTACAACTGTACAGAGCTGTGCTTGTATTACTTATTTTTCTATTTTATTATGATTTGTACATTTTTATTTTTTATTTTTATGATTATGTCTCATTTGACACCGGTCTCTTGCTCTCTTTTTTTGCTATTCCATCTATTTTTTGTTGACGAGTGAGCTACTGTACCCAAATAATTTCCCTTGTGGATCAGTAAAGTTTGTCTAAGTGTAACTAGCCCCAAGTTGCGCCACGCTACAAAATCAACGGCAAACCGCAAGGGACATTTCTTATTTTGTTGAAGTTTTCATGGCTCCAAGAAATGCAGTTTTTCCAATTTTAATTTTAGTCGTAATCTGTGTTTTTGGGTACGCACACGTTTACACTGCGCATTTTTGATGTTCTCCGTTTTTTACCCGGTTTTGTTGCTCTAACTAAATGTTAAAGCTGCACTGTGTCACATTTTTGATTGTGGGTACCTGCTCGTTTCCATGGAGCTTTATTTGGAACGTTCCTCAGGTCTTTTTTAGGCTTTTTTAAATTACGGGTGTCGTAAAAACTTCTTGCTGAGAGCGGAGTCGCCTCTTCGCAGATCTGACCTGTAACTTCACAAGTATGGAGTTAATTTTGTCTCATTAATATTCACAAACGCACAGAGGGAGATCTACAAATACTCTTGGTTTGTATGCGTTTTTTTATTTCCACAAATCCAAATTTAATATTTATAACTTGTATTTTGGGCTTTACAGATAGATGTGTATTTGTAAATCTTTTTTCATTTGCAATTTAAAAAAATAAAAAATAATAATTTGTAAAACTTAAGATGTGTGTAGAATCAGGTAGAATCCATCCAAAGGTAATCGAAACGTAATCGACCAAATAAAGTTTTGACCAGGTTACAAATTGAATTTCTCCTTTTTCCGTTTGTAAAACTGAAAATTCTGTTTGTGAAATGTGATTCGCATTTGTGGATCACCAGTTATACCAATTTAAATTTCCTCTGACGTGTGTTTGAGACATTCTTTTTGAGAAATCCACAAACAGACGCACAAGTAGCCGACCGAGTCACTTACACAGACGTCCACTAGAGGGCGGGGACAAATGTAATTTTTTTTTCCAAATTAAAAAATATATACATTAGTGTAATTGGTGATCCGCAAATGCGAATCACATTTTGCAAACAGAATTTTCAGTTTTACAAATGTAATTTTTATTGCAAATGAAAAAAGATAGATTTACAAACACGTACGGAAGTCGACAGAGGCCATATTCATAAGCAATATTTTTTCTTCTTGTTATCCCGAGATAACGAGATGATTAATTCGAGATCTCAACAAAACAGTTATTCTGTTATCTCAAGAAAACAAAAAATTATTCCATTTAAAAAAAACGGTTATCTCGAGATCTCGAAATAACAGTTGAGATGTCGGCTCGCGCATTACGGAAGCCGACAGAGGCCACGCCCCCTTGTAGGCCAGACAACGAAGGCGGAAGACTATCTCCGCCGGTAAAGGCGAAGCCAGGCCAGTCTTCTGCGGAGGTGCCGCGGACTAATCTTGAAATTATCCCGAATGAAAAGACGTAACGCAATCTCTCCCTGTGTCATCCCCTGATCAATATATTGCCTTATCAGCTGATCGATTATTATTCCAGACATTCTAATGACCAAAAACGCGTCTATTCAGAAAGAGAAATAGCCCCGAAGTCAGACTGTCACAACGTGGAGGTAGACCTTTCAGTTGTTTTCTCGAGATAACAGGATAACAAGGAAGAAATAATGTTGCTTATGAATATGGCCTCTGTCGGCTTCCGCAGTAAAAACCCGGGATGCACCCAGGGATGCACCCATGGGAACATTTTAGCCCATACCGATATTAATGTTGCTGATATCGGCCGATACGATATTATTATTTATTTTTAATTCTGAGATGACATTTAATACAGAAAATCATGCAAAATGAATTTTTGAATGTCTTTTATTTTCAAAACGTGTTTTGACTCCTGACTTTTTTTCCCCCCCAATTACATTTTTTTTTATAGTGTAACTTTTTTTTTTTTTTTAATAGTGTAACATTGTGTTCTGCGTCCTGATTGGCTAAGAGACCTTTGCCGATTGGGGCCGGGACCAGACTGGAACTAGACCAGGACCAGACTAGGACCAAAGGGGGACCAAACCGGGACTAAACGCGGACTAAACGCGGACTAAACGCGGACTAAACGCGGACTAAACGCGGACTAAACGCGGACTAAACGCGGACTAAACGCGGACTAGACCAGGTCTAGACCAGGTCTAGACCAGGTCTAGACCAGGTCTAAACCAGGTTGAGACCTGGACTGGACCAGGTTGAGACCTGGACTAAACCAGGACTGGACCAGGTTGAGACCTGTACTAAACCAGGACTGGACCAGGTTGAGACCAGGACTAGACCAGGTCTAAACCAGGATTAAACCACGGCGTGCGGCTCTTTGCCTGGTTTCGTTCATGCGTCCACACACACACACACACACACACTTCACTATTAAAGGGATATGCCACCCCCAGGTCAAATTTGGGCATCTCCCCACAGTCCAGAGACTAAAACAAGTGATGAAAAGCGTTTTCCTGGTCACCCAGCCATTGTCCGAGTCTGTCAGCACTGACCGCTGCGAGAGCTGCTGCTGCTCCTCCGCGTTAGACTGGAGTCTAACGGCGCCAGAGAAAGATTTCGGCCAAAAGGAATTAATTTGCTCGATGCTTTTATTCATACCGAGTGCAAATAAATGTGCAAATCAACACGGAGAACTTGCCTTGGTCATTTTGGGTGGGAACTATTTTTCAGTGCGGAAAAAGACAGACGAAGCACGCAGCACGCTGCCAGGGGAATCCCTGTTTACGCACCAGGAAGGGAGTTCCCCCGTTACGCTGCGTGCTTTGTGCTTCGCCTTTATTTTTCCGCACTGAAAAATAGTTCCCACCCAAAATGACCAAGGCAAGTTCTCCGTGTTGATTTGCACATTTATTTGCACTCAATATGAATGCGCACTACACAGAAAGTAATTGGGAAAAGCATCGAGCAAATTAATTCAATTTGGCCGAAATCTTTCTCTGGCGCCGTTAACCTCCAGTCTAACGCGGAGGAGCAGCAGCTCGCGCGGCGGTCAGTGCTGACAGACTCGGACAATGGCTGGGTGACCAGGAAAACGCTTTTCATCACTTGTTTTAGTCTCTGGACTGTGGGGAGATGCCCAAATTTGACCTGGGGGTGGCATATCCCTTTAAAGGGATAGTGCGTTTTTTTTTTTTAATGTTAATCTGTATGGGTTTCCTTCTAAAAGTTACATGTGTTGACACCGGCTTACCTCTGACACTCTCAGCTGATCCCAGTTCGGTTCGCTTTCTGGAGCCCACGTAAGTAGTTCCGGTAACTTCTCTGGAACATGAAATAAAGCTTGTTTTTCTTCTCAAAACAAAACATTTGTCCGAAAGGTGATATATTTGCGCCCCAAACAGTTGTCCACGAAACATCCAGCAGCGAACTTAGCGATCACGTATTGTGTCTGCCGACTCATATCACTGCACTCACGTTAGCGTATTAGCCTGTTCACCTTTAGCGGAAGTGTATGGCAGATGCGGTCCGCCGCAAGGGGAAGTTTACAAGACTGTCAGAGGTAAGCCGGTGTCAACACATGTAACTTTTAGAAGGAAACCCATACAGAATGTCAAAAAACCGCACTATCCCTTTAATACATTTTGTTGAAAATGTACGAAAGTTTGAGTGTTTAAATGAGAGAGAAATGTGAGAAAAGGTTAATTCAAGGGATTACTGTACTGACAAATATTGGTCGTTAATATCGGCCCACTTTTACACATCGGGTTGATACCGATATGTTAAAAAAAATTTGGCAATACCGATGTTGATGCCGATATATCGTGCATCCCTAATAAAGATAAAAATATGGGTTATAAATATTTAATTTTGATTTGTGGATATCAAAACACATGTACAAACTAGGGATGTCAACAATTAATCGACTTGCAATTAATTGTCGATCAAGACGTTGGCCGAACAAAATGCATTAATTGTAACTAATCGCTAATCGCGGACACGCGCACCCGTGGTCACGAAACAAGGCAAAGAGCCGCAATTCTGGTTTAGACCTGGTCTAGTCCTGGGCAGGGCACCGCGCTTATTCAACGGCGACGCGCACCAACCCCTTGGAGAAGTGCGCGACACCGGTGCACGTGTCGCGAGGCCACGCGTACACCGGGGCTGTGAGCACGAAATCGAACCGCGGCGCCCGGACTGCGTACTCTCAGCCCGAGCCACAAACCAGCCGCACGAAACCAGCAGTGGCACGTGGTCATTTAATCCCGGTTTAGTCAAGGTCTAGACCTGGTCCAGTCCAGGTTTAGTCCAGGTCCAGTCCACGTTTAGACCTGGTTTAGTTCTGGTCTAGACCTGGATTAGTCCACGTTTAGTCCTGGTCTAGTCTCTTAGCCAATCAGGACGCAGAACACAATGTTACACTATTAAAAAAAAAAAGTTACACAATAAAAAAAATTAGGGAAAAAAAAAAAAAAAAATCCGCAAAAGAGCGAGGCCGCGAACAGTGAATTCTTAAAGACCCTATTGAAACACTAAAAAATCAGGTGAAAACCGCCACTTATCAGTTAATCGTTAGTCGATTGATAAGGTCAATCAACTATAGATTAATGAATTAATCGATCATTTGCATCCCTAGTACAAACCAGTGATCATGTGTAGCTCTCCCTCTGCATTTGTGAATATTAATGAGACAAAAGTAACTCCATACTCCTCCTAAAGTTCGTACTGCCATACTATGACCCTCTGCCAGAAAACAAACTTAATGCATTTTTAACGTTATGCCTGTGTTTTCATTTCATATTAATTTACGATGCTGGTTAAGTGACTGTGTTCTGTGGCAGAGTGGTTATCCTGTCTCCTCTCTGCGGGAGGTTGTGGGTTAGATTCCTGTCCGCGGTCGCTGGTCAGTTTTATCTGTCCTGTCCAGATTTCCAGGATTCGCCCGGGTAACGACTTTTGTCACAGACTCCTGTTCTAACGTGGTTTCCTCCTAAAAAACAGACCTGGAGTTGAGTTTGTTTCATTCACATGTTTGAGGAACTCTTTATTATTCGTTTGTCTACATCTCCAAAGCTCCAAACGCTCTGTTCCACCTCATGATGTCATCAAGTGGTAATTTTCAAGAGAACAGCTCTTTTTACCTTTAGTTCAGTAGAGATGGTGATTCTAGTGAAGGTGTGTGGACCTGGTTTAGTCCTGGTGTAGTCCTGGTTTAGACCTGGTTTAGACTTTGTTTAGTCCTGGTTTAGTCCTGGTTTAGACCTGGTTTAGACCTGGTTTAGACCTGGTTTAGACCTGGTTTAGTCCTGGTTTAGCTCTGGTTTAGACCTGGTTTAGACCTGGTTTAGACTTGTAATAGACTTGTAATAGACCTGGTTTAGACCTGGTTTAGACCTGGTTTAGACCTGGTTTAGACCTGGTTTAGACCTGGTTTAGTCCTGGTTTAGCTCTGGTTTAGACCTGGTTTAGACCTGGTTTAGACTTGTAATAGACTTGTAATAGACCTGGTTTAGACCTGGTTTAGACCTGGTTTAGCCCTGGTTTAGACTTGGTTTAGACCTGGTTTAGACCTGGTTTAGACCTGGTTTAGACCTGGTTTCGTCTTGGTTTAGACCTGGTTTAGACCTGGTTTAGACCTGGTTTAGACCTGGTTTAGACCTGGACCACTATGGAACTGACATGGACTCTTAGTATTGTGACATTAACAGGTTCATAAAGGCTCTGGTTGTTTCCTGTTTACATCGCCACATATCGGTG
The DNA here is from genome assembly GCA_036785185.1 of Paratrypauchen microcephalus. NCBI lineage: Eukaryota > Metazoa > Chordata > Actinopteri > Gobiiformes > Gobiidae > Paratrypauchen > Paratrypauchen microcephalus. The sequence continues at coordinate 310,440 of JAVJIX010000092.1, forward strand.
TGGCGTATGTATTACATCGTTTTCACTCAGCGCTCCGATTTTGTCTGGACGCGAATATTTACTGATCTGACACATGTGGGGACGCAAATTTTTTCCAGCCCGCATAAAAAGAAATCCAGGAGCTTTGTCGTGTGGACGTAGCCTTAGACCTGCAGGGTTTGTGTGTTAAACATGTGAATGAAACAAAAAAACAAAACACAACTCCAGGTGTGTTTGTGACGAGGAAACGACATTAGAACAGATCAGAACACAGAGTAACACGGGCCCTTTAATAAAAACGTAAAAAAGCTGAAAAGTCCATTTTGCACAATAGTCCTGCTCAAGGTTATTATAGTTAACGAAAACAAACGTAAAAACGAAAACTAAAATTGAAAAAATATTTTCGTTAACTGAAATAAATTAAAAAACGTCAATTAAAAGAAAAAAAAAAGATAACTGAAACTTTATTCTGTGTTTACAAAACTAAAACTAACTGAAATTATAGATAAACTAAACCAGGACTAAACTAGAACTAAACTAGAACTGAACCAGGACTAAACTAGAACTGAACCAGGACTAAACCAGACCTGAACCAGGACTAAACCAGGACTAAACCAGAACTGAACCAGGACTAAACCAGGACTAAACTAGAACTAAACCAGGACTAAACCAGGAATAAACTATAACTGAACCAGGACTAAACAAGGACTAAACTGGGACTGAACTAGAACTAAACCAGGACTGAACCAGGACTGAACCAGGACTAAACTAGGACTAAACTAGGACTAAACTAGGACTAAACTAGGACTAAACCAGGACTAAACCAGGACTGAACTAGAACTAAACCAGGACTAAACTAGAACTGACCCAGTACTAAACCAGGACTAAACAATGACTAAACTAGGACTAAACCAGCCCTAAACTAGAACTGAACCAGGCCTAAACTTGAACTGAACCAGGACTAAACCAGGACTGACCCAGGCCTAAACCAGGACTAAACTGAATTAGGACAATTAAAATAAAAGATAACTGAAACTGTATTTTGTGTTTACAAAACTCAAACTAACTGAAATTCTGGATAAATGGCTCTTGGTTTTGTCATTTTTTGGACTTGGTAAATGTGGAAGTTTTGGTGTGTATTTTTATTTGTTTTTGCACTTAAGGCTGCAGCTTGTGGACGGCTTTGGTTGTTGTGGGGGTAAACCTGAAGAAATGTTTGAAAATTCTATTTGTTTGTTGTAAGTTTGAGAACACAATTCTTTCTTTTTGAATCCCACACTTGATAAATAACCCAAAGTATAACCCTAAAACTAAAACTAAGATAAACTAAACTAAAACTGAGCAGTTAGAAAAAAACTAAAACTATCAGCCGCTCTAAAAACAAATTAAAACTAACTGAATTAGAGGGACAAAAGTCAAAACTAAAGCTAAACTATAATGAAAAATCCAAAACTATTAAAACCTTGGTCCGGCTTTAAGCTCAGTCTACTCGTTTCGACCGTGAACAAAAGTGAAGCGGTTTGAGCTGAAAAGTTTGTGAGAGTTTTTTGTGTTGGGGAAATCTGAGCCTTTTGTCACTTTGCTGAAACTCGATCCTGAAGCCTCGGGTCTGTCTGAGCTCAGGGTCCAACGCCACTTTATGGAAGTGGAATGAACAAAACACTGGCCACGTTTACATGATGTTTTTTTAATTCAGAATGAACTGTTCCGAATTAAATAGTTTGGAATTAAAACATTGTCCTTCGAGTTTACATGGAAATAATAATTCTTAATCGAGGTTTACATGGAAAACACTTCAGCTGCTACCGGCTTTTTGTCGTCTCGGTTTGTCGTTATGTCGTGGACACAAACGTGATCCAAACTTTTTCCGCAGTCGGTCCAATGATAATGAAGCAGCAGCTGGAGAATTCTATCCATGTCTGTCCGTGAGACGTCTGTCTGTGAGACGTCTGTCCGTGAGACGTCTGTCCGTGAGACGTCTGTCCCCGAGACGTCCGCCCCCGAGACGTCCGCCCCCGAGACGTCCGCCCCCGAGACGTCCGCCCCCGAGACGTCCGCCCCCGAGACGTCCGCCCCTGAGACGTCTTCCCTGTCCACAAAACTCGTCCCTCTGCACGTCTAACACGAAATCGTCGGTGTTTCTGCTGATGTAGACATTCGTTTTTGATTCGTTTGGACGCTTTGCCTTTGGCTGCGCCCACACCACTGTGCTGCTCTTTGATTGGTCCGCCCGGGTAACCGAATCCGTCCTGCTGTGTGAGGTTAAAATAAGTGTCCATCTGTGTGATTTTGAGAAGGACTCTTGATGTTATATTTTTATTTTTGGTTTTTAGTTTAGTCCTGGTTTAGACCTGGTTTAGACCTAGTTTAGACTTGTTTTAGACTTGGTTTAATCTTGGTTTAGACCTGGTTTAGACTTGGTTTAGTCCTAGTTTAGACCTAGTTTAGACCTGGTTTAGACCTTGTTTAGACCTTGTTTAGACTTGGTTTAGACTTGGTTTAGACTTGGTTTAGTCCTGGTTCAGACTTGGTTTAGTCATGGTTTAGACTTGGTTTAGTCCTGGTTTAGTCCTGGTTTAGACCTGGTTCAGTCCTGGTTCAGACTTGGTTTAGTCCTGGTTTAGACCTGGTTCAGTCCTGGTTCAGACTTGGTTTAGTCCTGGTTTAGACTTGGTTTAGTCCTGGTTTAGACTTGGTTTAGTCCTGGTTTAGACCTGGTTTAGACCTGGTTTAGACCTGGTTTAGTCCTGGTTTAGACTTGGTTTAGTCCTGGTTTACTCCTGGTTTAGACCTCTGTGTGATTTTGAGAAGGACTCTTGATGTTAGTTTTATTTTTGTTTTTTAGTTTCCGATGCGGACGGCAGTGAAGGAGGGTTCCAGCTGAAGAAGGAACATGCTTTACGAGTCCTGGGCTACATCAGCTCCTGGACGCAAAGGTACATTTCAGCATGTTTTATCCAACTTTAGTTGAAAACTATTGAAAAATCATGGAGAGTACTGAATAGGCCTGTCAGAGTATCGAAAATCAGACACTAATCCATACTAAAACTGGTATCCAAACTTAGATCCTCATTTTTTGCAGGTATCGATACAGGTATTGATACTAAAGAGTCACCAGGACAGAACCTCCTGAAGAGCACAGAGACGAGTGTACACCCATGGACCTGGTTTAGACCTGGTTTAGACCTGGTTTAGACCTGGTTTAGACCTGGTTTAGACCTGGTTTACTCCTGGTTTACTCCTGGTTTACTCCTGGTTTAGTTTAAGTTTAGTTTAAGTTTAGTTTAAGTTTATTTATTTAAATGGGACAGCTTTTTTTAATGAACAGCTAGTGCTGTAAATACACCAGATTTAGCTCAAGGCTAGTGTCCATCTGTAGTCCCACAGAACAGGGATGAAAGTCAATAAAACACAAAGTACAAAACATGTAAAGAACAACAATGAAAACATAACAACAGAAGCAGTGACAGAATCAAAGCAGGACACAGTTTTACAAAGATTTTGAGTTAATAGATCTAATACAAAAGTGCTTTTAGTTAAATGAGGTAGTTCTAGTAGTGAAGTGCTTTTAGTTAAATAAGGTATTTTTTTTTAGTTACCCGAGATAGTTTTAGTAGTAAAGTGCTTTAGTTACATAAAGTAATTGTAATAATAAAGTGCCTTCATTTACATGAGGTAGTCCAGTGTTAAAGTGCTTAGAACTCTAGTGGTCACAACTTTGATTACCAATTAGCCATTCCTTTAGTTGTTTCTTAAAAGAAGCAAACGTGCCGCTGTCCCTGATGCCGTTGGCGTTCCAGCTCGTGCAGCCCTTGACAGAGAGCACATTTTGGGCAAAGGTGCACTTCCTGAACTGAACGTCACAGTCCCCTCTAGCTGTGGACCTAGTGCTAGTCTGTTTCTTTTTTTGATAAACTCCTCTAACCGTGGCGGGGCAGCACCATTTAGTACCCGATACACTAGACAACAGTTTTTAAAAGTTTTCAGTCTCTCAAAGTTTAAGAAATTATATTTTTCTAGAAGAGAACATAGATGAAAGGACTGAGGTTTCCGGTCAAGTATCTTGATTGATCGTTTGTAAAGTTGTTCAATTGGCTTGAGTGCAGTAACTCCAGCAAATGACCACACAGTAAAGCAATAGTCAATATGAGAAAAAATCATAAAATGGAGATAGGACTTTGCTGCTTCTGTTGTGATAAAAGGCCGAATCTGTTTAAAGTTTTGGATGTTAAATTTAATAGTATTTGTAACTTTTTTAATGTGTTTTTTGAACGTGAGGTTGGAGTCCTGGTTTAGACCTGGTTTAGACCTGGTTTAGTCCTGGTTTAGTCCTGGTTTACTCCTGGTTTAGACCTGGTTTAGACCTGGTTGAGTCCTGGTTTAGTCCTGGTTTAGTCCTGGTGTAGTCCTGGTTTAGTCCTGGTTTAGACTTGGTTTAGACCTGGTTTAGACCTGGTTTAGACCTGGTTTAGACCTGGTTTAGACCTGGTTTAGTCCTGGTTTAGTCCTGGTTTAGACCTAGTTTAGACCTGGTTTAGATCTGGTTTAAACTTGGTTTAGATCTGGTTTAGTCCTGGTTTAG
>JAVJIX010000092.1:320000-322500 GCA_036785185.1 Paratrypauchen microcephalus
CAATTAAGAGCCTTGACTCCAAGTACCTTTACCTCTGATATACTTTTAAACATTAAAAATCAGATAGAAAGTTTGTCTTTTTAAAATCCATACCGTTTTCCCATTGTGGAACATTATTAATTCCAAATGCAAATGGTGCGGTGGTCGTTTCTTCGTGTTCTTCACAGGTTTAGTGTTGTAGTTTGTGTTGTCTCGTTCACAGATCAGAATCTGGCTGCACATTCCCGCTGTGATGCAGCACATAATCCCCTTCAGGACCTTCGTCATCAGGTGAGGCTCAAACTGAAGTCTGTTCAGACACTTCACCCAGAGCTCAAAGAACAATAGCAAATCTCTTTGAGTTTAGACATTTCACTTGTTCCAATCCAACTTTATTTCTATAGCACATTTTATGAACAGAAACGGTTTCCAAAGTGCTGCACATAAAATCAATACAACTTAATAAAAACATGACTAAAATAGCAATAAATAAAGTGATGATAATAAAATAACTAAAAACAAAAGCAATTATAAAAGACACAGAGGAGCACACAACTCACGCGGTATTAACTCATTCACTGCCGGCCTGTTTTCAGAATGTCAACCCCAGACTGCCAGAACTTTTAGACCATTTTCACTGATTTTCCAAGACTCACAGAATACTGAGTTCTTTGACTATATAGACATGGCACACATCAAAATAAAGTGTAGACTCTCGTCTTTCACCTAGAAAAAAAATTATGTTTCTAACCTTTTCGGTTCTCAAGTAATTGATAGTAGAACATAGGGAAGTTTCAGCAAAAACACAGTTTTCTGACCAAAATTGGAGAAAACGAGCATTTTGTACAAAGAGTCATTTCAAGCAGATCGGTGATTTTGACGTCAATATTGATTTAGTGACACCTCAAACATCTAAAATAACAGAGAAAGAGATTTTTGATGACAAAGTACATTTTTTATTTACTAATATAAGAATATAAGGCTCTGTGAATCCTTCAACTCAATAGTGGCAAGAGATGTTTACAGGATATAATAATATCTTTTCATATAAAATAGAACTTTGTCACTTCACAACAATATTGAGGCTCAGAGTACAGACCCATAATAAAAACTAATACACACACACACACACACACACACACACGCACCTACATACACACACACACATATACGTATATGTACATACACACAAGCCCATGCATAAACCTTTACACACACACAGCTACACACACACATGCATACACACACGCACACACGCGCGCGCGTACACACGCACGCACACACGTACACACGTACACACACATATAAACTTAATTCTTCTCATCTCGTGCCTCTTTGGCGAGCAGGATCCAAGTCAGTAAACTTCTTTGGCGCTGTCGTAATTCTGATCAGACTCCCTGCTCCGCGCAGCGCGATCAGGACACGCCCCCTGCCTCGGCCAGAGTAGATCTCTGCCCCGACCTCGCTGCGTGTCTCTGTGATCCTCTAATCCGGGATCTTGGGTCCCAAAAGCGATCAAACCGCTCCGTAGGCGCTGATCAACAGTCCTCTGCTTTTCCGGGTTCACTCGCCTCACCATCTTGCTCCACTCGACAATCACACAGTACACACACACTACACTCCTCTCCTCTCCCGCGTCTCAGATCGGCAGATAATGATACAAGATCGCCACCTACAGGTTGGGAAGTGTGAATTACACCTTCAAAGCTGCTCCAGGTCGTATCCTAGCAACCCCCGCTGAAAAACGTCCTTGACGAGTTTATTCGTCACGGCACTCAACGTTCGGATTCAACATGACGAGAAAACTCGTCACCGGCAGTCAATGAGTTAAAGGAGAAGTAACGTTTTTTTTTTACAATCTGAGCCTTATTTCGGTAATAAAACAAGTTGTTTTACTCACCCATAGCACTTTGGTGTCATTTGGAGCACTTCCGGAGATGTTTTAGATTTGCGTTAGCCTAGCGCGAGTTCTAGCCGTAGCTCGGGGCATATAATATATTCCCCGAGCATGTAATATGCCCCGTGCGATCTCCACATAACACAAACTTTAGCACTTTTCAAATCATAGAAGCTCGATGTCTTAGTCTACGATTTTGTTTGGTCAAAAGTGGCCTGTAATCCGAGATTTGGCCATAGTTTCGAGTAGATGAGGACGCCAGTGCACATGTGCGGAGTCACAGTTTATTTTGCTCTCAGCTCCTGGGACCCAAACATGAAACGCAAAGCTGTAAACTATGGCTAAATCACACTCCTCAGCCTTCCCGGTAAGGTCTATTCCACGGTGCTGGAGAGGAGAATTTGACCGATAGTCGAACCTCGGATTCAGGAGAAGCAGTGTGGTTTTCATCCCGGCCGGGGAACACTGGACCAGCTCTATACTCTCCATCGGGTGCTCGAGGGTGCATGGGAGTTTGCCCAACCAGTCCACATGTGCTTTGTGGATCTGGAGAAGGCATTCGACCGTGTCCCTCGTGGGGTCCTGTGGAGGGTGCTCTGGGAGTACGGGGTTCGGGGCCCTTTG
>JAVJIX010000092.1:327500-572500 GCA_036785185.1 Paratrypauchen microcephalus
GTATTTAATTGGTTGTAGTTTTTTTAGTACAGTAATCCCTCGTTTATCGCGGGGGTTAGGTTCCAGAAATAACCCGTAATAAGAGAAATCCGCAAAGTAGGACAACTTTATATTTTACAATTATTCTACATGTTTTAAGGCTGTAAACGCCTCACCACACACATAATACACTTTTCTCAGAGGGGGGGGGGGGGGGGGGCAGGCAAAGAGCTGCATGCGGTGGTTTAATCCTGGTTTAGACCTGGTTTAATCATGGTTTAGACCTGGTTTAATCCTGGTTTAATCCTGGTTTAGTCCTGGTTTAGTCCTGGTTTAGTTCTGGTTTAGTCCTGGTTTAGATCTGGTTTAGTCCTGGTTTAATCCTGGTTTAGACCTGGTTTAGACCTGGTTTAGACCTGGTTTAATCCTGGTTTAGACCTGGTTTAATCCTGGTTTAGACCTGGTTCAGACCTGGTTTAATCCTGGTTCAGACCTGGTTTAATCCTGGTTTAGACCTGGTTTAGACCTGGTTTAGACCTGGTTTAGACCTGGTTTAGACCTGGTTTAGACCTGGTTTAGACCTGGTTTAGTCCTGGTTTAGACGAAGTTAAGAAAATTTAGAAAGAAAAAGGTAAAAAAGGTTTTGCGCCTGCGACCAGCTTGTCACGCAATACAGTAAATGAGAGAGAATCATGGAATTTAAATACATGTGTGATGCCTCGATAGTCAGAGATCTTCGTATGCATCTAAAATTTGCCGGATTAAATTTGAGAGAATTTCTAAGCTTTTTTTACATGATTTTTAAAAGTCAATGTTGTATAAAGCCTGGACCTGGCCTTCAAATACATTTCCTCTACTCTGACCATGAGACTCGCCGCACTCAGCCAGATCACTCTATATAGTAGTAGTAATGGTAGTCAGACCCTCCAGGAATTCGCGATGTTGCAATTTGCAACTTCAACGCAACTTCAGCCAATCCCCGTGAATTCAGGGCGGTGTTGCAATTTTGACCAATCACCGCAACTTTCCCGCAATTTTTACCAATTTTGACCAATCATCTGCGACGTATTGAACTCACGCCGACCAACTTCCTTCTGCCTTACTTCCGTGTGACGAAACTGCGGCCGTGTCCCCAGTTCGGAGCGTGGTTTGAAGGGCTCAGACTGCAGTCAAGGCGGTGCACACTTGCTTAGCCCTGAGTGCACTCCGCGGACCGCATGGCCGTCAGCAAAATGCGATGTTTCGCAACTACGGGAAGCAGCCGCCGACTCCCATTTTCTCCCGTAGAAGTACGCTACGCGAAGTGTGCTTTTTCACGCGCTTGGTCCACGCCCCAATTTCCATGGAAACGACTGCGGTCTTCAGACCGCGTGTTAACTGCGCATGGGACAAAAAAGAAATTACGCACATGCCCTTCAAACCACGCTCCGAACTGTGCACTCTGGGAATTGGGACACGGCTTCTAATGGCAAAGAAACATGTCTGCGGCGCCATTTGCCCACAGAAATAACAGCAAAAGACCGAGCGAAACAGTTCTTCCATATATTGTTTATTAGGTTTTCAATTTGTCAATATAAACAATAACATGTGAACACTGCCAATGCACAACATGTACAAAAAAAAACCAAAACAAAAAACAAACAGCCTGCACGACCATGTCCAAGGATTTGAAATGAGAAATTAACTTGGTGACATTTGAGGTTGAGTCCTCTGTTTCATATAGTCTATGAAAGGTCCCCAAATTTTTGTGAATTTATCTCGCTGGTCTGACAAATTATACCGAATCTCTTCAAGATACAGACAAGACATCATATCGTTTAACCATTTATGAAAACAGGGAGGTCTCGTGGCCTTCCATTCCCTCAGAATAGTCCTCTTTGCGATGATCATACCAAACATAATGGTTTGCTGAATTGCCTGGGAGTGTGTCAGTGTTTGATCCGAACACCCAAGCACCACAGTCAGAACATCAGGCAGTATCATTTTCTTGTATATGGTACTGTATAGATGAAAAATCTCAGACCAAAAGTTTTTGAGTTCAGGACACATAAAAAATAAATGACCTAATGAGCCATTTCTCACTCTACATCTGTCACACAATGGGGAGCTAGAAGGGAAAAGCCTGCTCAGTTTAGTTTTAGAATAATGCAAACGGTGGATAACTTTAAACTGTATAAGCTGGAGCGTGGCATTTATTGAACATAGTTTGATCCCACATAATGCTTTCTCCCATAAATCAACAGAAATCTCTACACCTATGTCATTTGCCCAAGCCTCTTTGCTATGTACAGATGGGGTTGGTTTATAGAAAAGGCTGACAAATTGTGAGATCAAATGTCTGGATGTTGGCGGTTTTCTCAAAAAGACATAAAAGTCATGCGGGACGGGTAACTTTTCAAATTCAGTAAAATATTGTCTAACAAAATGCCTAATTTGTTGATACCTGAAATATTACCAGATGGGAGATTAAATTTGGCTTGCAACTGAGAAAAGGATGCAAAGTCATTATTAATATAGAGGTCCTTAACAGAGGAAATACCTCTGTCAGACCAAAGTGTGAAAGTGGAATCGTACATGGCTGGTTTAAATGCTGGATTTTGGCATATAGGAGCATAGATGGATAGGTTTGGGAGATTTAAAACTTGCTTAATTTGTTTCAAGATTTTATATGTATTTCGCAAAACAAAATCATTTCTTAGTGTTTTCATGGGAATATCTATTTGGGTAAACAATAATGCAGATGTAGATGCCCCAGTGAGAGACTTAAGTTTATGAGTTTCCATTGCAGGCCAACATGGCATTTGATCATAAGCACCATTTTTGTGCCAGAAAGCCAAGACTCTAGCATTACAGGCCCAATAGTAATGCCTCAAATTGGGAAGACCAAGTCCACCCTCTGTTTTTTCTGAAGATGGACTTTAGAAATACGGGGAGTTTTGTTGGCCCATATAAATGAAATGACAATGGAGTCAACTAGCTTGAAAAAAGATGCTGTAAGAAAAATGGGAAGATTCTGAAACAGAGAAATTTAGGCAGTATGACCATTTTTACAATGTTTACTCGTCCAATGAAAGAAATTGGTAGGAGTTTCCACTTGTCAATCATGATTTTAAATTTGTCAATCAACTCAAGAAAATGTAATTTAAAAAGAAGCTTAGGGTTTCTGGAGATGTTAATTCCTAAGTATTCAAAGTGCTCAGTAGTGACTTTGAAAGGCAGGTTCTGAATGAAGTCTGAATCTAATTTATCAGAAAGAGGCATGAGTACACTTTTCTCCCAGTTTATGGTAAAACCCGAGAATTGACCGAATGCTTTAATCAACTCAAGAAGAGGTGAAAGCCCGCGTACAAACCAATTGTACATTCAGACCTGTTATATCTAATTCCAACAATCTGAGGGCTTGCCCTGATGGCAATGGCAAGTGGCTCGAGTGCAAGAGCGAAGAGAACCGGCGAGAGGCAGCAACCCTGTCTAGTACCGCGATGTAACGTAAATGGAGGGGATTTATTATTATTAGTGAGCACACAAGATCTTGGATGAGCATATAACATTTTAGCCATGGCCATAAATCTGTCACCGAAGCCAAATTTTTCCAAAACGACAAACATATACTCCCACTCGATTTGGTCGAAGGCCTGTTGGGCATCCAGTGAAACAACGGCAGAGTATGGTAGTATATTAGAGTAAATGATGTTCAAGAGTCTACGGGTGTTTGAAAATGAAAACCTTTCTGGGATAAAACCTGTTTGGTCACTATGAATTAGGGTACCTACATGCTCGTTCAATCGGTTAGTCAAGACCTTAGCAACAATCTTTTGATCACAGTTTAACAGACTTAATGGGCGATATGACGCTACATTGGCATCATCTCTCCCTTTCTTTAATAGGAGACAAATGTTTGCGTCATAGAATGTCTCTGGAAAAACACCTTCTTTCATAGAGGAGTTAATCATACGGAGCAACAGAGGGGCAAGCCTATCTACAGGTCCTTCTCAAAAAATTAGCATATTGTGATAAAGTTCACTATTTTCTGTAATGTACTGATAAACATTAAACTTTCATATATTTTAGATTCATCTCACACAACTGAAGTAGTTCAAGCCTTTTATTGTTTTAATATTGATGATTTTGGCAAAACAGTGAAGAAAAACCAAAAATCCCTATCTCAAAAAATTAGCATATCATGAAAAGGTACTCTAAACAAGCTATTAACCTAATCATCTGAATCAACGAATTAACTCAAAACACCTGCAAAAGATTCCTGAGGCTTTAAAAAAAACTCCCAGCCTGGTTCATTACTCAAAACCGCAATCATGGGTAAGACTGCCGACCTGACTGCTGTCCAGAAGGCCATCATTGACACCCTCAAGCAAGAGGGTAAGACACAGAAAGAAATCTCTGATCGAATAGGCTGTTCCCAGAGTGCTGTATCAAGGCACCTCAGTGGGACGTCTGTGGGAAGGAAAAAGTGTGGCAGAAAACGCTGCACAACCAGAAGAGGTGACCGGACCCTGAGGAGGATTGTGGAGAAGGGCCGATTCCAGACCTTGGGGGAGCTGTGGAAGCAGTGGACTGAGTCTAGAGTAGAAACATCCAGAGCCACCGTGCACAGGCGTGTGCAGGAAATGGGCTACAGGTGCCGCATTCCCCAGGTCAAGCCACCTTTGAACCAGAAACAGCGGCAGAAGCGCCTGACCTGGGCTACAGAGAAGCAGCACTGGACTGTTGCTCAGTGGTCCAAAGTACTTTTTTCGGATGAAAGCAAAATTTGCATGTCATTCGGAAATCAAGGTGCCAGAGTCTGGAGGAAGACTGGTGAGAAGGAAATGCCAAAATGCCTGAAGTCCAGTGTCATGTACCCACAGTCAGTGATGCTCTGGGGTGCCATGTCAGCTGCTGGTGTTGGTCCACTGTGTTTTATCAAGGGCAGGGTCAATGCAGCTAGTTATCAGGAGATTTTGGAGCACTTCATGCATCCATCTGCTGAAAAGCTTTATGGAGATGAAGATTTCATTTTTCAGCATGACCTGGCACCTGCTCACAGTGCCAAAACCACTGGTAAATGGTTTACTGACCATGGTATTACTGTGCTCAACTGGCCTGCCAACTCTCCTGACCTGAACCCCATCGAGAATCTGTGGGATATTTTGAAGAGGAAGTTGAGAGACCAGACCCAACACTGTGGATGAGCTTAAGGCCGCTATCGAAGCATCCTGGGCCTCCATAACACCTCAGCAGTGTCACCGGCTGATTGCCTCCATGCCACGCCGCATTGAAGCAGTCATTTCTGCAAATGACTGCTTCAAGTATTGAGTGCATAACTGAACATAATTATTTGAAGGTTGACTTTTTTTGTATTAAAAACACTTTTTTTATTGGTCGGATGACATATGCTAATTTTTTGAGATAGGGATTTTTGGTTTTTCTTTACTTTTTTGCCAAAATCATCAATATTAAAACAATAAAAGGCTTGAACTACTTCAGTTGTGTGTGATGAATCTAAAATATATGAAAGTTTAATGTTTATCAGTACATTACAGAAAATAGTGAACTTTATCACAATATGCTAATTTTTTGAGAAGGACCTGTATGTGAGTTTTATAAAACTCAATGCCAAATCCGTCTGGGCCGCAGGCCTTACCATTTGGAAATGAACGAATGGCCAACTTAATCTCTTCCAAAGTAAAGTCAGCATCTAACTGCTGTCTGGCAGTATCACTTAAAGTTGGGATGTCCAGTGCATTGAGAAAACTTAATATGTCCTCCCTTGAAGATACAGTTTTAGAGGCATATAAATTGTTATAGCAGTTATAGAATCTATCATTTATCTGTAATGGATCAGTAAGAAGTTCACCATTAGGTGATACGATTTTATAAATTGCCCTTTCAGCCTGAACACCTTTAAGCTGCCTAGCAAGTAAACTCTCCGCCTTATCCCCAAGCTCAAATTGTTTTTGTTTTAATTTGAGAATGTAGTTAGAAACCTGTTCACCAAGAATACGACTGTACTCAAGTTTGGCTTGTAAAATCTCATTCATGACATTTTCACTTTTAGAAGTACGGTACGATTCCTCCATTATAGAGAGTTGAGCATTTATTTCAGATATGCGCTTTTGCCTGGCCTTCTTGTTATAGGACTGATATGAAATAATATTGCCTCTGATTACAGCCTTAAATGTCTCCCACAAAGTGGAATCAGACACCATGCCATTGTCATTGAAATGAAGAAAATCAGAAATTTTGGTTACAATATATTCGCAAAACAATTTGTCCAAGTTTAATGTGGGATTGTATCTCCAATTATAAGTATGTGCACGTAAATTTAAATCCAATTTCATACAAAGAGGGGAGTGATCAGAGATCAGAATATTATTGTACACTGAACTAACAACATTGGGAATCAGATTGGAATCAACCAAGAAATAATCAATTCTAGAAAAGCTACCATGAACCTGGGAGAAGAATGAATAGCTTTTATCCAATGGATGCTGATGCCTCCAAACATCCACTAAATTTAAAGAGTTTATAAGATTATTTAAAACTGGCACAGACTTAAGAGAGGGGGCAATGGCAGAAGAGGACCTATTCATCTGAGGGTCAAGAAAACAAAATCACCCCCGATAATAAGATTGTGATTATTTTGATCAGCAGCAAGGTTGAATGCTATACAAAAGAAATCAGGACTATCAAAATTTGGGGCGTATAAGTTTAAAAGAGCCAATGTAATTGAATTTATGGTACCTGTCACAAGTACATATCTCCCACCTGGATCTGCCACCATGGACTTGAAAACAAAAGGAATGGTTTTGCGGATCAAGATGGCCACTCCTCTCGCCTTTGAAGAAAAAGTAGATTGATAAACTTGGGATACCCATAGAGCCCTCAAGCGCCTCTGTTCTGTGGGATGAATGTGGGTTTCCTGTAAAAATATTATATCAGAGATTTTAGATGAGCAAAGACCTTTCCCTTTTTGAGAGCCCTTCCCAGACCTCTACAGTTCCATGACGTAAAAGTGAGAGGGCTCAGACCAGACCTGGGAATATTAACGTGCATTGACACAAAGACCTACTAAATACAGGCTGAAGTACAAACGCTGGCAGGTGAACAAAATTAAGTATAAAAATAAAAAGCAAAAATAAAAAGGTAAAAAATAACAAAAAAAAACCCAACCCATTACGCCGCATAAAACAGGAACAAAGCGGCACATCCCAGTTACACTTAGGAGACAGCCGGGTAACAGAGATCATGGACTGCATTATTAACAGCGGTGACACTCTCGCCGTCTTCTAGTATTAACAAAAATGTCTATGTGGGGTAACACTCTTAATGGAAAAAATGCAAAGTTTAAGGAGCCAATTAACATGGGTGAAACAAATACAGTCAATCAAATTGAGATTAACTACATATATCACCCATATCATATTATAAACTGTACAGTTAAGTTTTGTCAATTACCGAGCTGGCGAAACGCTCAGCTTCTGCAGGCGTAAATATTTTAACCTCACTGTTGTAGATGACTTGAAGCTTAGCTGGGAACCGCAGGGAACATTTTGCACCGGCATCAGTCAATTTTTTCTTGACGCTGTTGAAAGCCTGACACTGGGACGACACCTCAGCTGTGTAGTCCGGGAAGATGAACACTTTGGAGCCATGATGATGAAGAGGAGCCTGCTGCCTGCTGAGTTTAAGGATGTTGAACAGGTCGCGGTCGTTGTGGAGTTTGGCTATGATGATTCGCGGGCGCTCACGGTCCTGGGGCTTTTTAGAGATGCGGTGGGCACGGTCGATTTGAACAGGCTTGGTGAAGTTGTTCGGGCCAAGTAACTCGGGTATCAGCCGTTTCACAAACTCTGTAGGATTGCCTTTCTCTTCTCCCTCTTTAATGCCCACTATCCTGATATTCAACCTCCGAGAATGCCCTTCCAAATCGTTAATTTTCGCTCTGAGAAGAGCGTTTGTTACCTGTAGCTCATTACAGGTCGTTTCCAGCGCCGTAATGCGAGTATCGGCACTAGACAGCGCCTCATCCACACTGTCCAGACGTTGTTCGGCTTGGCTGTGGTCATTCTGTAGAGTAGATAAATGGGCTTCAATCGTATCGAGGCGTCCCTCCACACTTTTCTTCAACTCATCCATCTGCCTCGACATCTTGGCCAGCTCATCGCCGTTCTTATTGATAGCGGCTAATATCGCAGTGTTGCTAACGCTAGCCGTAGCCGAGGTCGCTTGAGTTGTTTTTTGGCCATGTGAATCATCCTTCTTCAGTGGCATTTTTGCAAAAAAAACTTCTGTCAATCCACAACAGTTCTAACTTTCAATTGGCATAAAGCTTTTAGTCGAGTGCGATGAAGAACATAGAAAAAATGTAGAAGACGGCGACGGAGCTTAGTGAAAAGACGTCTACTCCATTACTGCGCACGTGCCGAATCCCGCGAAACAGTTCCCCTCCTAGTAGTAATTTATTTTCGATGTTGGTAAGGTTGTTTTAGGACCATATCTGTGTACCAGCTCCCACTAATATCCAGCAACTTCGCACAGCCATTGAAGAGGAGTGGACCAACATTCCACAGGCCACAATTGACAATCTGATAAACTCTATTTGAAGATGTGTTGCACTGCATGAGGCAAATGGTGGTCACACCAGATACTGACTGGTCCCCAGACCCCCCAAGGAGAACATTTTGCACTGCTTCTAGATCCGGCCGCGGATGTAACGCTATGGTCCTTCTCGCGAGTGGTTTCACATCTCGTGTTCACATTCCAGAGTAGCGCCCTCTCCTCTAGCGATTAGTTACAATTAATGCATTTTAATCGACCAACGTCTTAATCAACAATTGTAAGTCGATTAATTGTTGACATCCCTAATTTTAGTATATATTTTTGTGTTTCTTCAGAACCAGCTTCACACTTTCAACGACGTCTGTAACAACGAGTCTCTGGTCTCTGACACTGAAACGTGAGTGGTTTTTTTCTTATTTTCTTAGTTTCATTTCGCATTAGTTACATGTATTATTGAATTATTTTTCTCTGCTGCTGCGTCTCCTCCAGGTCGATAGCCAAAGAGCTTGCTGATTGGCTGATTCACAATAATGTAATAGAGCACATTTTTGGACCAAATTTGCACATCGAGGTGAGACTTTTGCCTTTATAACTCGTGTAATGGGAACGAGCCTGATCTGACCCCCTGTATTCCTCCTGTATTCCTCCTGTATTCCTCCTGTATTCCTCCTGTATTCTCCCTGTATTCTCCCTGTATTCTCCCTGTATTCTCCCTGTATTCCCCCTGTATTCCTCCTGTATTCCTCCTGTATTCCTCCTGTATTCCTCCTGTATTCCTCCTGTGTTCCTCCTGTGTTCCTCCTGTGTTCCTCCTGTGTTCCTCCTGTGTTTTCAGATCATTAAACAGTGCCAGGTGATCCTGAACTTCCTGGCCGCAGAGGGCCGTCTCAGCACTCAGCACGTGGACTGTATCTGGGCGGCAGCTCAGGTAAAAAGAGCAGCTGTTCTCCTGTATTTATACTGACGCTAAAGTTCCAAAAAAAACGGACTCTTGTGAGCTTTAAGCCATGTTGCGTGAAGAGTCCCTCAGTCGTCCAGGTAGAATCCATGATAAAAGAAGAAATTCAATTTGTCAACCTTGTCAAAAGTTTGTTTGGTCGAAAACGTTTCGCCGCTCATCCGAGAGGCAAGACACTTACTTGTATCTCGCTGCAGGGAGGAGCTAACTAGCTAACTACTTTCCGAAAATATCTTGCCTAAAAGACAGAAACCAATAGGCGAGATATTTTCGGAAAGTAGTTGGCTAGTTAGCTCCTCCCTGCAGCGAGATATAAGCAAGCGTCTTACCAGCACTCTGACTAGAACTGACGAAGCCTCTCGGATGAGCGGCGAAACGTTTTAGACCAAACAAACTTTGTCCAGTTGACAAATTGAATTTCTTCTTTTATCTTTAAGCCATGTTATACGGAACATTTCTGAGAGGGGTACTGGCATCAAACCAGAACTGGGTTAGTCCTGGTTTATTGTTTCATTCACGTGTTTGAGGAACTCTTTATTATTCGTCTGTCTACATCTACAAAGCTCCAAATGGTTAACAGTAGGGATGCACGATACAGCGGCATTAACATCGGTATCGGCCGATATTGCAAACATTTTTAACATATCGTTATCAGCCCGTTGTGTAAAAGTGGGCCGATATTAACGACCGATATTTGTCAGTACAGTAATCCCTCGAATTAACCTTTTCTCACATTTCTCGAACACATGCGCTCACCGCGGTCCCGAGGGGGAGGCACACGTGCAGACGGCAAAGAGCCGCGTGCCTCCCCCTCCAGACCTGGTCCAGTCCTGGTTTAGTCCTGGTTTAGACCTGGTTTAGACCGCGTTTAGTCCGCGTTTAGTCCTGGTCTAGTCCCGGTCTGGTCCTGGTCTAGACCTGGTCCAGTCCTGGTTTAGACCTGGTCCAGTCCTGGTTTATACCTGTTCTAGACCTGGTTTTGTCCGCGTTTAGTCCTGGTCTAGTCCCGGTCTGGTCCTGGTCTAGTTCCCCCCCCCTTCATCTATAACATCAAAGGTCCCTTAGCCAATCAGGACGCAGAACACAATGTTACACTATAAAAAAAATTTAAATTGAAAAAAAAAAAAATCAGGAGACAAAACACGTTTTGAAAATAAAAGAAGACATTCAAAAATTCATTTTGCATGATTTTCAGTCTGTACAAAATGTTATCTCAGAATTTAAAATAAATAAATATCGGTATCGGCCGATAACAGCAGCATCAATGTCGGAATCGGCTAAAATGTTCACATCGGTGCATCCCTAGTTAACACCTCCTTTTATCTTTTGTCCAGTAGAGTTTGGCAATTCCAAGGCACAAATGATCCAAATGTTTCTAGTGAAGGTTTGTGGAGTTTAAAAACAGTGGAGCACTTCCTGTATCACCACATGATGTCACGAGGTGGGACGGAGTGTTTTCAGTTTGAGAGAAGAACTCAGCCTAAATCTGCAGGGTTTGAGTGTGATTGTGCGGAGAACGTGGATTGAAGCTCGCAGGAGTCCGTTTCGTGCGACGTCGGAACGTTAATATTTCGTCTCGGGTTTTTCCGGTTTTGTTTTGTCTCCAGTTGAAGCACTGCAGTCGTTACATTCACGACCTGTTTCCCTCTCTCATCAAAAACCTCGACCCGGTTCCTCTGAGACACGTCCTCAACCTGGTCTCTGGACTGCACCCCAGCGCCCACACCGAGCAGGTACTACAGACCGGGTTTAGACCTGGGTTAATCCTCCTTCAGTCCTGCTTCAGTCCTGCTTCAGTCCTGCTTCAGTCCTGCTTCAGTCCCGCTTTAGTCCAGCTTTAGTCCCGCTTTAGTCCCGCTTTAGTCCCGCTTCAGTCCCGCTTCAGTCCCGCTTTAGTCCCGCTTTAGTCCCGCTTCAGTCCCGCTTCAGTCCCGCTTTAGTCCCGCTTCAGTCCCGCTTTAGTTCCGCTTTAGTCCCGCTTCAGTCCCGGTTCAGTCCCGCTTTAGTCCTGCTTTAGTCCCGGTTCAGTCCTGCTTTAGTCCCGGTTCAGTCCCGCTTTAGTCCCGCTTTAGTCCTGGTTCAGTCCCGGTTTAGTCCCGGTTCAGTCCCGCTTTAGTCTCGGTTCAGTCCCGCTTTAGTCCTGCTTTAGTCCCGGTTCAGTCCCAGTTCAGTCCCGCCTTAGTCCCAGTTCAGTCCCGCCTTAGTCCCAGTTCAGTCCCGCCTTAGTCCCAGTTCAGTCCCGCCTTAGTCCCAGTTCAGTCCCGCCTTAGTCCCGCCTTAGTCCCGCCTTAGTCCTGCTTTAGTCCCGGTTCAGTCCTGCTTTAGTCCCGGTTCAGTCCCGGTTCAGTCCCGCTTTAGTCCCGGTTCAGTCCCGCTTTAGTCCCGGTTCAGTCCCGCTTTAGTCCCGGTTCAGTCCCGCTTTAGTCCCGGTTCCGTCCCGGTTCAGTCCTGCTTTAGTCCCGGTTCAGTCCCGCTTTAGTCCCGGTCTAACCCTGGTTTCTCTCCAGACCCTGTACCTGGCCTCCATGCTGATCAAAGCTCTGTGGAATAACGCTTTGGCGGCGAAGGCTCAGCTCTCCAAACAGAGCTCCTTCGCCTCTCTGCTCAACACCAGCCTCCCCATGAACAAGAAAGGTACGACTCCACCCACATCTACACCCACTCTGCTCGTAAAGATGCACTACGGAACATTCCATTGGGGTCCGTGAGTGTACTGGACTGTGGCGGAACAAGTACTCTAACTTGTTACTTAAGTAAAAGTACAGATACCGGAGTAAAACTAAAAGTATGGTATCACATGTATGTATTTTAGTGATGCATGATATATCGGCATTAACATCGGTATCGGCCGATATTGCCAAATTTTAACATCAGTATCGGCCTGATGTGTAAAAGTGGGCCGATATTAACGACCGATATTTGTCAGTACACTAATCCCTCGAATTAACGTTTCATCACATTTCTCTCTCGTTTAAACACTCAAACTTTCGTAGATTTTCAACAAAATGTATTAATAGTGAAGCGTGGGGGGGGGGGGGGGGTGCGTGTGGACACGTGCGCTCACTGCGGTCCCGAGGGGGAGGCACGCCGTGTGAGCCGCCGTGCCTTTGCTCTTTTCGGACTGCGTGCCTCCCCTCTAGTCCTGTTTAGTCCAGGTCTAGTCCTGGTTTAGTCCAGGTCTAGACTAGGTATTGGCAAAGAAGTCACGATTCAATTCGAAACACGATTCATATGCCACGATGCGATACTATCACGATACTTGAATTATTGCAATGCATTGCAATATACAGGGATGAAAGACTTCCGCCTTTTAGCGGATCTCCGCTTTTTTTTCAGCCGCATGTTTTTTTTGTTTATTTTTTTCCTGGTCAAATGCGTTAGGAAAGATTTTGGGTGTATATATACGTATAGTTGTGTTTAGTGTCACCAACCGTCCCTTGAAAAATGGAATCGTCTCGTATTCAGAAACAGAAGTACGCGTCCTGTATTAAAAATGTACCGTGCAAGCCCATGTGAGCCGCGGGCGGACACCAGGTTTAGTCCTGGTCTAGTCCCGGTCTGATCCTGGTCTGATCCTGGTCTAGTTCCAGTCTGGTCCCCCCCATGTCCCCCATCTATAACATCAATCGGCAAAGGTCCCTTATATGGAATAAGAAATAGGACAAAATAACGTGTATTCACAAGAAATTAATCCACGCGAATAAAATTAATCCACGCAATAACGTGTCGTCATGCATATTTTGGATATACACGCGTCTTTCATTGTAGTTGAGCATAAAATTTATATTTGCAAACTCTAAAATGAGGTGTTGTGTATTTGATATTTGTCAGAATACAAATCTAAAAGTTATGACATCAAAAAGTTACGAGTACCATCTTAAGTACGAATACGAATTTCTCAGATGGAAGAAAGTGGACAAAAATACGTCATCGGTTACGTCATCACATCACATGCGTCAGCAGAAGAAAAGTCAATCAGCATCGAGATTACGCATGCGCTGAAGTTTGGCGCTAAATTCTGAACAACAGTCTGCATGGCGGACCGAAGTCAGATCGACGTGACGTGATGACGTAACCGATGACGTATTTTCTCCACTTTCTTCCATGTCTTCCAAGTCAGGAGTCAAAACACGTTTTGAAAATAAAAGAAGATATTCAAAAATTCATTTTGCATGATTTTCAGTCTGTATAAAATGTTATCTCAGAATTAAAAAATAAATAAATATTGATATCGGCCGATATCAGCAACATTAACATCGGATATCGGTATCGACTAAAATTTTCACATCGGTGCATCCCTAATGTATTGAAGTAAAAGTATTAAAGGGACAGTGTGTAGGATGGTGGTGGATGGTGGGTATTCCGGTTTAGCTACGGCAGACTTTGAGGGTCACCCGGGCGCGACGTAACGCGGACAGCTCGGCGTACCCGGAGGTGGGTTCACCGGCAGCCGCGCACGCGTGAAGCGCACCCGGCGATGTGCGCGGGTGGGGGGAATCGGGAACCAGACCGCGGAGGGCGGTCCAAACGCATACTATCTCGTGTGAAAACCACGAGCCAGTGCCGACAACTACTGTATAAAGAAAACGGTGAAGGCGGAGCCCAAATGTCCTTCTGCGGCTCTCGTAATCAAAATGGCTGCCTCGACATGGGAAAGATCCCCCTTTTATGCGACTATATCTAAGTCCAACAGAATACTTTGATTTCATGATGGAAGTGAAAAGGCTTGGAAAACACTGTATTTTTTAATGGGTATCTTCAATTTCGGTAATTAACGGGTAAAAATCTTACACACTGTCCCTTTAAAGTACCTGTTTAAAAATGTACGAGTCAAAAGTAAAAGTATCTGCAGAGTTTGAGATCTAATGAAGCAATTTTTTTTCCTTAAGTACAGTACTGTCCAGACCGAAACACGTCCACGAGGTTCTGTCCTGTCAGTGGGACATTTTAGAATCGACGCCTGTGAAAAAAGAGGATCTAGTTTCGATAATAGTTTTAGTATTGATTAGTGTCCGATTCTGTTTAGTGTTTAAACGTGTCGTGGTGCGTTCAGGGTCTCCTGCTGCCAGTCCGGACAGCAGCGATAACAGCGACACTCAGCACAGCGGAGGCTCCGACATCGAGATGGACGACTCCGTGATGAGCAGCAAACGCACCCAGCAGAGACTCTCAGACACAGAGGTGAAGACCTGGCTTAGTCCTGGCTTAGTCCTGGCTTAGTCCTGGCTTAGTCCTGGCTTAGTCCTGGCTTAGTCCTGGCTTAGTCCTGGCTTAGTCCTGGCTTAGTCCTGGTTTAGTCCTGGCTTAGTCCTGGCTTAGACCAAACATAGACTCTCAGACACAGAGGTGAAGACACGGTTTAGACCTGGTTTAGACCTGGTTTAGACCTGGCTTAGTCCTGGTTTAGACCTGGTTTAGACCTGGTTTAGTCCTGGTTTAGATCTGGTTTAGTCCTGGTTTAGTCCTGGTTTAGACCTGGTTTAGACCAAACATAGACTCTCAGACACAGAGGTGAAGACGCGGTTTAGACCTGGTTTAGATCTGGTTTAGTCCTGGTTTAGACCTGGTTTAGTCCTGGTTTAGACCTGGCTTAGACCTGGCTTATTCCTGGTTTAGTCCTGCTTCAGTCCTGCTTTAGTCCTGCTTTAGTCCTGTTTCAGTCCTGCTTCAGTCCTGCTTTAGTCCTGCTTCAGTCCTGTTTCAGTCCTGCTTCAGTCCTGCTTTAGTCCTGCTTCAGTCCTGCTTCAGTCCTGCTTCAGTCCTGCTTTAGTCCTGGTTTAGTCCAGTTTCGGTCCTGCTTCAGTCCTGTTTCAGTCCAGGTTTAGAACTGGCTTAGTCCCGATTTAGTCCTGGTTTAGTCCTGGTTTGTTTTTCCATTTTTCTGTATTATTTTTGAATTTATATCCCAGGAGTCGATGCAGGGCAGTTCAGACGAGACGGCGAACAGCGTGGAGGAGGGCAGCAGCAGTGGGCGGAGCGAAGCGTCCAGCAACGAAGCGGCGTCCAGCAGAGCCAGCCAATCAGCAGCCAGCCCCGGGAGCGACATCCAATCAGACGACATGAACGACTCTGAGGCTCTGAAGGAGGAAGAGGAGGAGGAGGAGGAGGAGGACGAGGAAGAGGTGAGCTTCTACACTGGAAAAATGACATCTACATAACTGACTGGTGTCCTGGTTTAGTCCTGGTTTAGTACTGGTTTAGTGCGGGTTTAGTCCTAGATTTAGTTCTGGAATGCTCATTTTTTAGTACTTGCTTTGTGATTCAGTATAGTACCTATTCAGTCATAGTTTAGGTCTGGATTAGTCCCCCATTTTAGTCTACTTATAGTCCTGTTTAAGACATTATTTTACTTTTGTCCTGTCCTTCTAGTCCTAGTCTGCTTTTGTCCTGGTTTAGTTCTCACTTAGTCCTCCATTGTAATCCCCCTTCAGTCCTGGTTTAGTCCTGGTTTAGTTCTGTTTATAGTACGTGACTTAGACCTGGTTTAGTCCTGGTTTAGTCCTGGTTTAGTCCTCATGGGTTAGTCCTTGTTTAGTCCTGGTTTAGTTCTCACTTAGTCCTCCATTATCCCTTTTTAGTCTTGGTTTAGTTCTGTTTATAGTATGTGGTTTAGTCCAGGTTTAGTCCTGGTTTAGTCCTTGTTTAGTCCTGGTTTATGTTGAGTCACATGGCACATGGAAAAAACATAACAGTTTAGTCCTTGTGGGTTAGTCCTGGTTTAGTTCTCACTTAGTCCTCTACTGTAATCCCCTTTTAGTCCTGGCTTAGTCTAGTTTTAGTCCTAGTTTAGTCCTGGTTTAGTCCTTCTTTACTACTGATTTAGTCCGTAAATAATTTAAACAAACCCACACTTTTTGTTTTGTTTGACAGTGTACGTCCGAAACGCCAAAGGTCCAGAACAGGGAGCAGACGGAGTCCAGGAAGAGGAAGGCGGGCGAAGCTTTGGGCGAGGAGGCGGGGTCTAACACAGCAGGGGGTGTGGCCAAAGCAAAGCCCCTCCCTTTCGGCACAGAGGCGTCGGGCGTAATGGTGACGTCATCGAGCCTGGAGGGGAGGATGCGGTTGTTGGAACAGCAGTGTAGCGCCTCCACAACGGGGCGGACGGAGGGCCCGGAGATGCAGCAGACCGTACCCGACGTCGGGGCCTCTCCTCTGGGGCAGGGAGCGCAGGAGCCCCCCTGTCTGCCCCGGCCTGGAGACTTCCTGGGAGAGGCCATGAGCAGCGAGATCTTCAACTGCAGAAGGTTCATCGGACCTCAGCATCACCACCACCACCACCACCACCACCACCACCACGAAGGGTAAGAGTCAGAGGAACTCTCGAGTCACACAGATCTCTTACCCCCTCTGTCATGTCTCTCTTACCCCCTTGTCTCTCTCTATTACCCTCTCTCATCTCTTTCTCTTACCCCTCTTGTCTCTTTTTATCTCTCTCTCTTACCCCTCTCATCTTTCTCTCACCCTCTCGTCTCTCTTAGCCTCTCGTCTCTCTCTTACCCCGCTTGTCCGTCTCTTACCCTCTCGTCTCTCTCTTACCCCTCTCGTCTCACCCCTCTCTTCCCTCTCTTACCCTCTGGTCTCTCTCTCTCTTACCCTCTGGTCTCTCTCTCTTACCCTCTGGTCTCTCTCTTACCCCTCTGGTCCCTCTCTTACCCCTCTCGTCCCTCTCTTACCCCTCTCGTCCCTCTCTTACCATCTCATTTCTCTCTTACCCTCTCGTCTCTCTCTTACCCTCTGGTCCCTCTCACCCCTCTCGTCTCTCACTTACCCTCTCGTCTCTCTCTTACCTTCTGGTCCCTCTCTTACCCCTCTGGTCCCTCTCTTACCCCTCTCGTCTCTCCCTCTCTGTATCTCTCTCTCTTACCCTCTCGTCTCTCTGTATCCCTCTTACCTGTCTTGTCTCTTTCTTACCCCCCCTCTCTCTGTATCTCTCTCTTACCCCTCTGGTCTCTCTCTTACCCCTCTTGTCTCTCTCTTACCCCTCTCATCTCTTTTACCCCTCTCGTCCCTCTCTTACCCCTCTTGTCTCTCTCTTACCCTCTGGTCCCTCTCTTACCCCTCTCGTCCCTCTCTTACCATCTCGTTTCTCTCTTACCCCTCTCGTCTCTCCCTCTCTGTATCTCTCTCTCTTACCCTCTCGTCTCTCTGTATCCCTCTTACCTGTCTTGTCTCTTTCTTACCCCCCTCTCTCTGTATCTCTCTTTTACCCCTCTCGTCCCTCTCTTACCCCTCTTGTCTCTCTCTTACCCTCTGGTCTCTCTCTTACCCTCTGGTCCCTCTCTTACCCCTCTTGTCCCTCTCTTACCATCTCGTTTCTCTCTTACCCCTCTCGTCTCACCCCTCTTACCCCTCTCGTCTCACCCCTCTCTTCCCTCTCTTACCCTCTGGTCTCTCTCTTACCCTCTGGTCTCTCTCTTACCCTCTGGTCTCTCTCTCTTACCCCTCTGGTCCCTCTCTTACCCCTCTCATTTCTCTCTTACCCTCTCGTTTCTCTCTTACCCTCTGGTCCCTCTCTTACCCCTCTCGTCTCTCACTTACCCTCTCGTCTCTCTCTTACCCTCTGGTCCCTCTCTTACCCCTCTCGTCCGTCTCTTACCCTCTCATCCCTCTCTTACCCCTCTCGTCTCACCTCTCTCTTCCCTCTCTTACCCTCTGGTCTCTCTCTTACCCTCTGGTCTCTCTCTTACCCCTCTGGTCCCTCTCTTACCCCTCTGGTCCCTCTCTTACCATCTCGTTTCTCTCTTACCCTCTTGTTTCTCACTTACCCTCTCGTCTCTCTCTTACCATCTGGTCCCTCTCTTACCCCTCTCGTCCCTCTCTTACCCCTCTCGTCTCTCTCTCTGTATCTCTCTTACCCCTCTTGTCTCTTTTACCCATCTCGTCCCTCTCTTACTCCTCTGGTCTCTCTCTTACTTCTCTGATCTCTCGCTTACCCTCTCGTCTCTCTCGTCAGTGCGATGGTGGAGGACATGTTGAGTGCAGATGACGTGAGCTGCAGCAGTTCTCAGGTCAGTGCCAAATCGGAGAAGAACATGGCGGACTTCGACGGCGAGGAGTCGGGGTGTGAAGAGGAACTCGTCCAGATCAACTCTCACGCCGAACTCAGCTCCCACCTCCAGCAGCACCTGCCCAACCTGGCGTCCATCTACCACGAACACCTGGTGCAAGGTAACGGCGAACTATTACAACGCTCACATTTATTTATTTTAGTACACAAGACGGACTCTGCAAATTCATTTTTTATATCTTTTTCAAAACACTAAAGGAAACATGGTGATTTATATGTGATGTTTTACACTTAAATTCAACTTCCTCTCTCTTTTCCCCTTCCTCTCTTCTCCTCTCCTCTCTCCTCTCTCCTCCCTCTTTCCTCCTCTCTCCTCCTCTCCTCTCTCCTCTCTCTCTCCCCTCTCTCCTCTCTCTCCTCCCTCTCTCCTCCTCTCCTCTCTCCTCCTCTCCTCTCTCCTCCTCTCTCTCCTCCCTCCCCCTCTCTCTCCTCCCTCCCTCCTCCCTCTCTTCTCTTCTCTCTCCTCCTCTCTCCTCCTCTCCCCTGTCCTCTCTCCTCTCCTCCCTCTCCTCCCTCTCTCCTCCTCTCTCTCCTCCTCTCCCCTGTCCTCTCTCCTCCTCTCCTCTCTCTCCTCCCTCTCTCCTCCTCGCTCCTCCCTCTCTTCTCTTGTCTCCTCCCTCTCTCCTCTCGTCTCCTCCCTCTCTCCTCTTCTCTCTCCTTCTCTCTCTCCTCCTCTCCCCCCTCTCCTCCCTCTCTCCTCAGGTCCGGCGGTCCATAAACACCAGTACTCTGCTCACGCCGTCACCGACATAAACCTGGATAACGTTTGTAAAAAAGGAAACACTCTGCTGTGGGACCTGGTGCAGGACGAGGACGCCGTGAGTCCGGTTCACATCTTCAGGAGGAGCTTTTCCCTTTTTTCCCTTTCTCTTCTTTCTCTCTCGACTCTTTGTCTTACCCCTCGTCTCTCTTCTTTCTCTCTCTCTTACCCCCTCATCTCTCTCTCTTACCCTCTCTCGTCTTTGTCTTACCCCCTCGTTTCTCTCTCTCTTACCCCCTCGTCTCTCTTACCCTCTCTCGTCTTTGTCTTACCCTCTCTCCTCTCTCTTTTCTTTCTCTTTCTTACCCCCTCGTCCCTCTCTCTTACCCTCTCTCGTCTCTTTCTCTTACCCCCTCGTCTCTCTCTCTCTTACCCTCTCTCGTCTTTGTCTTACCCCCTTGTCTCTCTTCGTTCTCTTTTTTACCCTTCGTCTCTCTCTCTTACCCTCTCTCGTCTTTGTCTTACCCCCTCGTCTCTTCTTTTTCTTTCTTACCCCCTCGTCCCTCTCTCTTGCGCTCTTTCGTCTCTCTTCTTTCTCTCTATCTTACCCCCTTGTCTGTCTCTTATCCTCTCTCGTCTCTTTGTCTTACCCCCTTGTCTCTCTCTTCTTTCTCTCTATTTACCCCCTTTTCTCTCTCTCTTACCCTCTCTCATCTCTTTTTCTTACCCCCTCATCTCTCTGTCTTAGCCTCTCTCGTCTTTGTCTTACCCCCTCGTTTCTTCTTTTTCTTTCTCTTACCCCCTTGGCCCTCTCTTACCCTCTTTCGTCTCTCTCTTCTTTCTCTCTATCTTACCCCCTTGTCTCTCTCTTACCCTCATCTCTTTTTCTTACCCCCTCGTCTCTCTCTCTTACCCTCATCTCTTTTTCTTACCCCCTCGTCTCTCTCTCTTGCCCTCTCTCGTCCCTCTCTCGTCTTTGTCTTACCCCCTTGTCTCTCTCTTTCTTTCTCTCTCTTACCCCCTTGTCTCTCTCTTACCCTCTCTCATCTCTGTCTTAACCCCTTGTCTCTCTCTCTTACCCTATCTCGTCTCTTTTTCTTACCCCCTTGTCTCTCTCTTCTTTCTCTCTTACCCCCCTTGTCTCTCTCTCTTACCCTCTCTCATCTCTGTCTTACTCCCTCGTTGCTCTTTTTCTCTCTCGTCTCTTTGTCTTACCCCCCTTGTTTCTCTTTCTTTCTCTCTTACCCCCTCGTTTCTCTTTCTCTCTCTCTTACCCCCTCGTCTGTCTCTTACCCTCTCGTCTCTTTGTCTTACCCCCTCGTCTCTCCTTTCTCTCTCTCTTACCCTCTCTCGTCTTTTTCTTACCCCCTTGTCTCTCTCTTCTTTCTCTCTATCTTACCCCCCTTGTCTCTCTCTCTTACCCTCTCTCATCTCTGTCTTACTCCCTCGTTGCTCTTTCTCTCTCGTCTCTTTGTCTTACCCCCTTGTTTCTCTTCTTTCTCTTACCCCCTCGTTTCTCTCTTTCTCTCTTACCCCCTCGTCTGTCTCTTACCCCCTCGTCTCTTTGTCTTACCCCCTCGTCTCTTCTTTCTCGCTCTTGTACCCTCTCTCGTCTTTGTCTTACCCCCTCGTATCTCTTCTTTCTCTCTTACCCCCATTGTCTCTCTCGCTTACCCTCTCTCATCTGTCTTAACCCCTTGTCTCTCTCTCTTACCCTCTCTCATCTCTGTCTTACTCCCTCGTTGCTCTTTCTCTCTCTCGTCTCTTTGTCTTACCCCCTTGTTTCTCTTCTTTCTCTTACCCCCTCGTTTCTCTCTTTCTCTCTTACCCCCTCGTCTGTCTCTTACCCCCTCGTCTCTTTGTCTTACCCCCTCGTCTCTTCTTTCTCGCTCTTTTACCCTCTCTCGTCTTTGTCTTACCCCCTCGTTTCTCTTCTTTCTCTCTTACCCCCCTTGTCTCTCTCGCTTACCCTCTCTCATCTGTCTTAACCCCTTGTCTCTCTCTCTTACCCTCTCTCATCTCTGTCTTACTCCCTCGTTGCTCTTTCTCTCTCTCGTCTCTTTGTCTTACCCCCTTGTTTCTCTTTCTTTCTCTCTTACCCCCTCGTCTGTCTCTTACCCCTCGTCTCTTTGTCTTACCCCCTTGTCTCTTCTTTCTCTCTCTCTTACCCTCTCTCGTCTTTGTCTTACCCCCTCGTCTCTCTTCTTTCTCTTTTCTTACCCCCTCGTTTCTCTTCTTTCTCTCTTTTACTCCCTCATCTCTCTTACCCTCTCTCGTGTCTTTGTCTTACCCCCTTGTTTCTCTTCTTTCTCTCTCTTACCCCCTCGTCTGTCTCTTAACCCCTCGTCTCTTTGTCTTACCCCCTCGTTTCTCTTCTTTCTCTCTCTTACCCCCTCGTCTGTCTCTTACCCCCTCGTCTGTCTCTTACCCCCTCGTCTCTTTGTCTTACCCCCTCGTCTCTTCTTTCTCTCTCTCTTACCCTCTCTCGTCTTTGTCTTACCCCCTCGTCTCTCTTCTTTCTCTTTTCTTACCCCCTCGTTTCTCTTCTTTCTCTCTTACTTCCTCGTCTCTCTCTTCTTTCTCTCTCACCCCCTCGTCTGTCTCTTACCCCCTCTCGTCTCTTTGTCTTACCCCCTCGTTTCTCTTCTTTCTCTCTCTTACCCCCTCGTCTGTCTCTTACCCCCTCGTCTCTTTGTCTTACCCCCTCGTCTCTTCTTTCTCTCTCTCTTACCCCCTCGTGTCTCTCTTCTTTTTCTCTCTCTTACCCCCTCGTCTCTCTCTTCTTTCTCTCTCTCACTCCCTCGTCTCTCTCTTCTTTCTCTCTTTCCCCCTCGTCTCTCTCTCTCTCTTTTTCCCTCTCTCGTCTTTGTCTTACCCCCTCGTCTCTCTTCTTTCTCTCTCTCTTACCCTCTCTCGTCTTTGTCTTACCCCCTCGTCTCTCTTCTTTCTCTCTCTTACCCTTTCTCGTCTCTTTGTCTTACCCCCTCGTCTCTCTTCTTTTTCTTTGTCTTACCCCCTCGTTTCTCTTCTCTCTCTCTCTCTTACCCCCTCGTCTCTCTCTCTCTTTTACCCTCTCTCGTCTCTTTGTCTTACTCCCTCGTCTCTCTGTCTTACCCCCTCGTCTCTCTTCTCTCTCTCTCTTACCCTCTCTTGTCTTTGTCTTACCCCCTCGTTTCTCTTCTTTCTCTCTCTCTTACCCCCTCGTGTGTCTCTTCTTTCTCTCTCTTACTCCCTCGTTTCTCTCTTTTTTCTCTCTTACCCCCTCGTTTCTCTCTCTGTCTTACCCTCTCTCGTCTCTTTGTCTAACCCCCTCGTTTCTCTCCTTTCTCTCTCTCTTATCCCCTCGTCTCTTTGTCTTACCCCCTCGTCTCTCTTACACCCTCTTGCTCTCTCTCTTACCCCCCTTCTCTCTTCTCTCTCTCTCTGGCCTTTTGAAAACAGTACAGACTCATATAGTGATAGAAATGTGGCGTTGGCAGTGAATATTCCATAAAATTAGAACACAGTTGAGAAAATGGCGTGATGCTTTACTTTCATAGATGTTTAGATGTTTCCCTCTGGGCTTTTTCTTATTTAAACTCCTTTCCTGAGCCTGTTCGTGTGCGTTTCAGATCCATTTGTCTGAAGGCCTCATAAACGAAGCGGAGAAGCTGCTGTGTTCGTTGGTTTGCTGGTTCACAGACCGACAGATCCGAATGCGCTTCATTGAGGGCTGTTTGGACAACCTCGCCCACCACAGGTAACGGTATCACGGGGGTTCTCCACGCACCTCTACGGTGGAACGTTCAGCGGTTACTATAGAAACACGACGCACGCACAAGCAGACACGGCCAATACAAGTTTTAGGATCGTCTGAAAATGTAAGAATAAAGGGCTAAACCAGGGCTAAACCAGGTCTAAACCAGGTCTAAACCAGGTCTAAACCAGGTCTAAACCAGGTCTAAACCAGGACTAAACCAGGACTAAACCAGGTCTAAACCAGGTCTAAACCAGGTCTAAACCAGGTCTAAACCAGGTCTAAACCAGGTCTAAACCAGGACTAAACCAGGACTAAACCAGGTCTAAACCAGGTCTAAACCAGGTCTAAACCAGGTCTAAACCAGGACTAGACCAGGACTAAACCAAAGCCTCAGACAGAGCAGTGCTGTATGCACTGCTCTGTCTGAGTTGCCATTTTTCAGACAATTTAGGGTCACACAAAATCAGATCTGTTTCAGTAATGACCGAGAACTTCGACGTTAGAGTTTTTTGAAAAATAAAACATAAAACACTTCCACATAGCTCTGTGAAATGCAGTCCTGAACCAGGACTATCCCAGGACTAAACCAGAACTAAACCAGGACTAAAGCAGGACTAGAGCAGGGCTAAAACAGAGCGAACTCAGAACTAAAAAGGTCTAAACCAGAATTAAACCAGGACAAAATTACGACCAAACCAGGACTCAAGCCAGGACCAAACCAGGACCAAACCAGGACCGATCCAGGACTCATCCAGGACTAAACTGGGACTAAACCAGGACCAAATCAGGACTGATTCAGGACCAAACCAGGACTGATCAGGATTAAACCAGGACTAAACCAAAATATTCCAATTATAACACTTTTGGTTGATAAAAAACTACAAAATAATTTTACGTAACGGAAGATTTTATGTATGAATCCCTCTTGAAAAGTTGGGATGGGGTGCTCAGAATTTGCGAACTGGAGAAAATATTAAGATGGATCGCCTATGACTGATTTCACACCAAATACTCATGATAATGGGTTTAAAACATGGATACCAAAGGGTCTGATATCATACTACTCTTTCATCCACAAGGGAGTCTTCATGAGCTTTGAACAATTAAGGGGGAAACATTTATTATATCAGAAAGACTTTTTCCAGATATTTACAGATTAGACATCACTTTGACCAGAGCATGAGAGGTGTATGGGAAAACAGTGATTTGGGATTCATACTGATTTTAACATTAACAAAATCAATATCCCATAGTAATGTAATAACTAATTTGTACAAAGCAATTCAACAAGGTAAATAAGGCAACACGGAATACATTAAAGGTCCCATGGCATGAAATTTTCACTTTCTGAGGTTTTTGAAAGTTAATGTGAGCTCCCCTACCCTGTTTAGCCCCCCCCCCCCCCATGGCTAAAAGTTGCGCAATGTGTAAACTGAGCATTTGCGATCCTTTTCTGCGTTTGAAAAAAAAGACAGTCCAAACGGGCGATTCTGAACAAGGCAACTATGTGACGTCACACTCGCAGAAAGGTTTCCACCCCCGTCTGGATGTCTACCCACCGTCTCTGGAAATCACGCCGAGAGTCTGGACCGCAAACGAGCTACGAAATGCGAGATGCGTTTTTTTATTTGCCTGGAGACACGTGAGAGTGTTTCCAGGCTCAGATGTCCTTTATCTGAGCCTCCGAACCTCTAAAACAGCAGTGGTTTAATTTTATTTTCTGTGGAAATGTGTGTGTTTTTTTTAATGCGCTTAAAACACGGAAGTGGGTGACAGCGCACCGCTAATCCAGGAAACAGCGGCGTATTTGGCCACACCCCCACCTGCTGCACTGGCCTGTCTTTGTCCTCCTCATTTGCATTCAAGCAACAACGCCCAGAATAAAGTGTTTGAGAGAGATATTTCTGAATTGGGCTGGCTGCAGGAGGCTCTCTCATGCACTGAGGCTTGATTTTGAAGGATTCATTTACAGTATTAGGGAACCACTAAGGCACCATATAAAAGCATCAAGAAGTACCATGTCATGTCAAGAACTGGAGACATGATGATAAAGAAAGAAAGCTATGCCTTTATTAGTCCCACAGTGGGGAAATTCCAGTTTTGCATTTAACCCATCTTGTTATTAGGAGCAGTGGGCAGCACATTACTGCGCCCGGGGACCATCTCCATGATCTTCTTGCTTCGGTTTGGTCAGGACCTAAGCTGGAGTACCTATGGTGCATGTTTTGGGTTGATGGGGGAAACCGGAGTGCCCGGAGGAAACCCACCCAGACACGGGGGAGAACATGCAAACTCCACACAGAAAGGCCTGGGCGACCCGGGGATCGAACCCAGACCATGCATGCAAACTCCACACAGAACACACACAGAAAGGCCTGGGCGACCCGGGGATCGAACCCGGAACCTTCTTGCTGTGAAGCATGAGTGCTAGCCACTCAGCCACCGTGCTGCCGACCCTAAATAAGAGGTTATTAGCAATCCTACTTGTAGCAAGTAAAAAAGCCGTTACAAGAAAATGGCTGAGGGCGGATCCTCCATCAATAGAAGAGTGGATAGAGATAATGTACGAAATCTATATGATGGAAAAGTTGTCTTTCATCCTACGAAACCTAAAGGACTCTTTTTACAAAATATGGGCAAAATGGACTGATTATGTGAAACCAATTAGATTGGACTTTATTTGAAAACTAACACTGTAAACACATCTCGATTGATATTTCAATGACCAACTGTAACGGCACTCCTCTCTTTTGTTTTGTTCTGTCTTGTATAATTGAAAAAAAAAAAAAACAGGACTCAACCAGGACTCGACCAGGACCAGGGGCCAGATATTTTGTCAGATTTGCAGACGATTTATCTGGTACTTTGAACTCTTCTCTCTCAGGTCTGTGGTGGTGTCTCTGCGTTTACTCCCAAAACTCTTCGGCACTTTTCAGCAGTTCGGCTCCAGTTACGACACTCACTGGATCACTATGTAAGTCACCCACGTTCTGACGGTGTGCCCTTGAGCAAGTGATCGTCCTGAATTACACAAAACTGACTCTTGTGAGATTTAAATCATGTTCTAACGCTGTTTCCTCCTCACAAACACACCTGGAGTTGTTTGTTTCATTCACATGTTTGAGGAACTCTTTATTATTCGTCTGTCTACATCTCCAAAGCTCCAAACGCTCTGCTCCACCTCGTGATGTCACGAAGTAGTTTCCAAGTGAACAGCTCCTTTTACCTTTAGTTCCAGAGAGATCTACAAATCCCAAGGCTGAAATTATGCAAGTGATTCTAGTGAAGGTGTGTGGAGTCCCTGCCTCAGGTAGAGGAGTTCAAGTATCTTGGGGTCTTGTTCTTGAGTGAGGGGAGGATGGAGCGTGAGATTGACAGGCGGATCGGTGCGGTGTCGGCAGTGATGCGGTCGCTGTACCGGACCGTTGTGGTGAAGGGGGAGCTGAGCCGAAAGGAAAGCTTTCGATTTACCGTTGATCTGTGTTCCTTCCCTCACCTACGGTCATGAGCTCTGGGTAATGACCGAAAGGACGAGATCACGGATACAAGCGGCCGAAATGAGTTTCCTCCACAGAGTGGCTGGGTGCTCCCTTAGAGATAGGGTGAGGAGCTCGGAGAAGAGCCGCCGCTCCTCCACGTGGAGAGGAGCAGCTGAGGTGGCTCGGGTGTCTGTTCCGGATGCCTCCTGGACACCTCGCTCGAGATACCCAGGACTCGCTGGAGGGACTATGTCTCCAGGCTGGCCTGGGAATGCCTTGGGGTCCCCCCGGAAGAGCTGGAGGAAGTGTCCGGGGTGAAGGAAGTCTGGGAGTCCCTGCTTAGACATTAGCGGATAAGTGAAAGAAAATGGATGGATGGGTGTGTGGAGTTTAAAAACACAGCGGAGCATTTCCTGTATTACCACCTGATGACGTCATAAGGTGGAACAGAGTGTTTTCTGTTTGAGAGAAGAACTCCGCCTAAATGTGCAGGTTTGTGTGTTAAACGCGTGAATGAAAAAAACAAACAAACCACAACTCCAGGTGTTTGTGAGGAGAAAACGACATCAGAACAGATGAGAAAATAGTGTAATATGGACCCTTTATCATTATATTCAAAGTGACTTATTTTATTGATCTTTTTATTTATTTAAAGCTGAATTTCGTTCTCAGGTGGGCGGAGAAAGAGCTGCACATGATGAGGCTGTTCTTTGATGATCTCCAGTATTACATCCAGGAGGTCAGAGAGCAGAGGCACAAGTTTGCACTGTGAGTACCCTGCTGCGAGTACCCCGCCCGTTTGCGCTGCGAGTACTCCGCCCGTTTGCGCTGCGAGTACTCCGCCCGTTTGCGGTCCGAGTACCCTGCTGTGAGTATCCCGCCCGCTCCAGCTCCCCTCGGTGTCCCTCTGCTCCAGCTGTGCGTTCAGGTGTCTGTTTTTTCCGTGATGCGTTCAGGTGTCTGTTTTTCTGCGGTACGTTCAGGGGTTTGTTTTTCTGCGGTGCGTTCAGGTGTCTGTTTTTCTGCGGTACGTTCAGGGGTTTGTTTTTCTGCAGTGCGTTCAGGTGTCTGTTTTTCTGCGGTACGTTCAGGTGTTTGTTTTTCTGCGGTGCGTTCAGCTGTCTGTTTTTCTGCGGTGCGTTCAGGTGTCTGTTTTTCTGCGGTGCGTTCAGGTGTCTGTTTTTCTGTGGTGCGTTCAGGTACAGCCACAGCGCGGAGGTCCAGGTCCGACTGCAGTTTCTCACCTGCGTCTTCTCAACTCTGGGCTCTCCGGACCACTTCAGTGAGTAAACGAAGACTAGACCGGGACTCGACCGGGACTGAGACCAGGACTCAACTGGGACTGAGACCGGGACTGAGACCGGGACTGAGACCAGGATTCAACTGGGACTGAGACCGGGATTGAGACCGGGACTGAGACCGGGACTGAGACCGGGACTGAGACCGGGACTGAGACCGGGACTGAGACCGGGACTGAGACCGGGACTGAGACCAGGATTCAACTGGGACTGAGACCGGGACTGAGACCAGGACTCAACTGGGACTGAGACCGGGACTGAGACCG
Source organism: Paratrypauchen microcephalus (assembly GCA_036785185.1). Taxonomy (NCBI): domain Eukaryota; kingdom Metazoa; phylum Chordata; class Actinopteri; order Gobiiformes; family Gobiidae; genus Paratrypauchen; species Paratrypauchen microcephalus. The sequence goes on from JAVJIX010000092.1 coordinate 355,546, forward strand.
GGACTGAGACCGGGACTGAGACCAGGATTCAACTGGGACTGAGACCGGGACTGAGACCAGGATTCAACTGGGACTGAGACCGGGCCTGAGACCGGGCCTGAGACCGGGCCTGAGACCGGGCCTGAGACCGGGCCTGAGACCGGGACTGAGACCGGGACTGAGACCAGGATTCAACTGGGACTGAGACCGGGACTGAGACCAGGATTCAACTGGGACTGAGACCGGGACTGAGACCGGGACTGAGACCGGGACTGAGACCGGGACTGAGACCAGGATTCAACTGGGACTGAGACCGGGACTGAGACCAGGATTCAACTGGGACTGAGACCGGGACTGAGACCAGGACTCAACTGGGACTGAGACCGGGACTGAGACCAGGACTCAACTGGGACTGAGACCGGGACTGAGACCAGGACTCAACTGGGACTGAGACCGGGACTGAGACCAGGACTCAACTGGGACTGAGACCGGGACTGAGACCAGGACTCAACTGGGACTGAGACCAGGACTCCACCGGGACTGAGACCAGGACAGGGCCAGGGATAAAGCAGGACTGAACCAGGCCTGAACCAGGACTTTTTCATGTGCCCCAGGGCTGAGTCTGGAGCAGGTGGACATCCTGTGGCACTGTCTGGTGGAGGACTTGGAGTGTTACGACGATGCGCTGCACTGGTTTCTGAACCAGGTCCGGTCCAAAGACCAACATGCCATGGGCATGGAGACCTACAAGCACCTGTTCCTCGAGAAGGTGAGCGACGTGTGCAAAAACGATTGTCGCCTCAGGCGAGAGTCGTAGAACCATAGTAACAGTAGATTTCCTGTCCTGTTTGTTCTTGACGTGTTTCCTGTTTGTGTTTAACGTGTTTCCTGTTTGTTCTTGACGTGTTTCCTGTTTGTTCTTGACGTGTTTCCTGTTTGTTCTTGATGTGTTTCCTGTTTGTTCTTGTGTTTCCTGTTTGTTCTTGATGTCTTTCCTGTTTGTTCTTGTGTTTCCTGTTTGTTCTTGACATGTTTCCTGTTTGTTCTTGACGTGTTTCCTGTTTGCTCTTGTGTTTCCTGTTTGTTCTTGACGTGTTTCCTGTTTGTTCTTGACGTGTTTCCTGTTTGTTCTTGACGCGTTTCCTGTTTGTTCTTGACGCGTTTCCTGTTTGTTCTTGACGCGATTCCTGTTTGTTCTTGACGCGTTTCCTGTTTGTTCTTGTGTTTCCTGTTTGTTCTTGACGTGTTTCCTGTTTGTTCTTGACGTGTTTCCCGTTTGTTCTTGACGCGTTTCCCGTTTGTTCTTGACGCGTTTCCTGTTTGTTCTTGACGCGTTTCCTGTTTGTTCTTGACGCGTTTCCTGTTTGTTCTTGTGTTTCCTGTTTGTTCTTGACGTGATTCCTGTTTGCTCTTGTGTTTCCTGTTTGTTCTTGACGTGTTTCCTGTTTGTTCTTGACGTGTTTCCTGTTTGTTCTTGACGTGTTTTCAAGGTTTCTTTATTAATCTCCTCAAGGGAGAAATTTGACTTGGAGGTGATTCAAAGATTCAAACTTTTATTGTCATGTGCACAGTAAAGAAACCTGTTTCCCTGTACAATGAAATTCTTACTTTGCTGCCCACCCTGGATGCCAAGAGCAAAAAATTTAAATGGATAAATAAGACAAGAAGCATGTAGTAAAAATGCACATAATCAAATGGAAACAATAGAATATACACTATAAAAATATAGGCTAGGTGCTATTTACATATTTACAGATAATTTGCAACATGTGTAAACCTGGTCGATATAGTGCAAACAGGAAGTGTAAACATGGTCGATGTAGTGCAAACAGGAAGTGTAAACATGGTTGATATAGTGCAAACAGGAAGTGTAAACATGGTTGATATGGTGCAAACAGGAAGTGTAAACATGGTTGATATGGTGCAAATGGGACTTGTTTCCTGTTTGTTCTTGACATGTTTCCTGTTTGTTCTTGACATGTTTCCTGTTTGTTCTTGGCGTGTGTCCTGTTTGTTCTTGATGTGTTTCCTGTTTGTTCTTGGCGTGTTTCCTGTTTGCTCTTGATGTGTTTCCTGTTTGTTCTTGACGTGTTTCCTGTTTGTTCTTGACGTGTTTCCTGTTTGCTCTTGACGTGTTTCCTGTTTGTTCTTGATGTGTTTCCTGTTTGCTCTTGACATGTTTCCTGTTTGTTCTTGACATGTTTCCTGTTTGTGCTTGACGTGTTTCCTGTTTGCAGATGCCTCAGCTGAAGCCGGAGACCATCTCCATGACCGGTCTGAACCTGTTCCAGCACCTGTGTAACCTGGCCCGCCTCGCCACTAGCACCTTGGACAACGCCGCCAGCTGTGAGGTACCAGCTGCTCCTGTTCACGTACAAATATTATAAACTCTGTTCATCTATTAAACAATCTTTAGTCTGAATAAAATTAAACGTGTGTGTGTACAGGGGATACGGAAAGTATTCAGACCCTTAAATGTTTTCACTCTTTATTTTGCTCCATTTGCTAAAATCATTTGTTCATTTTTTCTCATTAATGTTCACACAGCGCCACCTACTGACAGAAAAACATTTTTGCAGATTTGTTAAAACAGAAAAAGTGAAATCTCACATGGTCAGAAGTATTCAGACCCTTTGCTGTGACACTCAGGTGCTGTCCATTTGTGCTGATCCTCCTTGAGATGTTCTACACCTTCTCTGGAGTCCAGCTGTGATTGATTAAACTGATTGGATTGATTAGGAAAGCCACACACCTGTCTACCTGTATATAAGAGCTCACAGTGCAGGTCAGAGCAAATGAGAATCATGAGGTCAAAGGAACTGCCTGAAGAGCTCAGAGACACAACTGTGGAAGGCCCAGATCTGGACAAGGTCACAAAAACATTTGTGCTGCACTTAAAGGTCCCATGACATGGTACTTCTTGATGCTTTTATATGGCTCCTTAATGGTTCCCTAATACTGTAAATGAATCCTTCTTCAAAATCAACACTCAGTGCATGAGAAAGACCCATGAACACAGACAGAGTCAAAAAATATGTCTCTGAACACCTCATTCTGGGCGTTGTTGCTTGAATGCAAATGAGAAGGACAGAGACAGGCCAGTGCAGTGGGTGGGTGGGGGGGCAAACTCTCCGCTGTTTCCTCGTTTAGCGGTGCGCTGGCTCCACTTCCGTGTTTTTTGCGCGAGGAAGACATGAGACGATTTCCATTGAAAAATAAACACATTTCCACAGAAAATAAAATTAAACCCCTGCTGTTTCAGAGGTTCAGAGGCTCAGATAAAGGACATCCGAGCCTTGAAACACTCACACGTGCCTCCAGGCAAATAAAAAACCGCATCTTGCATTGCGTAGCTCGTTCGCGGTGCAAACTTTGGCCGTGAGGTGGGTAGATATCCAGACGGGGGGTGGAACTGCATTTGCAAACGCAGAAAAGGATCGCAAATGCTCGGGGGGGGGGGGTTCAAAAACCTCAGAAAGTGAAAATTTCATGCCATGGGACCTCCTAAGAGCACAGTGGCCTCCTGATTCCTTAAATGGAAGACATTTGGGATGAGCAGAACCCTTCCTAGAGCCGTCCGGCCAAACTGAGCGATCGGGGAGAAGAGCCTAGAACCCAAAGATCACTGTGGCTGAGCTCCAGAGATACGCTCGGGAGATGGACAAAGTTTAGGAAAGTCGACCATCACTGCAGCTCCACCAGTCGGGGCTTTATGGCAGAGTGGCCCGACGGAAGCCTCTCCTCAGTGAAGACACATGAAAGCTGCATGGAGTTAGATAGAAGATAGGTTCACCTTCCAACGACGACCCTAAGCACACAGCTAAAATAACGAAGGAGCGGCTTCACGACAACTCCTGAACAGCCCAGAGCCCTGCAAAATCTCAACAAAATGTCAACAGTGTCAACAATTCTGTGTTTTTCTGTCAGTAGGGGGCGCTGTGTGAACATTAATGAGGAAAAAAATGAACTTAAATCATTTTGGCAAATGGAGCAAAATAACCGAGTGAAAAAATGTAAGGGTCTGAATACTTCTGTACACAGTGTAACTGTTCTCACTTGTTTAACCCGTGTGTCTGTGTGTTTTCAGTAGGGATGCACCGACGTGAACATTTTAGCCGATATCCGATATTAATGTTGCTGTTATCGTCCAATACCGATATTAGCCGATACCGATATTTATTTTTAATTCTGAGATGACATTTTATACAGACTGAAAATCAGGCAAAATTAATTTTTGAATATCTTCTTTTATTTTCAAAACGTGTTTTGACTCCTGATTTTTTTTTTTTTTCCCAATTTCAAATTTTTTTTTTTACAATGTAACATTTTTTAAATAGTGTAACTTTTTTTTTTTTTTATAGTGTAACATTGTGTTCTGCGTCCTGATTGGCTAAGGGACCTTTGCCGATTGATGTTATAGATGGGAGACGCGGGGGGGGACCAGGACCAGACTAGGATCAGACCGGGACTAGACCAGGTCTAAACCAGGATTAAACCACGGCGTGCGGCTCTTTGCCTGGTTTCGTGCAGCTCTTGCGTTCGTTCACGTCGAGGTTTGATGTGCTCGGACTGCGTGCCTCCTCCTCAGGACCGTGGATGCCGTCCCGAGGAGGAGGCACGGTTTGGACATGGGTCTCGTGCTCGCAGCCCCGGGTGGGACGCTCGGTCTCGCGCCGGTCATACGGCGGATCATATCACGGATTTGAGCACGATGAGCGCACGTGTCCCTTCCCCCCCACTTCACTATTAATACATTTTGTTGAAAATCTACGAAAGTTTGAGTGTTTAAACAAGAGAGAAATGTGAGAAAAGGTTAATTCGATGGATTTCTGTACTGACAAATATCGGTCGTTAATATCGGCCCACTTTTACACATCGGGCCGATACCGATATGTTGAAAATTTGGCAATATCGGCCGATACCAATGTTAATGCCGATACATCATGCATCCCTAGTTTTCAGTTTAACCCCGTGTGTTTCCGTTTTCAGTTGTTTAACCCCGTTTGTTTCCGTTGTTTAACCCTGTGTGTTTTCGTTTTCAGTTGTGTGGGATGGACCAGTTGTGGGGCATCGCTCTCAGGGCTCAGTCTGCAGACATCAGCCGCGCAGCCATCCAGTACATCAACTCCTACTACATCAACGGTACTTTAAATCCCCGAGCATTTATCGCACTGATCAGACCTGTGTTATTCTATAAAGCGACCCGTTGTTTTCCAGCGGGTAAAACGGGTCTGGAGAAGGAGCAGGAGTTTATCAGGAAGTGCATGGAGAGTCTCCTCATGGCCTCAGCTAATCTGGAGAAGGACGCTCACTCCAGTCTGACCAGTATCGAGAGAGGGCTACTCATGTTAAAGACTCACCTGGAGGCCTTCAGGCGCAGGTACAGAAGGGCAGTTTAGGAACAAAAAACACAATGCATGACCTACGATTCGACGGGTTTCATGTAGCCTGGGAATTCCCAGGCCGCTTCCGTTCGTTTCGAAATGGAAGGCGGCCTGGCAGCTCGTCCAAGCAAGAGTCCCAGATTTAGGGCCCCAATCAGAGAGCGGGGGAGGGGTGGAAAGACGGTGACGCGTACTACATGACAAACGGAAGCTTGTAGTTTGAACTGACAACTGACATGATTGGCTATGGACTTACGTATACGCTCAATGATAGACATTCATAACGCCCAATAAACGGCCGTTGGCAATCGCTAACCACACCTCCGCTACGGGATTTTTCGAAGCGAGCTCCCAGACCCATATCTCACTTGTGATATGGTCAGGTGTTAACCAGACTAGGTTTCATGTCATTATTTCCACTTTGGTGACAAGTAGTCTTTGCTCTTTTATTTCCCCCTTCTTCTGGCATTTTCGCACCTGTAAACTCCTGAACATTTTCAGCAAAAATTACACTTAGACTTAGATAAACTTTATTGATCCACAAAGGAAATTATTTGGACACAGACGCACACGTCACAATAAATAAATAAATAAAATATAATAACAAAGAGGAAAAATACAACATGAATATAGTAATATGTTCAAAATAAGTAGTAAAAATAGCGACTGGTGTCACAGAAGGCATAATGTTCTTTCTTGTAAATGCTTGTTCCTTGTTCGTTCTTCACAGGTTTGCGTACCACCTGCGTCAGTGGCAGATCGAGGGCACTGGCATCAGCAGTCACCTCAAAGCTCTGAGCGATAAACAGTCTCTGCCCCTGAGGATCGTGTGCCAACCTGCAGGACTCCCAGACAAGGTACAGCCCACAAACCGCAGGGTCTGACCAAAGGGCCTGGACCTGACCAAAGGGCCTGGTCCTGACCGCACGGTCTGAACCTGACCACAGGGTCTGGACCTGACCACAGGTCCTGGACCTGACCACAGGTCCTGGACCTGACCACAGGTCCTGGACCTGACTAAAGGGCCTGGACCTGACTAAAGGGCCTGGACCTGACTAAAGGGCCTGGACCTGACTAAAGGGCCTGGACCTGACCGCACGGTCTGGACCTGACCACAGAGCCTGGACCTGACTAAAGGGCCTGGACCTGACCGCACGGTCTGGACCTGACCGCAGGATCTGACCACAGGGTCTGACCGCAGGGTCTGGGTTTATCTGTTGCTCTCAGTCTAAGTCTCTGTCTAAGATCACAGATGGATTCAACTCTCATGTTCAGAAATATGCCACAGTTCGTCTGTAAAGGAATGTAGTAAAGGTTCTATATTCTGCAAAACTGCTTTAAGTAGTGTTCTTTCCTCCTCACACAGACCTGGAGTTGTGTTTGTTTCATTCACATGTTTGAAGAACTCTTTATTATTTGTCTGTCTACACCTCCAAAGCTCCAAACGCTCTGTTCCACCTTGTGATGTCATCAAGTGGTAGTTTTCAAGTGAACAGCTCCTTTTACCTTTAGTTCAGTGGAGATTGGCGACTCCAGTGATTCTAGTGGAGTTTAATAACACAGTGGAGCATTTCCTCTATCAGCCCGTGACATCACAAGGTGGAACAGAGCTTTTTCAGTTTGAAAGAAGAATTCAGCCTCAGTCTGCAGGTTTGTGTGTGAAACGTGTGAATGAAACAAAACACAACTTGTTTGCGACGAGGAAACGACATTAGAACAGATCAGAAAATGGCGTCACATGGACCCTTTGACCGTTGTCCATATTGTTTGAAGAATATGTAGTGTCCACGGCAGTCTTGATAGTCCATCCATCCATCCATTTTCTTCCGCTTATCCGGGGCCGGGTTGCGGGGGCAACAGTCTAAGCAGGGACTCCCAGACTTCCTACACCCCAGACACTTCCTCCAGCTTCTCCGGGGGGACCCCAAGGCGTTCCCAGGCCAGCCGGGACACATAGTCCCTCCAGCGGGTCCTGGGTCTTCCCCGGGGCCTCCTCCCGGTGGGACATGCCCGGAACACCTCCCGAGGGAGGCGACCAGGAGGCGTCCGGAACAGATGCCCGAGCCACCTCAGCTGACTCCTCTCGACGTGGAGAAGCAGCGGCTCTACTCCGAGCCCCTCCCGTGTGACTGAGCTCCTCACCCTATCTCTAAGGGAGCGCCCAGCCACTCTACGGCGGAAACTCATTTCGGCCACTTGTATCCGCGATCTCGTCCTTTCGGTCATTACCCAGAGCTCATGACCATAGGTGAGGGTAGGAACGTAGACTGACCGGTAAATTGAGAGCCTCGCATTTTGGCTCAGCTCCCACTTCACCACAACGGTCCGGTACAGCGACCGCATCACTGCCGACGCTGCACCGATCTGCCTGTCAATCTTACGGTCCATCCTCCCCTCACTCGTGAACAAGACCCCGAGATACTTGAACTCCTCCACTTGAGGCAAGGACTCCCCACCCACCCGGTCTTGATAGTCTTGGAGTTATAATCTTCTTCACGCTGTGGTTCTGTGTATTGCTCAAGGACACAACCTCAGTACACAATCAGAGCTCTATTCACTAATCCAGGGGTGCCCAACCAGTCGATCGCGTATGGCTACGTTCAGACTGCAGGGCTTAAAGCTCAATTCCGATTTTTTTGCAAGCTTGTTCACATTTCCAATTAAATGCGACTTGTATGTGATCTCCAGTGTGAACTTTAAACGCCCCAAAAGTGTCCCGCGTGCACCTTAGAGGACATGACGAGGTCACGTGCAGCGAGCGAGCTCAGTGTTTACGGAAGTCGCCTAAAGTTGCTGGTTTAGTCCTGGTTTAGACCTGCTTTAGACCTGGTTTAGTCCTAGTTTAGTCCTGGTTTAGTCCTGGTTTAGACCTGGAGCCAGAACACATTTTGTGGGGCAGTGGCAGCAATGTCCGTAGAAATGAACGTGTTGGTGCGGAGTCGCAGACAAGAGTGGTGGGATTGCTACGTGCTTCGCCGCTTCACTGACACGGAGTTCATATACTATTTTCGCATGACGAGAAGAACGTTTGTGTACATTTGTGAGCGCCGACTTGTACCACTCTCGCTGGAGGAAAAATGCCCAGGTCGGATGAAAAATAATCTCACTCCAAAAGCCCATATTTGTCATGTCTAACAGACGCCTCCTCTTGGTAGATCTCGGCACAACATCAACCTCAAAAGTAGATCTCAGTTATAAAAAGGTTGAGCACCCCTGCAATAATCTAATCCTCCCCATTTGTTTCAGATGACCATAGAGATGTACCCGAGTGACCAGGTGGCAGACCTGAGGGCAGAGGTCACGCACTGGTACGAGAACCTTCAGAAGGAGCAACTCAACCAGCAACCCCAGCTCCAGGAGTTTGGGCAGAGCGCGAGGCAGGGGCCCGGAGAATTCCCAGGTCTGAATCGGGCTGTATTTTATTTATTTTTTGTTTTTTTTATGCGTGAAGAGTCCCTCAGTCGTCCAGGTAGAATCCATGATAAAAGGAGAAATTCAATTTGTCAACTGGACAAAGTTTGTTTGGTCGAAAAAGTTTTGCTGCTCATCCGAGAGGCTTCGTCAGCTCTGGTTGTAGTGCTGGTTAGACCCTGTTTATATCTTGCTGCAGGGAGGAGTTCCCTACACTGAAATAGCTCTGAAACTATCTCCACTAATCTGTCTCTTTGTTTTCCAAATTACTCTGGCGACTAGTTTAGCCTCCCTATTCAAGCCTAACGACCCTCTCCACCCCTCTGCCCTGGATTGTCTGCCTTAATGTTTCTTTGTCTATTTTTGACTTGGTTTGAGAATCGAATTATAAATGGGAGACAAGTTATATATATGTATGTATATATATGTATATATATGTATATATATGTATATATATATATATATATATATATATATATATATATATATATATATATATATATATATATATATATATATATGTGTGTGTGTGTATATGTATATATATATATATATATATGTATGTATATATATATGTATATATGTATATGTATATATGTGTATATATGTATATATATATGTATATATATGTGTATATATGTATATATATGTATATGTATATATATGTATATGTATATATATGTATATGTATATATATGTATATGTATATATATATGTGTATATATGTATATGTATATATATGTATATGTATATATATATGTGTATATATATGTATATATATATGTGTATATGTATATATATATGTGTATATGTATATATATATGTGTATATGTATATATATATGTGTATATGTGTATATGTATATATATGTGTGTATATGTATATATATGTGTATATGTATATATATGTATATATGTGTATATATGTATATATATATATGTATTTATGTATATGTATATGTACTGTATTGATCTCACACTGGAGAAATTCTTCTCTGTATTTTAACCCATCCTATATATATATACATATATTAGGAGCAGTGGGCAGCACACACATTAGGGCGCCCGGGGACCATCTCCATGATCTTCTTGCTTCGGTTTGGTCAGGACCTAAGCTGGAGTACCTATGGTGCATGTTTTGGGTTGGTGGGGGAAACCGGAGTGCCCGGAGGAAACCCACCCAGACACGGGGAGAACATGCAAACTCCACACAGAAAGGCTCGGGCGACCCGGGGATCGAACCCAGACCATGCATGCAAACTCCACACAGAACACACACGGAAAGGTCTGGGCGACCCGGGGATCGAACCCGGAACCTTCTTGCTGTGAAGCAAGAGCGCTAACCACTCTGCTACCGTGCTGCCATATGTGTATATGTATGTGTATATATGTATATATATATATATATATGTGCATATATGTATATATATATATATATATGTATGTGTATATGTATGTATATATATGTATGTGTATGTATATATATGTATATATATGTATGTGTATATATATGTATGTGTATATATATATATGTATATGTATACTCAACAAAAATATAAACGCAACACTTTTGTTTTTGCTCCCATTTTTCATGAGATGGACCCAAAGATTCAAAATTCACTCCAGATACACAACACTACCATTTCTCTCAAACATTGTTCACAAATCTGTCCAAATGTGTGACAGCGAGCACTTCTGCCCCGCCGAGACAATCCCCCCCACCTCACAGGTGCGCCACATCAAGATGCCGATCCGACATCACGGCCAGTGCACAGGTGCGCCCCAGACTGCCCACAATAAAAGGCCACCCCGAAATGTGCATTTTTTTTGCTTCATTGGGGGTCTGGGGACTCAGAACCAGTCAGTATCTGGTGTGACCACCATTTGCCTCATGCAGTGCAACACATCTTCTTCGCATAGAGTTGATCAGATTGTCAATTGTGGCCTGTGGAATGTTGGTCCACTCCTCTTCAATGGCTGTGCGAAGTTGCTGGATATTAGTGGGAGCTGGTACACGCTGTCGTATACGCCGGTCAAGCACATCCCAAACATGCTCAATGGGTGACATGTCCGGTGAGTATGCTGGCCATGCAAGAACTGGGACATTTTCAGCTTCCAAGAATTGTGTACCGATCCTTGCAACATGGGGCCGTGCATTATCGTGCTGAAACATGAGGTGATGTTCATGGATGTATGGCACAACAATGGGCCTCAGGATCTCATCACGGTATCTCTGTGCATTCAAAATGCCATCAATAAAATGCACCTGTGTTCTTCGTCCATAACAGCCTTTGAAGAGGAGTGGACCAACATTCCACAGGCCACAATTGACAATCTGATAAACTCTATGCGAAGAAGATGTGTTGCACTGCATGAGGCAAATGGTGGTCACACCAGATACTGACTGGTTCTGAGTCCCCAGACCCCCCCCCCCAAAAAAAAAAAAATGCACATTTCGGGGTGGCCTTTTATTGTGAGCAGTCTGGGGCACACCTGTGCACTGGTCATGATGTCGGATCGGCATCTTGATGTGGCGCACCTGTGAGGTGGGGTGAATTGTCTCGGCGGGGCAGAGGTTCTCGCTGTCACACATTTGGACAGATTTGTGAACAGTGTTTGAGAGAAATGGTAGTGTTGTGTATCTGGAGTGAATTTTGGATCTTTGGGTCCATCTCAGGAAAAATGGGAGCAAAAACAAAAGTGTTGCGTTTATATTTTTGTTGAGTGTATATATATGTATGTGTATATATGTGTATATATATGTATATGTATATATGTATGTATGTGTGTGTGTATATATATATATATATATATATATATATATATATATATATATATATATATATATATATATATATAAATAAATATAAATATAAATAAATATAAATATAAATAATAGGGAGGCTAAACTAGTCGCCAGAGTAATTTGGAAAACAAAGAGACAGATTAGTGGAGATAGTTTCAGAGCTATTTCAAAACGACCAAACAAACTTTGTCCAGTTGACAAATTGAATTTCTCCTTTTATCTTTGTTTTTTTTATTTTAATCTGTATGGGTTTCCTTCTAAAAGTTTCGTGCGGTAACACTGGCTTACCTGGACATATTTTGCTCAAGTACATCAAATAGTTTTAAATAAGATTATTCAGTTATTAGATTATTAAAAATGCACTGTGCAACTTTTTTGGTGGAGGGTCCGTCACCTGCTCCTTTCTATGGATACGTCACTGCTCTGCCTGGAATGTTCCACAGTGTGACTTTTAACAGCTCTACTTTACCTTTATTCAATCACCGGTGGTTTTAAAGCTCAAAAATCTCTAGAAAAACAGACATTCTGACTGTGAGCGGGGGCGCCTCTCCGTTGATCTGACCTGTAACTCTGTCTGATTTGGTCGCCGTGACGATAAAACGGTTTAATGCCATACCGTGGAACATTCCAGACGAAAAGCGTTTGACAGATTAATTTGACATTAATTTTGTGTAGCTCATGGGCTTTTCTCATCTTTTGTTTTGCATTGTTTATCGCTATGACAACGGCCCTATTTTGGCATCTTTCTGAACGCTGTGCACTTGTAGGCGCACTGACTGTCTCTGTCCACAGGGGGGCTGATGGGGCCGGTCAGGATGATCTCCTCTGGACACGAGCTGACCACAGACTACGACGAGAAAACTCTGCACGAGCTCGGCTTTAAAGACATGCAGGTCAGGAGTGTGTCTGTGCCCATACTGCACGGTGACTTAACGCTGGGGGTGTTCTACGTGCATGTCTGTGGTGGAATGTTCAGCTGTTACCATGGAGACGCAGCGCACGCCTTAGCAAACACAGCCAAAAAAGTTTTATCCCCCGCCACCGGTACACGCCCACTGTGAGGTCCGCTCTTCCTTCTCCAGTTCGATGTTCTTCATGGTGATACTCGTAGGTTTGGGCAGCGTCGCGTCGCAGTTTTGGTCCAAAAGTCCGGTTTAGTCCTCTCTTTGTCCTGGTTTAGTCCTGGTTTAATCCTGGTTCAGTCCTAGTTTAGTCCTGGTTTAGACCTGGTTTTGTCCTGGTTTAGTCCTCTCTTAGTCCTGGTTTAGTCCTGATTTAATCCTGGTTCAGTCCTAGTTTAGACCTGGTTTAGACCTGGTTTAGTCATGGTTTGTCCTGGTTTAGTCCTCTCTTAGTCCTGGTTTAATCCTGGTTCAGTCCTAGTTTAGTCCTGCCTTAGACCTGGTTTAGTCATGGTTTGTCCTGGTTTAGTCCTCTCTTAGTCCTAGTTTAGTCCTGGTTTAGTCCTGGTTTAGTCCCGGTTTAGTCCCGGTTTAGTCCCGGTTTAGTCCCAGTTTAGACCTGGTGTAGTCCTCTCTTAGTCCTGGTTTAGTCCTCTCTTAGTCCTGGTTTAGTCCTGGTTTAGTCCTGGTTTAGACCTGGTGTAGTCCTCTCTTAGTCCTGGTTTAGTCCCGGTTTAGTCCATTCTTCCTTCTCCAGTTCGATGTTCTTCATGGTGATACTCGTAGGTTTGGGCAGCATCACGTCGCCGTTTTGGTCCAAAACGCTCTGCTCTAGTGTGACGTGCAGCAAAGGCAGAACGCCCTAACATTGTTTTTGATCAAAAATGAGTTCATGTAATTTTAAGGGTATGTGAGGAGACCTTGTGAAAAATGTTGAGCTCGAGCGGCCGAAATGAGTTTCCTCCGCAGAGTGGCTGGGCGCTCCCTTAGAGATAGGGTGAGGAGCTCAGTCACACGGGAGGAGCTCGGAGTAGAGCCGCTGCTCCTCCACGTCGAGAGGAGCAGCTAAGGTGGCTCAGGCGTCTGTTCCGGATGCCTCCCTCAGGAGGTGTTCCGGGCACGTCCCACTGGGAGGAGGCCCCGGGGAAGATCCGGGACACTCTGGAGCAGACCCGGGCATTTCAAGGCCATCCATCCATCCATTTCCTTCCGCTTATCCGGGGCCGGGTCGCGGGGGCAACAGTCTAAGCAGGGACGCCCAGACCTCCTTCACCCCGGACACTTCCTCCAGCTCCTTCGGGGGGACCCCAAGGCGTTCCCAGGCCAGCCGGGAGACATAGTCCCTCCAGCGGGTCCTGGGTCTTCCCCGGGGCCTCCTCCCGGTGGGACATGCCCGGAACACCTCCCGAGGGAGGCGTCCAGGAGGCATCCGGAACAGATGCCCGAGCCACCTCAGCTGGCTCCTCTCAACGTGGAGAAGCAGCGGCTCTACTCCGAGCTCCTCCCGTGTGACTGAGCTCCTCACCCTATCGATCTGGTCCTTTCGGTCATTACCCAGAGCTCATGACCATAGGTGAGGGTAGGAACGTAGATTGACCGGTAAATTTAGAGCTTCGCCTTTCGGCTCAGCTCCCTCTTCACAATGGTCCGGTACAGTGACTGCATCACTGCCGACGCTGCACCGATCCGCCTGTCAATCTCACGCTCCATCCTCCCCTCACTCGTGAACAAGACCCCGAGATACTTGAACTCCTCCACTTGAGGCATTTCAAGGCCCGGAGACCAAATACCAAATGCGAGTCGACTCTGACCGGTTGCTTGAAATTAATAGTTTCAATAGTATAGTAGTTTCAAAGTAGTTTCAAAATTGTACTGATGCATTTGTACTGATGATCATCTGTGGGACTTCACATCTCCACCTCAAACATGAACCTGACTTTGATGCACTTGTTAAAGCTCAACAGAGGTGACATTTCTCTCACTGATCAAGAAAAAAAACACTAAACATGCTAACTTTGACTTTTTTCTACACAGTTTGGCAGTTGGACAAAAATGTTATCTTGTATTATATTATTTGGTAAACAAAGACATTGTGGTGTCTTAATAGAAACTTAAGAAAGTTAAACTCAGAAAGCATTGTGGGGTTAATGTGACTGAAAAAGAGTTACAAATGTTTCACTTTTTGAATTTTACTGAATAAATTCAGTTTTTGTAAAACCTCACTCTTTTATTACTTAAAGGAGAATTAACGTTTTTTTACAATTTGAGCCTTATTTTATAGTCATAGTCATAGTTTGCTTTATTGTCGAAAACAATCATATACATGTACATAGAGTGAATTCGAAATTTCGTTTCCCCACTAACCAGGCAGGACAGTGATAGAGTGGGCTAGGGGAGGGGCCGCTGCGCATGCTCGATGTCTTAGTCTACGATTTCGTTTGGTCAAAAGTGGCCTGTAATCCAAGATTTATCCATAATTTACATCTTTGCGTTTCATTGTTTGGGTCCCGGGAGCTGAGAGCGAAATAAACTGTGACTCCGCACATGTGCACTGGCGTCCTCATTTACTCGAAACTATGGCTAAATCTCAGATTACAGGCCACTTTTGACCAAACGAAATCGTAGACTAAGACATCGAGCTTCTATGATTTGAAAAGTGCTAAAGTTTGTGTTATTTGGAGACCGCACGGGGCATATATTACATGCTCGGGGAATATATTATATGCCCCGAGCTATGGCTAGAACTCGCGCTAGGCTAACGCAAATTTAAAACGTCTCCGGAAGTGCTCCATATGACACCAAAGTGCTATGGGTGAGTAAAACAACTTGTTTTATTACCGAAATAAGATTGTAAAAAAAGTTACTTCTCCTTTAATAATAACACAGAATTTACCAGCTTCTGTAATCAATGCCATTTACTGATTTCAACGTAGAAATAAAATTAATAACCAGAGTAGACTTCAAACTTTTGGCCCTCCACAATATTTTCTGCTTGTCATTTGGCCCCTGGGGGGACTATGTCTCCCGGCTTGTCTGGGAACACCTTGGGGTCCCCCCGGAGGAGCTGGAGGAAGTGTCCGGGGTGAAGGAGGTCTGGGGGCCCTTGCTCAGACTGTTGCCCCAGCGACCCGGCCCGGATAAGAGGAAGAACATTGATGGATGGATATTGAGCTCAAAATTGGCCGTTGACCTTTAACTTGGCAGTTACTGTACTCTGCCTTTGTGTCATGTGCCAAAAATAAGGACTCGTGCAAAGGCAAACATCACCGACACTGACTGCCTAAAGGTCAAATATTTATATACAAATATTTCTTCATTATAGCAGCTACTTGTCAGATTTTGGGAGTCCTTCCAATTATACAGTGGAACCTCACCTTACGAAAGACCCTACAAATGAATAATCCAAGTTACGAAATGCGGAGAAGTGTGCGCGTGGACACGTGTGTGATGACATGACCCGGCGCGGGGCTGCGAGCACGAGACCCGTGCTCAAACCGTGCCTCCTCTAGACCAGGTCTAAACCAGGTCTAAACCAGGATTAAACCACCGCAGCTCTTGCATGCGTTCGTTCATGCGCTCAGACTGCGTGCGGTCCCGAGGGGAGGCACATCCCCTCCCCTCCTCGCTGCTCGCCTCAGCCGTGACTCGTGAGGTACACTGGCAGAGCTAGCACGAAACCAGGAAATAGACCCGCACGCGGCGCTTTAATCCTGGTTTAGACCAGGTCTAGTCCTGGTTCAGTCCAGATCTAGACCTGATCCAGTCCTGGTTTAGTCCAGGGTTAGTCCTGGTCCAGTCCAGGTTTAGACCTTGTTTAGACCACGTTTAGTCCTGGGTCTACAGTCTCTTAGCCAATCAGGACGCAGACCACAATGTTACACTATAAAAAAAATGTTACACTATTAAAAAAAACAACCTTGGAACGGGGTCTTGGAACGAATCAGGCTTTTTACATTCAAATAGCTACTCAACTTACGAAAAATTCACGTTACGAAACCACTTCTGGAACGAATTAATTTCGTAAGGTGAGGTACCACTGTACTTTTGTCTGAAACTTTGAGCTCATTTTTCTTTCACACTTCGTCATTTGTCTTTGTAGGGCAGGAGGCGCCCACAGCATGAGGCGCTTTATTGTGACGACGTTTACGGCCACGTCTGCTCCATTGGGCATATTATATTGTGATTTAAAGAAGTTATTGTTATAATAATGAGTTACAACGATCCGTGGGTGTCATAGATTGTTTTAGTTTGTAAAATTTAGATCAATATGGATCTAAAACGACGTAATAAAAGAAATAAGTGCGCTAACTTCCGCGTTACAAAACTGATGTCCAGTGGGTGCTGACGTCGCCGTAAACGTCACGACGACAAAGCGCTGCAGGCTGTGGGCCCCTCCTATGGACAGCTGCACATCACACTAGAGCAGAGCGTTTTTTTACATTTGGACTAAATTTGATTACGTGACACTGCTGAATCCGACACGTATCGCAGATTAAGAAAAGGAAATTAAAGAAGGAAGTGCGTACGTCACAGCGAGCGTGTACCAGGGTTGTTATTGTCGAGGAAAATGTGAACGAAAAAATGAAATTAAAATTGAAAAAACATTTTTGTTAACTGAAATAAATAAAAATGACAATTAAAAGAAAAAAACAATAACTGAAACTGTACTGTGTGTTTACAAAACTCAAACTAACTGAAATTATAGATAAGAGGATTAAACAGAACTAAACTAGAAATAAACCAGGACTAAACCAGGCCTAAACTAGATCTGACCCAGGACTAAACCAGGACTAAACCAGGACTAAACTAGAACTGACCCAGGCCTAAACTAGAACTAAACCAGGCCTAAACTAGAACTGACCCAGGACTAAACCAGGACTAAACAAGGACTAAACAAGGACTAAACCAGAACTGAACCAGGACTAAACTAGGACTAAACCAGAACTGAACCAGGTCTAAACTAGGACTAAACCAGAACTACACCAGTTCTAAACTAGGACTAAACCAGAATTGAACCAGGTCTAAACTAGGACTAAACCAGAACTGAACCAGGACTAAACTAGGACTTATCAGCCGCTCTAAAAACGAATTAAAACTAACTGAATAAGAGGGAAAATGTCAAAACTAAAACTAAACTACAGGGGGTCCTCGGGTTACGACGGTCTCGGGTTACGACGTTTCGTGGTTACGAACGCGCCCCCATTAAAAAAAATATGTATATATTACGCGTCATTCCGTCTTACGCGGTTTAGCGTGGTAAGAAATGTAAACAAACACGAACGGCGCACGGCGGAAGAATACGCTCTGTTGTGGTTGTAGGGAGAAGAAGACAGCCTCGTGTGCGTGCCCAATGTGGGCGGAAGTACCTGATGTGGGCTCTGATCTGCTCCTATGAAAGCGGCAGTGATAACCAAGCAGCGTAGTGGTCTAATTATTGAGATGGAAAGGTTATTGGTGCTTTGGTTGGAAGATCAAAGGCAAAATCCGACTTACGACGAAATTCGGGTTACGACGCGTCTTAAGAACGGATCAACGTCGTAACCCGAGGACTCCCTGTATAATGAAAACTCCTAAACTGTTATCACCTCGGCGTGTACCGGCGGAGCTGGAATAGCAGCGTGTTGAAAATAAGTGTTTAAAGATTCCTCAAACATGCACGAATCAGGGAAATTGTGGCATTCGTTGACGCGCCTTCTTCCTTTGCCCTCTCTCTGTGTCCTCAGATGGTGTTTGTGTCCTTGGGCGCCCCCCGGAGGGAGCGGAAGGGAGAGGGCGTACAGCTGCCGGCCTCGTGTTTGCCTCCTCCTCAGAAAGAGCATATCCCCATGCTGCTGCTGCTTCAGGAGCCACACCTCACCTCTCTGTTTGAGCTGCTGGAGATGTTAGCCTGCTTTAAACCGCCCACCCCCCACACAGACAAGGCCCAGGACAACACCGAGGTGAGACGACATTTATCATGACGTACCCTGACTTAAAAATCAACCTGCGTGAAGTTGGCCCCCCATCAAACGCACACCTACACAAAAACTATGTAAATTGTTTGTGCTTCATTTGTGCTGTTTTCTGCTGCAAAAAGTTTCGTTTGTGCTGCTTTAGTTTTTGAGGGAGGGGGCTGGCTGACCCCAATTTGACCTATAAAAGAATCGTTAATATCTAAATTTGGACTAAACCTGGACTAAACTTGGACTAAACCTGGTCTAACCCTGGACTAAACCTGTACTAACCTAGGACTAAACCTGGACTAAGCTTGGACTTAATTTGGGCTAATCCTGGACTAAACCTGGTCTAAAACTGGACTAAACTTGGGCTAATCCTGGACTAATCCTGGGCTAATCCTGGACTAATCCTGGACTAATCCTGGACTAAACCTGGACTAAACCTGGTCTAACCCTGGACTAACCCTGGACTAACCCTGGACTAAACCTGGTCTAAACCTGGTCTAAACCTGGTCTAACCCTGGACTAAACCTGTACTAACCTTGGACTAAACCTGGACTAAGCTTGGACTTAATTTGGGCTAATCCTGGACTAAACCTGGTCTAAAACTGGACTAAATTTGGGCTAATCCTGGACTAATCCTGGACTAATCCTGGACTAAACCTGGTCTAAACCTGGTCTAAACCTGGACTAAACCTGGACTAAACCTGGACTAAACCTGTATTAACCTTGGACTAAAACTGGACTAAACCTGGTCTAAACCTGGTCTAAACCTGGTCTAAACCTGGTCTAAACCTGGTCTAAACCTGGACTAAACCTGTATTAACCCTGAACTAAAACTGGACTAAACCTGGTCTAAACCTGGTCTAAACCTGGACTAACCCTGTACTAACCCTGTGCTAATCCTGGACTAAATCTGGTCTAAATCTGGTCTAAATCTGGTCTAAATCTGGACTAAACCTGGACTAAACCTGGACTAAACCTGGACTAAACCTGGACTAAACTTGGACTAAACTTGGACTAAACCTGAGCTAAAACTGGTCTAAACCTGGACTAAATCTGGACTAAACCTGGACTAAACCTGGAGTAAACTGGTCTAAACCTGGACTAATTTCAAAAACTAAAGCAGCACAAACGAAACTTTTTGCAGCACAAAACAGCACAAACGAAGCACAAACGATTGACATAGTTTTTGTGTAAGTGTGCATTTGACGGGGGGCCAACTTCACGCAGGTCAAAAATGACCATAGCAATACATGAAAAATTGAATTATATTTTTGGGGCTCAGTATTTATTGCGTGTACAGCTCTGGAAAAAAATAAGAGATCAGTTTTTCAGATTTTACTACTTATAGGTACAGTGAGGAAAATAAGCATTTGAACACCTGTCTATCAGCTAGAATTGTGACCCTCAAAGACCTGTTAGTCGCCTTTAAAAAGTCCACCTCCACTCCAGTTATTATCCTAAATTAGAAACACCTGTTTGAGATGGTTAGCTGCATAAAAACACCGGTCCACCCCATACAATCAGTAAGACTCCAACTACTATCACGGCCAAGACCAAAGAGCTGTCCAAAGACGCCAGAGACAAAAAGTTTAGACCTCCCTAAGGCTGGAAAGGGTTACGGGGCAATTGCCGAGCAGCTTTGTGAAAAAAGATCCACTGTTGGAGCGATTATTAGAAAATGGGAGAAGCTAAACATGACTGTCAATCTCCCTCGGACTGGAGCTCCATGCAAGATCTCACCTCGTGGGCTCTCAATGATCCTAAGAAAGGTGAGGAATCAGCCAAGAACTACACGTGAGGAGCTGGTCAATAATCTGAAAAGAGCTGGGACCGCCGTTTCCAAGGTTACTGTTGGTAATTTAAGAAGTGACTTTATTGATCTCACACTGGAGAAATTCTTCTCTGCATTTTAACCCATCCTATATATATATATACATATATTAGGAGCAGTGGGCAGCACACATTAGGGCGCCCGGGGACCATCTCCATGATCCTCTTGCCTCGGCCTGGTCAGGACCTAAGCTGGAGGTACCTATGGTGCATGTTTTGGGTTTTGGGTAAGACGTCATGGTTTAAAGGGATAGTGCGTTTTTTTATGTTCAGCATCCAGCAGCGTATTTTCGCATTCGCATATCTCGTCTCGATTCGTATCACTGCGCGCCTATTACTTATTATTAGCCTGTTAACCGTTAGCAGAAGTGAACGACGGATGCGGTCGCCGTAAGGGGAAGTTTACGAGTGAACAGGCAACAAGCAGCTAATGTGAGCAATATGCGAATAGTAATATGCGAATGCTACCTACGCTGCTGGATGTTTCGTGGACAACTGTTTGGGACACAAATATATCACCTTTCTGACAAATGTTTTGTCTTGAGAAACGAGCTTTATTACGAGTCCCTGCGAACTCACCGGAACTAATTACCTGAGCTCCAGAACGCGAGCAGAACCGGGCTGAGCGCAAACTGTCAGAGGTAAGCCGGTGTTACCGCACAAAACTTTTAGAAGGAAACCCATATAGATTAACATTAAAAAAAAACACACACTATCCCTTTAAAATCATGCATGAAACGGAAGGTGGTCAGATGAGACCAAAATAGAACTTTTTGGTCTTAATTCCACTCGCCGTGTTTGGAGGAAGAAGAATGATGAGCAACCTGCTTGAAGTTGGCCCCCCATCAAACGCACACCTACACAAAAACTGTCAATCGTTTGTGCTTCGTTTGTGCTGTTTTGTGCTGCAAAAAGTTTTGTTTGTGCTGCTTTAGTTTTTGAGATATTAATGATTCTTTTGAGTCAAATTGGGGTCAGCAAGTTAGTCTTGATTCAGACCGGGTTTAGTCCTGGTTTAGCCCTGGTTCAGTCCAAGTTTAGGCCTGATTTAATCTTAGTTTAGTCCT
Source organism: Paratrypauchen microcephalus (assembly GCA_036785185.1). NCBI lineage: Eukaryota > Metazoa > Chordata > Actinopteri > Gobiiformes > Gobiidae > Paratrypauchen > Paratrypauchen microcephalus. The sequence continues at coordinate 376,866 of JAVJIX010000092.1, forward strand.
GATTTAGTCCTCTTTTTTAACCTGGCTTAGTCTTGGTTCAGACCTGGTTTATCCCTGTTTCAGTCCTGGTTCAGATCTGGTTTAATCCTAGTTTAGCCATGGTTTAGTCCCATTTTTAACCTGGTTTATTCCTGGTTTAGCCCTGGTTCAGTCCAAGTTTAGGTCTGGTTTAATCCTAGTTTAGTTCTCATTTAGTCCCCTTTTTAACCTGGTTTAGACCTGGTTTAATCTTGGTTCAGACCGGGTTTAGTCCTAGTTTAGTCCTGTTTTAGTCCCCTTTTTAATCTGGTTAAGTCCTAGTTTAGACCTGGTTTAATCTTGGTTCAGACCTGTTTAGTCTTGGTTCAGACCTGGTTTAGTCTTGGTTCAGACCTGGTTTAGTCTTGGTTCAGACCTGGTTTAGTCTTGGTTTAGACCTGGTTTAGTCCCAGTCTTTCACATTGTTCTTGGGTCCTAGTTCAGACCTGGTTTAGTCTTGGTTCAGACCTGGTTTAGTCCTAGTTTAGACCTGGTTTAGTCCCAGTCTTTCACATTGTTCTTGGGTCCTAGTTCAGATCTGGTTTAGACCTGCTTTAGTCTTGGTTCAGACCTGGTTTAGTCCTAGTTTAGACCTGCTTTAGTCTTGGTTCAGACCTGGTTTAGTCCCAGTCTTTCACATTGTTCTTGGGTGACTTTATTCCACTCCTGGTGCAAGAACTGAAGTAGCTCAGCTTTGTGTTTGTGTTGGAATTCAACAGACGCTGGAATGGAATGGCTGTGATACATGTAGACATGCTGATTTCAGAAAAACCATGCAGTGGTCTTTTATTTTTTTTCAAGAGCTGTATATAGGAAAGAGGTGATGACAATAAGTATGCTCACAACTTTGAGACTCTGTTTACACGTACACTGGTATTTTTAAAAACGGACATTTCCCTTCGTTTGTACCCATCTTTTACACGCAAACAGCGAATTCACCTCTGAAAACAAATCTTTCTAAAAACTCTGGCTAGAGTGGAGATTCTGGAAAACTACGGTTTCACATTTGCGTGTAAAGTGAGATAAAAGTTCGATTCTGATTGGCTTGCAGAGCGTTCTTCGTTTTCAGAGGCGAATTCGCCAGTTGCGTGTAAAAGATGGGTACAAATGAAGGGAAATGTCTCTGTTTTTAAAAATACCAGTGTACGTGGAAACGGGGCCTTATTTTGGAAACCGGAGGGAGAGAAATATTCGTTTCTCAACATACCCGGCAATGTGTAACCGTAGCCTGAGCTGCTGCTGCTTCTTCCCGCGGTCTCTTCGCTGCAGTCTTGGCACCATAGACTGTATTTATAGATGGACATGGCTAACGTGCTAACTGCCAAATGGGAAGTTCGCACGCAGGTTCTTCAGGCTCCTACTGACCCTGACTCCCATTGACTCAGAATATTCTCGTCCCTCTCTCTGTAACGTCATTGTGATCTGTAAATCTTCGTATTATTACGCTTTTTTTTTTCTATTTTGTCCGTCAAAAAATCCGTCTGCATCGAGAGCTTCATTTGAGCGGAGCCGAAGGCTGTGGGTGACGTCGCACTCACTTAGTCCACTTTTTTATACGGTCTATGCATGCCACTCAGACATATAAAACCTGATCTGATTCTCCTCGTGTCTGGTCTGCACGTTTTGTTGCACGTTTAAAAAAAAAGAAAAAAAAAAAGTTTTAAGACTGAAGAATACTATAGCGTGTGGCAGCTTTTGTTATTTTTTGTAGTATTCATTAAGACTTCAGATGTAGCGGGTTGAATAACTTGCCTTCTATGATGTAGATACAAATAAAGGGTTTCATTTTACCATTTATTTATTCCAGTTTATGGTTTTCAAATATAGTGAACATTTATAAAAATGTTTACGGGGATGCTCATGTTTTAGGGTTTTTATGTCTGAGGCGTAAAGCAGTTTTTTCCCCCCAAAGGTTTTTTAATGGAGCTGAGATTATAATTTTGAATAAATTTTAAATTTGTGTTTCTGTAATCTCTGGCCCTTCACACCTTTGATCTATCTTTACCTTTAATTGTCTCCTTTAGAGCGGTCGCTGTGAGGAGCTGCACCTTCACGCAGAGAATCTCTCCCGTCGCGTCTGGGAGCTGCTGATGCTTCTGCCCACGTGTCCCAAGATGCTGCAGGCCTTTCAGAACATCTCGGACGAACCGGTCAGACCCTTTAACCGCTCTGTGAACACTCAGACCCTTTAACCTCTGTGTGATCACTCAGACCCTTTAACCTCTGTGTGAACACTCAGACCCTTTAACCGCTCTGTGAACACTCAGACCCTTTAACCGCTCTGTAAACACTCAGACCCTTTAACCGCTCTGTGAACACTCAGACCCTTTAACCACTGTGTGAACACTCAGACCCTTTAACTGCACTGTGTGAACACTCAGACCCTTTAACTGCACTGTGTGAACACTCGGACCCTTTAACCGCTCTGTGAACACTCAGACCCTTTAACTGCACTGTGTGAACACTCAGACCCTTTAACCGCTCTGAACACTCAGACCCTTTAACCACACTCAGACCCTTTAACCACACTCAGACCCTTTAACCACACTCAGACCCTTTAACCACACTCAAACCCTTTAACCACACTGAACTCTCAGACCCTTTAACCACACTCAGACCCTTTAACCGCTCTGTAAACACTCAGACCCTTTAACCACACTCAGACCCTTTAACCGCTCTGTAAACACTCAGACCTTTAACCGCTTTGTGAACTCTCAGACCTTCAACCGCTCTGTGAACACTCAGATCCTTTAACCACACTCAAACCCTTTAACCACACTGAACTCTCAGACCCTTTAACCGCTCTGTGAACTCTCACACCCTTTAACCGCTCTGTGAACACTCAGACCTTTAACCGCTCTGTGAACACTCAGACCCTTTAACCACACTCAGACCCTTTAACCGCTCTGTGAACACTCAGACCCTTTAACCGCTTTGTGAACTCTCAGACCTTCAACCGCTCTGTGAACACTCAGATCCTTTAACCACACTCAAACCCTTTAACCACACTGAACTCTCAGACCCTTTAACCGCTCTGTGAACTCTCACACCCTTTAACCGCTCTGTGAACACTCAGACCTTTAACCGCTCTGTGAACACTCAGACCCTTTAACCACACTCAGACCCTTTAACCGCTCTGTGAACACTCAGACCCTTTAACCGCTTTGTGAACTCTCAGACCTTCAACCGCTCTGTGAACACTCAGATCCTTTAACCACACTCGGACCCTTTAACCACACTCAAACCCTTTAACCACACTGAACTCTCAGACCCTTTAACCGCTCTGTGAACTCTCAGACCCTTTAACCGCTCTGTGAACACTCAGACCTTTAACCGCTCTGTGAACACCCAGACCCTTTAACCACACTCAGACCCTTTAACCGCTCTGTGAACACTCAGACCCTTTAACCACACTCAGGCCTTTAACCGCTTTGTGAACTCCCAGACCTTTAACCGCTCTGTGAACACTCAGATCCTTTAACCACACTCAGACCCTTTAACCACACTCAAACCCTTTAACCACACTGAACTCTCAGACCCTTTAACCGCTCTGTGAACTCTCAGACCCTTTAACCTCTCTGTGAACACTCAGACCTTTAACCGCTCTGTGAACACTCAGACCCTTTAACCACACTCAGACCCTTTAACCGCTCTGTGAACACTCAGACCCTTTAACCACACTCAGACCTTTAACCGCTTTGTGAACTCTCAGACCTTTAACCGCTCTGTGAACACTCAGATCCTTTAACCACACTCAGACCCTTTAACCACACTCAAACCCTTTAACCACACTGAACTCTCAGACCCTTTAACCGCTCTGTGAACTCTCAGACCCTTTAACCGCTCTGTGAACACTCAGACCTTTAACCGCTCTGTGAACACTCAGACCCTTTAACCACACGCAGACCCTTTAACCGCTCTGTGAACACTCAGACCCTTTAACCACACTCAGACCCTTTAACCGCTCTGTAAACACTCAGACCCTTTAACCACACTCAGACCCTTTAACCGCTCTGTAAACACTCAGACCCTTTAACCACACGCAGACCCTTTAACCGCTCTGTGAACACTCAGACCTAATTACACACAAAATGTGCCATAAGACGCAGACATATGGAAGATAATTTGTTCCATCAGATTTTGAATTTTAAATCCGCTGAATTTCTCACTTTGAATTTTTTAACTCTGAAAACAGATGTTTGAATTATTTTTATTCAGAATTTCAGTTGCTGAAATTGTAAGTGTACTTTTTCAGTATGTTTCAAATTCAGAGTAAAAATTTCACCTTTTTAATATTCAGCACAAATATTTTTAAGTTCTCAAATTCAACTGTAAACAGGATCGATTGCTTCTGCCTTGGCGTCTTGGATCTTTGCTGCGAATTTTTCACTCTGAATTTTGACTTTTGAATTTGAGGGCTTGAAAAAAAATTGTGCTGAATATTTAAAATGTGTTCTTATACAAAATTCTAAATACTTTGGAAATGCACACTTAATATTTCAGCAACTACAATTCAGAATAAAAATAATTCAAACATCTTTAAACAACTTTGAAAAATTAAAAGTGAGAAATTCAACGGTGATTAAAATTCAAAATCTGATGAAACAAATTCTCTTCCATACTGATGGCACCACTTCATTACAGGAAAAGTCACGTTCTGCCATTTCGGTCTCAGTGTTGTATTATTTCTAGATGTGACTTTGTTCATTTGTTTTCAGACGGACGAGGGTCTCTGCTGGAAGGAGCTGCTCAGGATCAAGAGTCCTCACAAACTTCTGTACGCTCTGGAGATCATCGAAGCTCTGGGCAAACCCAACAGAAGGATCCACCGAGAATCCACCGTAAGAGACGCAAATGCTGCAAACTGACATTAAATAGCGCGTACTGTGTTATTTTAGTTTTTTGTTTTTTTTTAGTTTTTTTCCCTCATCCGTTATTCCCTCATCAGAAACTTTCCGGAAGAGGTTCTAGAATCATCGATCAGCGATCTCTCCTGGGCCCTATTTAAACCCTCCTTACGTTTAGATGTGAGATTCTACTACTACTACTACTTTGCAATCTCGTCCTTTCGGTCATTACCTAGAGCTCATGACCATAGGTGAGGGGAGGAACGTAGATCGACGGTAAATCGAGAGCTTTGCCTTTCGGCTCAGCTCCCCCTTCACCACGACAGTCCGGTACAGCGACCGCATCACTGCCGACGCCACACCGATCCGCCTGTCAATCTCACGGTCCATCCTCCCCTCACTCCTGAACAAGACCCAGAGATACTTGAACTCCTCCACTTGAGGCAAGGATTCTTCACCCACCCAGAGAGGGCAAGCCACCTTTTTCCGATCGAGAACCATGGCCTCAGATTTGGAAGAGCTGATCCTCATCCCAGCCGCTTCACACTCGGCTGCAAACCGCCCCATTGCACGCTGGAGGTCCCGGTTTGATGAAGCCATCAGGACAACACCATCTGCAAACAGCAGAGATGAGATCCTGTGGTTCCCAAACCAGATCCCCTAGAAATTCTGTCCATAAATATAATGAACAGAACCGGTGACAAAGGGCAGCCCTGGCAGAGTCCAACATGCACCGGGAACAGGTCCGACTTACTAACGGCAATGCGAACACAGCTCCTGCTCCGATCATACAGGGACCGAACAGCCCTTAGCAAAGGGCCCCGAACCCCGTACTCCCAGAGCGCCCCCCATAGAGCCCCACAAGGGTCACAGTCGAATGCCTTCTCCAGATCCACAAAGCACATGTGGACTGGTTGGGCAAACTCCCATGAGCCCTCGACCACCCGATGGAGAGTATAGAGCTGGTCCAGTGTTCCCCGGCCGGGACAAAAACCACACTGCTCCTCCTGAATCCGAGGTTCGATTATCGGTCAGATTCTCCTCTCCAGCACCCTGGAATAGACCTTACCGGGAAGGACTATGATTCCCCGATAGTTGGAACACACCCTCCGGTCCCCCTTCTTAAACAGAGGGACCACCACCCCGGTGTGCCAGTCTAGAGGTACTGTCCCCGACCACCACGCGACGTGTCAGCCAAGACAGACCTACAACATCCAGAGACTTAAGATACTCAGGACGGAGCTCATCCACCCCCGGGGCCTTGCCACTGAGGAGTTTTCCAACCACCTCAGTGACTTAAGCCAGGGTGATGAACGAGTCCGCCTCTGAGTCTCCACCCTCTGCTTCCTCCTCGGAAGATGTGACGGCGGGATTGAGGAGATCCTCAAAGTATTCCTTCCACCGTCCGATAACATCCCCAGTCGAGGTCAACAGCTCCCCACCCGCACTGTGTTGATGAAGCACTGCTTCCCCCTCCTGAGGCGCTGGACGGTTTGCCAGAATTTCTTTGTGGCTGTCCGATAATCCTCCTCCATGGCCTCTCTGAACTCCTCCCAAATCCGAGTTTTTGCCTCTGCGACCGCCCGGGCTGCAGCATGCAGAGCTTCTCCCGGAGGTGTGAGTTAGTTGAAGGTCTCTGTCGAGCACCCACCCCAGGCCTGGCTCCAGGGTGGGGCCCCGGCAACGCCAGTCCGGGCGACGTGACTGACTTTGTTCTATTATTCATCATAGGGGCTTCTTCTCTTTTCTGTTTTTCCAAATTCATCTTTAATTTCCTTCTTGCCTCGTGTGGTTTTCCAGGGCAGTTACAGCGACCTGTACCCAGACTCTGATGACTCCAGTGAAGACCAGATCGAGAACAGCAAGAACTCCTGGAGCTGCAAAGTAAGAAATACTAATACTGCTACTACTACTACAACTGCTGCTGCTAGTGCTACTTCTGTTTCTACTAAAACCACATTTTCTGTTTCAGTTTGTTTCGTCTGGAGGCCTTCAGCTGCTTTTGGAAATCTTTAACTCTGGAATTTTGGAGCCGAAAGACCAAGAATCATGGACCGTGGTAAGAAAAGTGTCACCTCCTCTCGGATGGAGGTTGTGGGTTCGACTCCTGCTCTGATTGTTGTCTGTGGTCTCTGTAGTGGCTGCTGGACTGCCTGGCCTGCCTGCTGAAGCTCATCTGTCAGTTTGCGGTGGACCCTGCAGACCTGGACTTGGCCTATCACGACGTGTTCTCCTGGTCCGGACTCAATGAGAGCCAGAGGAAGAGGGCGTGGCCAGGGAAGTCCAGGAAGTCCACAGTGGAGCACGGCAAAGGACTGCACATCCCACGACTCACCGAGGTACGAACAGGAAGTGGGATTTTTAAGTGTGACATCATCATGAGGCCCACAGTCTTGAGCTGTACTGACACTATCTGGCAAAAAAAGATAAATAAAAGAACAAAGGGGTAATGAAAGGACAGGAGGGGAAAGAGAAAAAACAAGGAACATAAAGTATTACTAATTAATAGTGCTGGATTTGTAATTAATCGCATTTTAATCTGGTCAGAGAGAGAGAGAAACCAAATTTTGCGAGCGTGGTTTGGTGGTTTGTTGGTTTGTTGGTTTGGTGAAGTGCGCTCACGCTCGCTCTATCACCGGTAACGATGGAACTTGTCCAGACGTGTTTGTCGTTCAAATGATCCGTCAGGCTGGAGGAAAATTCTTTTTGACAAAAGCTCCAAATCACGGCGTTCTTGTTAATCGTCCCGTCTTCGTTCTTTTTATAAATAAACTCGCCGTTCTTCGTCCCTGGCAGCGATTCGCTCCTCGCCCCCTGAGTCGAGTCCATGTCAGTTTCTTCCAGGATTTGTTTGATTAGCGACGCAGGTGGAAGAGATACCACAGCCAAGTCGCCTACAGGTCCTTCAATGGGACAAATTTAAAATGCGCACTGAATTGACACTCATAATTAATTGTGTTATTTTTTTTATAATGCATTAATTGCAGTGTAATTAATTAATCTAATTAACACATTAAAGATCCCATGACATGGTACTTCTTCATGATTTTATATGGCGCCTTCATGGTTCCCTAATACTGTAAATGAATCCTTCAAAATCAAGACTCAGTGCATGAGAGAGCCTCATGAAGACAGCCTTATTCATAAATATCTCTCTGGAACACTTTATTCTGGGCGTTGTTGCTTGAATGCAAATGAGGAGGACAGAGACAGGCCAGTGCAGCGGGTGGGGGTGTGGCCAAATTTGTTTCTTCGTTTAGCGGTGCGATGTTACCCACTTCCGTATGTGTAGCACGAAGGAAGATATGAGACGCGTCCCATGGGAAAAAAAACCCTTGGACACATTTCCACAGAAAATAAAATTAAACCACTGCTGTTTCAGAGGTTCAGAGGAAAACACTGGAAACACTCTGACGTGTCTCCAGGCAAAAAAAAAAAGGCATCTTGTATCTCGTAGCTCGTTTGCGGTCCAAACTCTCTGGGTGTGATTTCCAGAGACGGTGGGTAGACATCCAGACGGGGGGTGGAAACCGTTCCGCGAGTGTGACGTCAGAAATTTCCCTTCTTCAGAATTGCCCGTTTGAGCTGTCTTTTCTTCAAACGCGGAAAAGGATCGCAAATGCTCAGTTTACACATTTCGCGACTTTTAGCTATGGGGGGGCCCTTAACAGGGTAGGAGAGCTCACATTAACTTTCAAAAACCTCAGAAAGTGAACATTTCATTCTATGGGACCTTTAAACTGACAGCCCTATTAATTACAGTGGTACCTCACCTTACAAATGACCCAACAAACGAAAATTTCAAGTTACGAAACGCCTTCACGGTAAATTTTGGTCTCTAGATACGAAAGAAAATTCAAGTTACGAAACGCAAAATCTCAAAAATTCAAATAATGCGCGCTCAGCCACACACATTATACGCTTTTCTCAGTCCAGGTTTAGTCCAGGTTTAATCCAGGTTTAATCCTGATTTAGTCCAGGTCTAGATCTGCTGGCAGCGCCGGGTCAGCTGTCACACATGCCGCTATCACACAGAGCGCAGTCTTCTCCCCCCCCCCCCCCCCCACACTTCACTATTAATAATTTTGTTGAAAATCTATGAAAGTTTGAGTGTTTAAACGAGAGACAAATGTGAGAAAAGGACGCAGGATGCAGAACACAATGTTACACTATTAAAAAAAAAAACTTGGATCGGGCCTTGGAACGAATCAGGCTTTTTCCATTGAAATAGCTACTCAACTAACGAATTTTTCACGTTACGAAACCACTTCTGGAACGAATTAATTTCGTAAGGTGAGGTACCACTGTATAAGAATATTTATTCTTGTTCGCCCCCCACCATTACCTTCTTTATCTTTCTTTTGTTGCAAGTAATAGGCTGCATCCCATTTTTCCGACTTACCCCTTGCCCTTCCCCTTTATCTATGTCTTTGTCTTGCCCCTCTATACCGAGCTGAGAGGGCTAGGGGTACGAATGTTCCCCTAAGAAATGGGACGCCACTAGATTACCGTTTGCGTCATCGTCCCTCGCCTCTACCTGAGCTGCTCAGTCTACAGAGGCGACGACAACTGACGCAAACAAACGTAAACAAATGTCAAGGATTATCGGGTACCTCAGCTCCACAAAAAACTCACTCGTTTATACATGAAAGTTGGATGAAAAGGATAACGTCGGCTAAACAGATGCTGCGACAGTTCACAACAGTTCACAAAAAGTAACGTAGAACATCAGAGTCATAATCGTAAACCTGTTAAACTGTTAATCGATAATTACAACTGCTGAAAATACATTTATGAGACTCCTCGGCTGGTCCATGTGACGCTGCCATCCTGATCCCAAAAGTCCTGGTTTAGTTCTGGTTTAGTCCTGGTTTAGCTCTGGTTTAGTTCTGGTTTGGTCCTGGTTTAAGTCAGGTTTAGTCCTGGTTTAGTTCTGGTTTAGTCCTCTGATTATGATCTGGTTTAGTCCTCATTATGATCTGGTTTAGTCCTGGTTTAGTTCTGGTTTAGCCCTGGTTTGTCCTGGTTTAGTCCTTGTTATTTTCTGGTTTAGTTCAGGTTGTGTTCTGGTTTAGTTCAGGTTGTGTCCTGGTTTAGTCCTGGTTTAGTCCTAGTTTAGTCTTGGTTTAGTCCTTGTTATGTTCTGGTTTAGTTCAGGTTGTGTCCTGGTTTAGTCCTGGTTTAGTTCAGGTTTAGTCCTGTTTTAGTCAAAGTTTCTCCAGTTAAATCCTGGTTCATTTATAGTTAATCCCGGTTTAGTCCTCGTTGTCCTGATCCCAATACCTGCTTGAGCTTGTAGGCATACCCCTTTGTTTCAAGCCTGCTCGAGCGCTTACTTCGTTTCGAGGGGTATGTAGCCCGAGGTCGTGGCCGGGACACCCCTCGCCCTCACATGAACGCGCAAAACCAAGGGGTAGGGGTAAGACGAAGGGGTAAGACAGAGGAATGGGACGCAGCCAAAATGTCTGTCTTCTAGTGTTTGTATTGTCTCTAATATCACATTATATCATCACCATCACTACATGGACCATGATCCTTTGCTCTGTGCAGACTCGGTGCAGACATGAAGAAATAACTGTTTTTAAGCACTTTTATGACTTAGTTCTTTGGATTAAGTCTTGTCAAGGTGTTTTAAAAGGACATGTTCACAGTTTTGTTATCCTCCACAAATATTGCTTCCTCTGTTCTGTGCAGGTGTTTCTGAGTCTGGTCCAGGGCACGTCTCTGATCCAGCGTTTGATAAATGTCGCCTACACCTACGACAACCTGGCGCACAGGTCACCCTCTGGAGTTTGTGATGTTTCTGGTTTAATCATGTTTCTACCTTTTAACTCATCCTTTTTTCTGTGTTTTCCTCAGAGTTTTGAAGGCTCAGTCCGACCACCGATCACGACATGAAGGTACATTTAACTACTGCGTTTTGACTTTTTTTCTTTATAATAAAATTAAACGTATCTTGCCCCAGTAATATATATATTGTATTAAAAGCTCTTAAAGTCAAAAGAAGTCCGCTGTGCACTGTCTGTATCCAATTATAAAGGGTTTTATTGTACGAGAATCAGGAAACTCCACTTTGGTTTCTGAAATTTGCAGTTTTTAAGTCAAAATAGGTGACCTACGTGAATTGTGTAGATCCAAGGAGTAAAAAAATGAGTGGGTGAAATATTAATTGACTGAGGAGGCATAACACTTGAGAAATCGTGCTGCCAGAGCCAAGAGACAATCATAGGCCGAACTGCGCTCCAGCTTCCAATCATGTTGCAGCATAATTACCCACCGACTGCACTCCCGCCAATCATGACAATTACCACTGTTGTGTTTGCGCCTGTTCGCCGATCAGCTGTGAGCGAGCCTTGTGAATATGTACACGGCATTTACAGAGAATAAGGACAGTGAAACTGGAGAAAATCCTTAAAGGGACAGTGTGTAGGATTCGTGGCGCATAGGTGGTTACTAGCTATTCCACTTCCTCTTTTGGCTATGGCAGACCTCGAGGGTCACCCGGACGCGACGTACCGCCGAGATCGCGCGTGCCCGCGCACGAACCGCGCACCGCTGTATACATAAAGCGCGGTCCCCCGTTCACTTTTTTTTTTTCTTTTCGCATGAAAACACACAATCCCGATCATGATTCATGACAATCTACACATCAAATGAAACCTTACAGTCTCCTCTTTTTGACTATGCAATTCATTTCCCTGCAAAACAATCACTCCCCGAGCACATGGGGCTTTTATACGGAAAAGCACAAAACTTAGCTTACTTAGCTTACCTTTGAAGGCTCTGCACAGGTCAAACTCTGTATTTCATCATAAACTTGGTCTCAATCTGTCCATAAGGATCCAGCGAATAAAATCCAGTAAAACAATTTAGTCCAAAATACGTGTTGTATCCATTACGATGTGTGATCCGGCAGCATGCTTCTTTACACAGGCTCCCCCCTTCCCCCCTCCCCTTCCCCTTCTCTCCTTCTGTCCTTCACTCCCAAACGCAGCGCGGCTAAGCAGCTGTTAGCAGGAGCCGAGGCGAAGGATGAGCCCAAATGTCCTTCTGTGGCTCTCGTATTCAAAATGGCTGCCTCTATATGGGGAAGATCCCCCTTTTATGTGACTATATCTAAGTCCAAAAGAATACTTTGATTTCATGATGGAAGTGAAAAGGCTAGGAAAACGATGTATTTTTGAATGGGTATCTTCAATTTCAGTAATTAACAGGTAAAAATCTTACACACTGTCCCTTTAACTTGCTCCGTTAATGCTACGTAAGAAGGAACTCTCGCCTCGGGAGACGTTCAGGATACGTCCGTTGCTCCGGAGCTCTGGATACTTAAGCTGCCGAAAGTCCGTGGATATAAGCGATACGCGCATACACGTCAATTTCCGAATTACCGGACTACACCGGAACTAAACCGGGACTAAACCAGGTCTACAACAGGACTACACCGGGTCTAAACCAGGACTACACCGGGACTAAACCATCGGGACTAAACCAAGACTAAACCAGGTCTAAACCAGGACTACACCGGGTCTAAACCGGGACTAAACCAGGACTAAACCGGGACTAAACCAGGACTAAACCGGGACTAAACCAGGTCTGAACCAGGACCAAGGTGTGTGTGTGTGTGATAACATATTATCCTGTGTATTATTGATTACTGAATGATTATATGGAAACTCCACAGTGACATCAGTGATGGGGGAGGGCTTAGCTTAATGTCCTGCAGATGAGTTCCGTTCTGTTCTGTTCACCTTTTTTTTACCCCTGAACCGTTTTCATTCCTGCTTATAAACTCATTGTGGTGAATAATTAGGACGCTCTGAATGCATGAGGCAAGTGAGGAGTAACTGTTTAAAATGGACTAGTTTTGGTTTTCACATTTTTAAAACGGTAAAAATCAGCTCTTTAGTCCCGTTTATGATATTATTGATTTGTTTGATATATTTCTTCTTCAGTGACGCATTACTCCATGTGGTTGCTGGTCAGCTGGGCTCACTGCTCCTCTTCAGTAAAGTCCAGTTTGGCCGACAGTGAACACCTGCACGACTGGCTCAAGAAGCTCACCCTGCTCATCCCGGAGGTACAGACACACCGCAGCTGTTACCGCGGTGACGCAATGCACACATTAGCTGCCAAAACACTGCCAAAACGTCGCAAGAAAAAATGCAAAATGGATTTAAAGCACACATTTTTAGGAGCCTGTGATCAAAACGAGCGTTCATGGTCCTGTTGAGGAGTTTGGGACTTGACTAACCTGTTGTCGTTCCAACTAAGTTGGTTCTTTCTAGTCAGATTGCTTCAGACAGAGCAGTGCCTACAGTTAGCATCACACCCCCTGGGAATGTGGATGACGTCAGGGTCTGCACAGGACCAGTGTTATTTATTTTTTTCACCCAAAAGGCAGTTGCTCAGCTAAATGCAAATGTAACAGTGGAGTGGCTGGAAATCTGATCTTTCTCTGATTTCTGGAGTTATCTCATTTCTTTATTTCTGTTCCTGTCCCCGTCCCTGCCCTGTCCTGTCCCTGTCCCTGTCCCTGCAGCCCGCGGTCCGTCATGAAGCCTGTAACGGTCTGTATAAACTCTCCCTGTGTGGCCTGGAGGGAGGAGAGTCCATCAACCGCTCCTTCCTGCTGCTCGCCGCCTCCACGCTGCTCAAGTTCCTCTCAGACGCCCAGGCCCTCAAACCTCTGCGGGTGAGTACAGACCTCTGACCCGTCCTCTGATCTCTGACATAATAGTGCCATTTTTCACATTCTTTCATTTGAAATAAACACAAACTACTCCTACATGCACAACAATGCAAAAACAAAAACAATAACCCAACACAGAAACCACAAAATAGACAATGTTCGTTTAAAGACCCTGGACACCTGCCCGTCTTGATAAGCGTCCGCGCCATCACCGCTCAAAGCCCTAAAATCACACGGTCCGGCACGCTCAGAGAGGTCCTGGTGTTCACCCGGACCCGCACCTCAGAGATGTCCTTGTGTTCACATAGCTACCAACATTTGTTATTTTAATTGAGCTAATCATTTAAAATTTTAGGTACCGCTGTTTCCCCGGGGAAAATCGGGCTGACCTCCCTTATAGATTTGTAGAGAACTGTTGACAATGAATTGTGCACAACACAACCAACGTACTTGCCTTATACCGTGTTACATGAATAACATTTGACAAACACAAATAAAACACAGAATTTAGTATCATAGGTAGAGCTGGGTGATATGGCCTAAAAATAAACTCCGATAAAAAAAATAAAATAAATCTGATTTCCAATTTTAATCGATTTTTCTCTGCCCTACTCAAAAACAAATAACAGATGACAGACAAATGGCTCAAAACAATGCAACTTTCTTTTATAAAACAAATACATTACACCTAGCATCAATTAAGCTGTTACTGTTTTAAAAATCTCTCACTTGAAGACCCTTACCTACAGCATTGTGCAGTCTGTATACAGCTGTGGCAACACAAGAAAAATGGTACGCCTGCTAACTTACCCGTGTAGAACGTGGACGCGCATTATTTCCACTCGCATGTAAAAAATAACTAAAAAGTAAATTTTCATAGAAGCACATCGTCCTGAACTGTAAATTCGAATTAATAGATTTAATCGATAAATCGCGCAGGTGTCATAGGCCTACAAAGTAAATGATGATGTTTGGTGACGACTTTAGACCATGGAACCCCCGTACCAAGATGGCGGCGGTATTAACGTACGCAAGTATGGGTGAGCCTCAGAGCGGGTCTAAGGCCTTGGCGGAGGTGAAAATAAAGCGTTTGTGTTTCAGGCGGAGGATTACGAGGAGGAGCCTCTGAGGACCGGCTGTAAAGAATACTACTGGCTCCTGTGTAAACTCACTGATAATATCCACGTGAAGGATGCAAGCCAGGTACGGCTCTGACCTGTACGACTCTGTGACCTGTACGGCTCTGTGACCTGTACGGCTCTGTGACCTGTACGGCTCTGTGACCTGTACGGCTCTGTGACCTTTACGGCTCTGTGACCTGTACGGCTCTGTGACCTGTACGGCTCTGTGACCTGTACGGCTCTGTGACCTGTACGGCTCTGTGACCTTTACGGCTCTGTGACCTGTACGGCTCTGTGACCTGTACGGCTCTGTGACGTTTCATTGACTAAATAAAGACAAAAATAACGTAGTTCAGATATCGTATTTTGTGTAGTTTTTCTGTCCATTCTGGTTTAGTCCAGATCTTTAAAAAAAAAGGTGAAATAATCTGTTCTGTAAATGTGGAACGCGTCAAGAGCCGTTAGCCCCGTCTGTCCTCGGCGTCTGTCCTCAGCGTCTGTCCTCAGCGTCTGTCCTCAACGTCTGTCCTCAGCGTCTGTCCTCAATCCCTGTCCTCAGTCCCTGTCCTCAACGTCTGTCCTCAGCGTCTGTCCTCAGCGTCTGTCCTCAGCGTCTGTCCTCAACGTCTGTCCCTCAACGTCTGTCCCTCAACGTCTGTCCTTCAACGTCTGTCCTCAGTCCCTGTCCTCGGCGTCTGTCCTCGGCGTCTGTCCTCGGCGTCTGTCCTCGGCGTCTGTCCTCGGCGTCTGTCCTCGGCCCCTGTCCTCGGCCCCTGTCCTCTGCGTCTGTCCTCTGCGTCTGTCCTCTGCGTCTGTCCTCTGCGTCTGTCCTCTGCGTCTGTCCTCGGCGTCTGTCCTCGGCGTCTGTCCTCGGCGTCTGTCCTCGGCGTCTGTCCTCTGCGTCTGTCCTCTGCGTCTGTCCTCTGCGTCTGTCCTCAGTCCCTGTCCTCAGTCCCTGTCCTCAGTCCCTGTCCTCAGTCCCTGTCCTCAGCGTCTGTCAGAGTGGTGTTTTTGACTCACAGAAACTCTCTCTGTCGATGGCTCCGCTGCAGACGACCCTCCTGGACCTGGACGCTCTGGCACGACACCTGGCAGACTGCATCCGGAGGTCAGATACTACTGCTACTACTACTACTACTACTGTTACTGCTACTCTGATTAATTTTAATGCTTCTGTCTGTATCTGTTGATCTGACCCTCTGCTCTGCTCCGGTCATCTCCTTTTCTAACTCCACTCTTTCCGTTTTACCGTTTGCAGCCGTGAGATTCTGGACCAGCAGGACGGCGCCATCGAGGACGACGGACTGACCGGTCTCCTGCGATTGGCCACCAGCGTTTTGAAGCACAAGCCCCCCTTTAAGTTCTCTCGAGAGGGTCAGGAGTTCCTTCGCGATGTGTACAACCTCCTCTTTCTCCTGCCCAGCCTGTCCGACCGCTCCCAGCCCAAGTGCAAGTCTCACTCCGCCCGCGCTGCCGCCTATGACCTCCTGGTGGAAACCGTGAAAGGGTCTGTGGACAACTACAGGCTTCTCCACAACTGGGTCATGGCCCAACATATGCAGAGTGAGTATAACTCTGTGTTAGGGTTGTCAAAAGTATCGAAAATCTGACACTAATCGATGCTGAAACGAGTATCGAAGCTGGGTACTCGTTTGAGCAGGTATTGATACTAAAAGTCAGATTCACACGACAGAAATGAGTCTTTCCTGAATGTCTTTAGAATGATCTTCAGCTGTATCAGGACAACTATAAGAGCACATAGAAAAGTACTGTATTTTTCAGACTATAAGTCGCATGGTTTTGGTAATCAGGTGCGACTTGTATATTAAAATTAGGGCTGCAGCGATTAGTCGACAACGTCGACGACGTCGACAATAAAAATTCGTTGACATGAAATTTCATTGTCAACTAGTCGTATTATTTAAGTATCATTTTAATTTGGAACTTAATACTCGTCTGTGTCAAGAATCCGCATAAATCAATACGTGTACTGAAGCTGCAAATCACCGCCGGTAGTGGTGAGAGCAGTATAGCCTCTTTCCGTCCTCATTCAGTCAATCAGTGAAGACCGCCGAGCTGAATCAAAGTCAGTCAAATCTCTGGCTGAATGTGCTAACAACAATGGCGGAGCCTGCGGCTCAGAGTCAGCCCGAAGAGAATGTTGCGGCCTCAAACTTTTTCCCAATCGAAGGTGTGGGAGTATTTTAAGGATAATAAAAACAAAGTAAGATACAACATCTGTAAAGTGGAGTTGGCGTTCCATGGCGAAATGAAACGAAAGCACCCAGGACTGGCGTCCAAAGCTCCAGATGGGTAAGTTGCTGGCAGCTAGCTTGTGTTTACTTTTTGGGAAACTTTTAGCCTCGAGTGCCATTGTATTTTTAGACGTTTTCGTGAAAGACAGGAACAATGGGCGAGGTTACAAGTACGTTTTGCGTGCGAGTCATGTTGGTTGACATGAAATGTGGCCGAATCTGGCGCAAACAACTCCGCCGTGTATGTATCTGCATGTGAGGAATATTCCAATATTGGCACTAGTGCTAAACGGAATGGTGGCCATACTCAATTTGCTCACGAGTCATGGACAATCTTTTTTCATTCCGAATGTAGTATAGTCGTATTTTGGCAGTATTCCCTTAACAGAACGCTGTTTCACAGAATACTTCAACTTTTTTAAAACTGGATACTGACAGTATTCCACTTTGAAACGGAATGCTTAAAGCACGCACGCGTAACTGCGCTCACTAAATACCAACGTTAGTGCCGTGTCCATTATCCTAGTAATATTTTTTTTCGTGACTAATCGTGACTGGATCTGTAGATTAGTCGACTACTAAAATAATTGTTAGTTGCAGCCAGTGTTGGGCACGTTACTTTGAAAAAGTAATTAGTTACAGTTACTAGTTACTAACCCAAAAAAGTAACTGAGTTACTACACTATAAAAGTAACTAGTTACCTAGGAAAGTAACTAATGCGTTACTTTCTTTTTTTAGTTAAAAAATGTCAAATAATTTGGATATTTTTGACAGTGCATTATACAGCTTTTGCTGCTTGGCTGGCGTGGCTCCGTCACCGTGGCCTTCATTGTTAATAACGGCACCGAGCATGAGATTATCATCATGGGGCCTGCTTCTTCTGCCCCTTCCTCTCCTCCTCCTTTCCTCTTCCTCCTCCTTTCCTCTTCCTCCTCTCCTCCTCCTCCTCTCTCCTTCATAGCATGCGATTATCATCATGGGGCCTGCTGGGGGCCACTAGTTTAACAGAAGCGTGCGCCGTCCAGAGATGCTTCATTAAATTCGAGTTGCTTATATTGGACGTGGACAAAGTCTTTGGTCTTTGACACAATGTGCAGGTAACATGTAGGTTTTTACCTTTTACCTCGACGAGGTTAAAATACTGCCTATACTTCTGTCTTCGACTCGGGACTCGCCATCTGACACGGGGTGTGTGCATTGTGTGTGCGCTACTACTGTGTGCTGGGATTGTGTGTAGACCCCCGCCCACCGCCCACTGGGTGTCTCTGGTTGGCTCAACATGAAATCTTACTCTGCTTTAGCCAATCATCATTACTTATCCCGCCCTTACCAAAGGGAGAAAAAAATTCCCCTGTGCCTATGCGAGTCGCGCACATGATGACAGTTTCAAAATGAGTACGTTCAGTAACGCGGTAACGCGCCGTTTAGTAACGGTAATTGAGTTCCTTTATTTTAAGTAACGCGTTACAGTATTAGTTACTGTCAACAGTAACGGCGTTACAGTAACGCGTTACTGCACAACACTGGTTGCAGCCCTAATTAAAATATATAATTTCACATGTTTGTTTTTTTCACAGTGCCAGAGAGAGGGCGCTCTAGGCCTGTATGCCAATGTGTATTACTCCTGTACCTTCTTCTGCATTGCTGGGTCTGCAGTATGGCATCTTCCTCTTCACAGTACCCCATAGACTTTCTCTGGGGTTAAGGCAGTGCTTCTCAATTATTTTCTGTGGTGCTCCCCCTAGGAAGAAGAAAAAAATTGGAATAATTTTACTAACACTGTTTTTAATCTGTAACAGAAAAGATTAAGGCTACCTTTATACGGCGATGATCAAAAGAGAAGACGCAAAAGTGGCGTCTCGTCTTCAATTTTTTATCCGCGTTTAGACGAGCATTCTCAACAGGAAATGTTTGTTTATACGAAGACGCAAAAGCCAGCGAAGGGAGGCGCTGTAAATAACTGGAGTGAAACCCCCCCCCAAAAAAAAACAACAACAAAAACAGCGTCAAGTTACATTTCTAACCACAACTGTACTGGAAAAGAAAGGTAAAACTTCAAAATAAAATGTTCAAGTTGCGTTTTAAACATTTCCCATTATTATTATTATTACGTATTACTATTTGTATTATTTATTACTTACTTTATCCCCTCCCTGCCTGCACGCACTTTTTCCCTCTTGTCCAAATGTCCTGGAGCTACTGTGGCGAGTAAATTTCTCCTGTGTGAGATCAATAAAGGCTTATCTTATCTTATCTTATCTTATCTTAAAGGGATATGCCACCCCCAGGTCAAATTTGGGCATCTCCCCACAGTCCAGAGACTAAAATAAGTGGTGGAAAGCGTTTTCCTGCTCACCCAGCCATTGTCCGAGTCTGTCGCCACTGACCGCCGCGGTATCTGGTGCTCCTCCGCCTTAGACTGGAGTCTAACGTAGCCAGAGAAAGATTTCGGCCAAAAGGAATTAATTTGCTCGATGCGTTTCCCAATTACTTTGTGTGTAGTGCGCATTCATATCGAGTGCAAATAAATGTGCAAATCAACACGGAGAGCTTGCCTTGGTCATTTTGGGTGGGAACTATTTTCCAGTGCGTAAGAATACAGCCGTATCACGCACCACGTTGTGCAACAGGGGAACTCCCTTCCCGGTGCGTAACTGGGATTCCCCTGGTAGCGTGCTGCGTGATACGGCTGTATTCTTACGCACTGGAAAATAGTTCCCACCCAAAATGACCAAGGCAAGCTCTCCGTGTTGATTTGCACATTTATTTGCACTCGATATGAATGCGCACTACACACAAAGTAATTGGGAAACGCATCGAGCAAATTAATTCCTTTTGGCCGAAATCTTTCTCTGGCGACGTTAGACTCCAGTCTAAGGCGGAGGAGCACCAGATACCGCGGTGGTCAGTGGCGACAGACTCGGACAATGGCTGGGTGAGCAGGAAAACGCTTTCCACCACTTATTTTAGTCTCTGGACTGTGGGGAGATGCCCAAATTTGACCTGGGGGTGGCATATCCCTTTAAATGAGTTGTTAAGTTCCGCTCCAAACATTTCAGTGACTTGTATTTTTGTTGACATGTTTTTGAATATTGTACTGAAAATAGTGACATTACAGGAGGATTACAGTGAATTATAAAATATAAAATCACATTGGGTTTTACATTTGAAGTGCCTCATGCGGAAGTCGCTTGTCTTGGCGTCTGTGTGGCTGTGAGAGTGTGAGAAAGACTTGTACGGGAAGAAGAGAAAAGACCGTAGACATGTGTGGGTGTGATTAATACAATTGTTGAAATGACTCTTGTACTGCCGCATCTATGTGACGTAAACGTGTACGCGACGTGAGCAGATCTGACCAATTTTGGTTCTTGGGCAGTTTACATGGAAACGCTACAGCGGAGCGTATTTAACTTTTTCACTCTGGAGGGTGGTTTCAAATTTTTGTGTTTTTAGGCCCCAAAAACGCTGTCACCGTGTGAACGAAAGGCACTTCCGATAAAATATTTTGTCGTTTTTACCTGTAAGCCTTCTCGTGTAAACAGGCTCTTTAAAGGAAAAGTAACGTTATTTTACAATCTGAGCCTTCTTTCGGTAATAAAACAAGTCGTTTGACTCACCCATATCACGTTCGTGTCATTTGGAGCTGTTTGAAGAAAGTTATGTTGTAGCGTATCCGTTGGCATGAGTTTTCGGGGCATTACTTTGCGGTCTCCAAATAACACAAACTTTAGCACTTTTCAAATCATAGAATCCCGATGTCTTAATGTAATATTTCGTTTGAAGCAAAAGTGGCCTGTAATCCGAGATTTATCCATAGTTTTCAGCTTTGCGTTTCATGTTTGGGTCCCGGGAGCTGATAGCGCATGCACACTGGCGTCCTCATCTACTCGGAACTATGGCTAAATCTCGGATTACAGGCCACTTTTGCTTCAAACGAAATATTACATTAAGACATCGGGCTTCTATGATTTGAAAAGTGCTAAAGTTTGTGTTATTTGGACACCGCAAAGTAATGCCCCGAGCAGATGATACAGCACCATGTTAACGGATACCGGATCATTACTAGAACAGAACGGCTCAACATAAGTTCTGCGATACTGCTCCAATTGACAGAAAAATGCTATGGGTGAGTAAAACTACTTGTTTTATTGCCGAAAGAAGGCTCAGATTGTAAAAAAACGTTAATTTGCCTTTAAGTGCACCAATTTGCCTGAAAAAAAAAAAAAAAAAAACTGCAAACATTTTGACCAACTTATTGCACCATTTGATATTGAAAATAAAATTAAATAAAAAATAAATAATATCAAATCCAAATCACTTCAGCAACAGGAACTCAGAAACGCAATATATGAAGCACTTTAACGTATAAAACAATTTGTGCTGATTTATTCTTTTTTTTTAGTCAAAATAAGGAACTCAGGATTAATGGCTACAATGAGCATGTTTTACAGTGCACAGCTTTTCAAAGCGAGGTTTGAAGCACGACACTGCAACTCTCAGCTCCTGCTCAATGTTGAGCTGGGACCTGTACTTGGTCTTCAGTGCAGCAAATGATGCCTTAATTTATTTGGCTTTGCACTGTCCGCTGCCAACGTTTTTAGACATAAACAGTAAACAAACGTAAACAAACTGGTCTTTCCTCGTCTCCCACCGTAGCCACAGTGAAGCCGAACGCTAAGTAGGCTTTGTTGTATTTCCTCAACTTAGCTTTGGGATGACTTTCTTTTGCATTATCTCCATCACTCTCCGCATTTCTCTTCATGCCTGTTAGAAATGTGTCCATTTTTCTTGAGGGGTTGTTTTCTACAATTCATTTGCTCAAAGCTAAAGACCCGTACACTCCCTCTCGCGCTGGGGCTCAGAGCGACAATGAGAGCGCCACTGCCAACTACTGTTGTTGATGTGCAATTACACCTAGTTCTGGTACAGTACGGCAAAAAAGCATGTTTCCCAGGGTCACACGCTCCCCCCCGGTATCACCCCGCCCCACTATTTGAGAAGCACTGGGTTAAGGTCAGGCGAATTTCCTGGCCAATCAAGAACAGGAATACTATGGTCCTTAAACCAGGTACTGACAGCTTTGGCAATGAGTGCAGGTGCCAAGTCCTGTTGGAAAATAAAATCTGCATCTCCATAAAAGTGGTCAGCAGCAGCAAGCATGAAGTGCTCTAAAACTTCCTGGTAGACGGCGGCGTTGACCTTGGACCTCGGGAAACGCAAAGGACCAACACCAACGGATGACATGGCACCCCAAACCACGACTGACTGGAAATTTTACACTGGACCTCAAGCAACATGGATTCTGTGACTCCCCTCGCTTCCTCCAGACTCTGGGACCCTGGTTTCCAAAAGTAATGCAAAATTAGCTTTTATCAGAGAACATAACTTGGGACCACTCAGCGGCAGTCCAGTCCTTTTTGTCTTTAGCCCAGGTGAGACGCTTCCGACGCAGTCAGTTCAAGAGTGATTTGACACAAAGAATGAGACAGCTGAAACCTCTCGCATACGTCTGTGCGTGGTGGATCTTGAAGCACTGACTCCAGCTGCAGTCCACTCTTTGTGAATCTCCCCCACATTGTTGAATCGGTTTTGTATCACAATCCTCTCCAGGGTACGGTTCTCCCGATTGCTTGTACAGTTTTGTCTACCACATCTTTTCCTTCCCTTCGCCTCTCTGTTAATGCGCTTGGACACAGAGCTCTGAACAGCCAGCCTCTTTTGCAATGACCTTTTGTGTCTTGCCCTCGTTGTGCAAGGTCAGTGATGGTCTTTTGGACAACTGTCAGGTCAGCAGTCTTCCCCATGATTGTGTTGCCTACAGAACTCGACAGACCATTTAAAGGAGTTTTGAGTTAATTTGCTGACTGAGTGTGCCACCAGGTGTCTTCAATATTGAACATTTTTACAATACAGTGGTCCCTCGCTCTATCGCGGTTCACATTTCGCGGCCTCGCTGTTTCGCTGATTTTTTTTTTTTAATAGTGTAACTTTTTTAATAGTGTAACATTGTGTTCTGCATCCTGATTGGCTAAGAGACTCCATACCTTTGCCGACTGATAGATGGGGGACGTGGGGGGAGCCGGGACCAGACTGGAACTAGACCAGGACCAGACCGGGACTAGACCAGGTCTAAACCAGGTCTAAACCTGGACTGGTCCTGGACTAAACCAGGATTGGACCAGGTCTAGACCTGGACTAAACCGGGACTAGACCAGGTCTAAACCAGGATTAAACCACCGCAGCTCTTTGCCTGGTTTCGTGTGGCTCTTGCAAGCGTGTCTCATGTCTCGATCTCATGCTCGCAGCCCCGCGCCGGTCGTGCTGCTCTGTCACGGATTTGACCATGCGCACTTCTCCAAGGGGTTGGTGCGCGTCACGTCCCGGGACGTGGCAGTGCCGTTGGATGAGCGCGGTGCTTCCTGCGGATCCAGTGACTCATGTCTCCGTGCTCCTCGCGCGTCCGGCAGGGCTCCCGGAGCCGTAACGAAATCGACTTTTAGTACCGTGTCACTAGTTTATATAGTTTAAAAGCAGTCATGAGGTCACGATACTAAAATTCCAAACTCTTTAGATTCTGAGGATCTGACTCAGTACGATGAAAATTTAAAAAGTCTTTCTTTTGACAATCTCCTGTGATTTTCAACATTAAATGGTAGAACTTTATTTTCTATTCTCACGTGTCCTTATATCTGTGTAATCCCCCAGTGGACCAGGTCTAAACCAGGTCTAAACCAGGTCTAAACCAGGTCCAAACCAGGTCCAAACCAGGTCCAAACCAGGTCCAAACCAGGTCCAAACCAGGTCCAAACCAGGTCCAAACCAGGTCCATACCAGGTCCATACCAGGTCCATACCAGGTCCATACCAGGTCCATGGGTGTGTACTAGTCTCTGTGCTCTTATACTTGTTCTGATATAGCTCCAGATCTAAAAGGCTCATTTCTGTCCTGTCAATGGGACTTGTTTAGTATCGATACCTGCGAAAAATTGGTGTCTAGTTTTGATATTAGTTTCAGTATCGATTAGTGTCTGATTTTCAACACTGTTATGACTTGATTTCCCATCACTGTTCTGACCCGTGTCCTCTGTCCTCAGCGTCCCATGCTCCGTACAAGTGGGACTACTGGCCTCATGATGACGTCCGAGCTGAATGTCGCTTCGTGGGCCTTACAAACCTGGGAGCCACCTGTTATCTGGCCTCCACCATCCAACAGCTGTACATGATCCCAGAGGCCAGACAGGCCGTGTTCACCGCCAAGGTCAGGGTCAAACATCAGGAGGGCGGGGCGAGGGGGCCGGATTAGGTGATCAATCAGTCAACGGAATCGTAATCAACTAAAATGTGTATTTGTTGAGTCGTCGTAATATTTAAAGGGTCCATTTTGCACTGTTTTCTGATCTGTTCTAATGCCGCCTCCTCATCACAAACACACCTGGAGTTGTGTTTTGTTTTGTTTCATTCATGTTTAACGCAAACCCTGCAGATTTAGGCAGAGTTCTTCTCTCAAACTGAAAACGCTCTGTTCTGTTCCACCTCGTGATGTCATTGTGTCGTGATACAGGAGGGGCTTTACTACGTTTTAAACTCCACAATCCTTCACTAGAATCATTTAGATCATTTCGCTCCTGGAATTGCTGATCACTGCTGAACTAAAGCTTAAAGGAGCTGTTCACTTGAAAACTACCACTTGATGACATCACGAGGTGGAACAGAGCATTTGGAGCTTTGGAGATGTTACAGACGAATAATAAAGAGTTCCTCAAACATGTGAATGAAACAAACACAACTCCAGGTCTGTTTTTGAGGACAAAACAACCTTCTAACAAGGCTAAAAGCTCACAGACGTCAGATTTGTGTAATGTGAGACCTTTAAAGGATAAGAACTTCTGTGGGACAAAAGCAGAACGGAAAGTGAGTGAGCTGAAGATTTGGGCTGCGTCCCTTTATCCAAGTCTTTAGCCGTTTTCCAATCCAGTGACGGCACACTTGTGAGCGTCCTTGGAAGGGGATGTGCGTCATATCCGGCGCGACAAGCGCCGTTCCATTCGTTTTTTTTCCCCCTGCACCGTTAAGATGAGCTCTGAACGGCGCCGTCGTTTCCATGGAAATCAGGGCGTGGACCAAGCGTGCAAACATGCACGCTTCGCACACTTAAAAGCCCCAGCATGCACAGCGCGGAAGGATATATGACTACAAAGACCGACTTGCCAGCGACATCCACAAGTGAGAGTTGCGACGTCACTATAAAATATACGTACTGGTTCACCTCACCTACAACTATGCTACATGAAACTCTTCATAAACTACGCTAAACATGTGTGACGGTAGCCGTAACGGCATAGTTCACGGCACCTGTATTACCGTTCACATGCTTTTGCCCTTACACTTATATTTCCTTTGCTGTTGTAATGCTGGATATTCTACAGTGTCGCCATGTCCAACGTTTATTCTAAGCTGCGCACTGCTCGCACATTCTCAGCGCACAAGAAAACCTATGCAGCGCACTGTAAATCAGGGATGAAAGAGCTTTTAGCGGATCTCCGCTTTTTATTCAGCCGCGGGGTCATTTTTTTATATCTGCAAAGTGCGAGCTGTGCGGGGGGGTGCATTTCGGATGTGGAGTTAGTGTGTGTTTGCTCAGACACATTAAAAATTAGGGGGAACATTGGCCATGTCCCAATTCCAAGTATTACTAGTCGCAATAGAATAATATTTTTGTCTTTAGGGAGCAAGGAGCAGACCACCCGACTCATTGAGCTGAGCTGCACTAAGGACAGAGTGAGTGTGCGCCGTCTCGACAACAGACTGAGTGCACACTCACAAGCGTGCCGTCGCTGAATTGGAAAACGGCTTTTGTCTTGCCCCTCGATACCGAGCTGAGAGGGCTTGGGGTATGAATGTTCCCTAAGAAATGGGACGCCACTCGATTACCGTTTGAGTCATCGTCCCTCGCCATGTCAAAGATTATCGGGTACCTCAGCTCGACAGAAAACTAGCTCATTTATACATGAAAGTTTGATGAAAACGATAACGTCTGTTAAACAGACACTGCGACAACAGTTCAGTAAAAGTAACGTAGAACATAAGCGTCATAATCGTAAACCTGCTAAACTGATCGATAATTACAACTGCTGAAAATACATTTATGAGACTCCATGGCTGGTCGATGTGACACTGCCATCCTGATCCCAAAACCTGCCTGAGCTTGTAGTCGTACCCCTTCGTTCCAAGTCTGAGAGTTTACTTCGTTTCAAGGGGTATGTAGCCCGAGGTCGTGGTCCGAGAATCAAAATTTGACCAAAATTAGAATCGGGACACTTCACCTCACAAAACCAAGGGGTAGGGATAAGACGAAGGGGTAATGGGAGGCAGTTTTGGTATTTTTGCTATTTCTCTGTAAAAAAGCAGCTTAAACTCTCCTTACAGGCATGAAAATCCCTCACCTTTCGGCGAAATTCACCGTTTTAACGTCAAAATGGGTGACCTACGTGAATCGTGTAGATCCGAGAAGAAGAAAAAATGTGGTGGGGGGGGAGGACGGGAAAATATTAATTGACTGAGCAAAATCCCCACGAGTTCGAAGGGCCGATCTGCGCTCCAGCTTCCAATCATGTTGCAGCATAATTGCCCACCGATCGCGCTCCCGCCAATCATGACGATTAGCGCTGTTGTGTTTGCGCATGTTCGCCGATCAGCTGTAAGCGAGCCTCGTGAATATACGAGGCTCGCTCACAGGCTTTTAAAAAAAATATATATACATACACTCAACAAAAATATAAACGCAACACTTTTGTTTTTGCTCCCATTTTTCCTGAGATGGACCCAAAATTCACTCCAGATACACAACACTACCATTTCTCTCAAACATTCTTCACAAATCTGTCCAAATGTGTGACAGTGAGCACCTCTGCCCCGCCAAGACAATCCACCCCACCTCACAGGTGCGCCACATCAAGATGCCGATCCGACATCATGACCAGTGCACAGGTGCGCCCCAGACTGCCCACAATAAAAGGCCACCCCGAAATGTGCATTTTTTTTGCTTTATTGGGGGTCTGGGGACTCGGAACCAGTCAGTATCTGGTGTGACCACCATTTGCCTCATGCAGTGCAACACATCTTCTTCACATAGAGTTTATCAGATTGTCAGTTGTGGCCTGTGGAATGTTGGTCCACTCCTCTTCAAAGGCTGTTATGGACGAAGAACACAGGTGCATTTTATTGATGGCATTTTGAATGCACAGAGATACCGTGATGAGATCCTGAGGCCCATTGTTGTGCCGACGATCCGGTACGATTCGATCCGATCCGGTTCGGTTAATTTCGATTCAATACAAAATGACAACTTTACTCCCAAGTGCTTTAAAGTTATTGAGAAGAAAAAGAGAGAAACAGAAATGAAATTTCAAAATAGTATCCTTTTGTTTATTTAGTGTCCAACAGACAATACACCAGGCCTACTGAAAAACTGGCAATCCGGTTTGCAAAACTCTGCTCATACTTAAAACACAACACATTCCTTCCCTCAAGCAACACAAAACAATAAGGTTAGATATCAAAAATAAAAAAGACCTTATAAAACAAGCAAGTTGCCTATTAAAGTCAAAAATCAGAATGAATCAGAATTAGTTAGTAATTAGTGCTTCAGTCACTCATGAGTTTCAGTAACTGTAAAAGTGTAACATATCACTGACAAGAAGATAGATATTACTAGGCAGTTATAGAAAACACTAGCATGTTAAATCCACTGAATAACTAATACTTTCTCTCCATCTTATAACATTTCCTTAGTCTTCTTTGAGACAAAAATCATCTGTGTGTGTGAAGTACATTTCTATACACACAAATCATAAGTAGCCTATCTAAATACAGACATGCACCAATTCTGATTGTATCTACATTGTATTTTCCACACAAAAGTAAATTAGCCAAGTAAATTTTAGCCCAAATCAAATATACATTGCCAATACATGAATGTTGTCTAAATAAATCACCCAATCCACTAACCGTGACAATAAAAACGCTAGTATCATACAATTGTTATGGTCTATAGCTGCCATGGAAACTATCAAGCTGACAGTGAAACATCAGACCGATATCACCGCGACACAACACTGGCACAAAAGTTAACCACGCATACGAACCATGTCTATAAATGGCGGTAGCGCACCAAATTAATTTAACCATAGCTCAATAAAAGGAAACTTAGCTTATCGATAGAGTAGATCTCCTGACGAGACGAGGTGGCGGGAAACCCGCCCTCCGCACAATGCGAATTGGAACACGGCTATACAGTGCAAACATTTTGTGCTTGCTTCCGCATACAGCCCGCGCCGCTCGCATCATTGGCAGTTAACCAGCCAATAAGCTTCAACCCCAGGTAAGTGAACCACCCACCATTCGCAAAAGAACGCAGACACACACAGCGCGGCTGCTGCGCCATGACAGAGACCGCTCAGGAGCCGAGAACCGATTCTTGGCTGTAAATCCGGTGCATCGGACCTTTCGTAGTGAATTTGGACCGATCCGGGCTCCGCTGATCGGTACACTCAGATCGCAGAGGTCACAGACCGATAACCGATCCAAATCGGTTAATCTTTACACCCCTTATATATATATATATATATATATATACACACACACACACACACACACACACACACACACACACACACACACACACACACACACACACACACATACATATATACGCGGCATTTCATGAAACTGGACAAAATCCTTAACTTGTTACGTTAATGCTACGTAAGAAGGAACTCTCGCCTCAGGACACGTTCGGGATGCGTCTGTTTCTCCGGAGCTCCGGATAATTAAAGTCTGTGGTTATACGCGACCCGCGCATACACGTGAATACGCAAATTAACAAGGCAAACTGTTACAACGGAGTGACCGCGTTCTTATGGAGTGAGTCATGTTATCGTATTATTTCTGCATCAAAGGGACAGATTAGCTGACAGCAGGGGCCTCAAACAGGACTAAACCGGGTCTAAACTGGGACTAAACCAGGACTAAACCAAGACTAAACCAGGACTAAACCGATTTTTAGAACTTTTAAGAAAATCAAATCAAATCAGAATCTAGTTTGAATATTAGTGTTCGTATCAAAGTTTCAGGGTTTAGATTTTTGTGACGACCCTTTTAATACGCTCCTCCTGCTTCTTTATGTTTTAAAAGTACAGACCTGTGCAGTGCTGTTAAAGGTTCCACAGTGTGTCTTTAACTGTCCTGTTGTTTTTTACAGTACGCAGAGGACATCAAGCACAAGACGACTCTGCTGGAGCTGCAGAAGATGTTCACCTACCTCATGGTGAGTTTGACCTGAGGAAACTTTCATCTTCTTACACTGGAAACAGCTACTGCATAATTAAGAACAGCTTCAGTCCGACCCAGACGTGTCCAAACCGTGGCCCGGGTCATTTGGCTCATTCCATCCATCCATTTTCTTCCTCTTATCCGGGGCCGGGTCGCGGGGGCAACCGTCTAAGCAGGGACTCCCAGACTTCCTTCACCCCGGATACTTCCTCCAGCTCCTCCGGGGGGACCCCAAGCCGTTCCCAGGCCAGCCGGGAGACTTAGTCCCTCCAGCGTGTCCTGGGTCTTCCCCGGGGCCTCCTCCCGGTGGGACATGCCCAGAACACCTCCCGAGGGAGGCATCCAGGAGGCATCCAGAACAGACGCCCGAGTCACCTCAGCTGCTCCTCTCCACGTGGAGGAGCGGCGGCTCTACTCCGAGCTCCTCCCGTGTGACTGAGCTCCTCACCCTATCTCTAAGGGTGCGTCCAGCCACTCTGCGGAGGAAACTCATTTCGGCCGCTTGTATCCGCGATCTCGTCCTTTTGGTCATTACCCAGAGCTCATGACCATAGGTGAGGGGAGGAACGTAGATTGACGGTAAATTGAGAGCTTCGCCTTTTGGCTCACCTTCCTCTTCACCACAACGGTCCGGTACAGCGACCGCATCACTGCCGACGCTGACTTTTCTCTGTCAATCTCACGCTCCATCCTCCCCTCACTCGAGAACAAGACCCTGAGATACTTGAACTCCTCCACCTGAGACAAGGACTCTCCACCCACCCAGAGAGGGCAAGCCACTTTTTTCCGGTCGAGAACCATGGCCTCGGATTTGGAGGAGCTGATCCTCATCCCAGCCGCTTCACACTCGGCTGCAAACCGCCCGAGTGCACATTGGAGGTCCCGGTTCGATGAAGCCATCAGGACAACATCGTCTGCAAACAGCAGAGATGAGATCCTGTGGTTCCCAAACCGGATCCCCTCCGGCCCCTGACTGCGCCTAGAAATTCTGTCCATAAATATAATGAACAGAACCGGTGACAAAGGGCAGCCCTGGCAGAGTCCAACATGCACCGGGAACAGGTCCGACTTACTACCGGCAATGCGAACACAGCTCCTGCTCCGGTCATACAGGGACCGAACAGCCCTTAGCAAAGGGCCCCGAACCCCGTACTCCCAGAGCACTCTCCACAGGACCCCACGAGGAACACGGTCGAATTCCTTCTCCAGATCCACAAAGCGCATGTGGACTGGTTGGGCAAACTCCCATGCACCCTCGAGCACCCGAAGGAGAGTATAGAGCTGGTCATGATGTTCAGTAATGTTCTGTGATGTTTGCTGATGTTCACTGATGTTTGCTGATGGTCTGCGGTGTTTTCAGGAGAGTGAAAGGAAGGCATATAACCCTCGTCCGTTCTGTAAAACCTACACGATGGACAAACAGCCTCTGAACACCGGAGAACAGAAGGACATGACGGAGTTCTTCACAGACCTCATCACCAAGATCGAGGAGATGTCTCTAGACCTGGTAAAGATTGATTATGAAAGTGGAACTCGATACTAAACCCCTTTTCTTTGCTACTGAGCTGTGTGGATGGTGTTTGAATAGCATCTAAGTCATGGACTTTCCCCCTGGGGGTTGTGGGTTCAAATCCCCCCCGGGCAATGAGCTAACCAGTGTGGGTCCTTGGGCAAGACCCTTCACGGTACTGCCCCCCGGGCGCCGAAAAAAAAAGATGGCTGCTCACTGCTCCTGAAAAGGATGGGTCAAATGCAGAAGTCAAATTTCTCCCGTGTGTCACTGTGTGTCATTGTGTGTGAGACCAATAAAGGCTTAAGCCTGATCTTACTTTATCTACTGTTCCTAGTATTTCTTTGGGCAGTTTTAGCTCAAACTAGATGAATTTGCAGCTCTCTGGTATTAAAAAAAAATTACGTTTGTGCTACCTTCAGTGACCTCTGATTAGTTCAGGTTTAATGAGAAGTCTTTGCTGCTTTTCAGAAAAACACCGTGAAGACTTTGTTTGGAGGCGTGATCACCAACAACGTGGTTTCTCTGGTGAGCTTCTGGATCCTTGTGCAACTTTTCTGTTGGAGGGTCCGTCAAATGCTTTTCTCCATGAAGATGTTGTGACTTTGGCTTTTGAATAAATGTGAAGTAGAGCTGTTTAATGTCATATTGTGGAACATTCCAAGCAACGACATATTCATAGAAACAAGTAGGTGCCGGACCCCCAACCAAAAGGTTCCACAGTGCACCTTCAACCATTCAGACCACATTAGATTTTTTTGAATTTGACTTTATTTGTGGAGACGTTATAATGTTATGGTGTTTCTCCTCAGGACTGTGACCACGTGAGTCAAACCGCAGAGGAGTTCTACACAGTCCGGTGCCAAGTGGCCGATATGAAGAACATTTATGTGAGTGACTTTAACCAGCGTCTTCAAACACTTTATTCATATGGACCTCAACCTCATTAAGGATTTACACCCTGAAACTAAGGCTGCATCCCATTACTCCGTCTTACCCCTTCCCCTTTATCTACGTCTTCGTCTTGCCCCTCGATACCGAGCTGAGGGGGCTAATGTTCCCCTAAGAAATGGGACACCACTCGATTACCGTTTGCGTCATCGTCCCTCGCCATGTCAAGGATTAATCGGGTACCTCAGCTCGACACAAAACTAGCTTGTTTATACGTGAAAGTTCGATGAAGGCGGTAACATCGGCTAAACAGGCACAAGAGGAACAAGAGTTCTCCACGTGTATTTGTGTATTCGCTTATGTCCCGGACTTTCTGCTGCTAAGTATCCAACCGCACTTTGTACAGGAGCTCCGGATAAACGGACGTGTCTCGAACCTGTCCCGAACGTTTCTCGAACGTGTCATGTGTCCAAGTGGAAGTTAAAAGTCCATCTTCACAGACGTTCTTCTTGTCATGTGAAAAGAGTATATAAACTCCGTATCAGTGAAGCAGTGAAGCACATAGCAATCCCACCACTCTTGTCTGCGACTATGCACCAACACGTTCATTTTTACGGACTGCCCCGCAAAACCTTCTCTTTAAAACAAATAAGCTGTAGATATTTTTGCTCCAGTATGACAGCAGCTTTAGGCGACTTCCGTAAACACTGAGCACGCTCGCTGTGTCGGATTTCACCAAAAAATCTGAATTGAGCATTAAGCCCTGGTGATCGACTGACACATGGCCCACGATCGTCTCGTAGATCGCGATCGACCTGTTGGGCACCCCTGCCGTAGAACATCAGCGTCATAATTGTAAACCTGCTAAACTGTTAATCGATAATTACAACTGCTGAAAATACATTTGAGACTCCTTGGCTGGTCCATGTGACGCTGCCATCCTGATCCCAAAAGTCTTGGTTTTGTTCTGGTTTAATCCTGGTTTAGTCCTCATTATGTTCTGGTTTAGTTCTGGTTTAGTCCTCATTATGTTCTGGTTTAGTCCTGGTTTAGTCCTCATTATGTTCTGGTTTAGTCCTGGTTTAGTCCTCATTATGTTCTGGTTTAGTCTTGGTTTAGTCCTGGTTTTGTCCTGGTTTAATTTACGTTTAGTCCTTGTTATGTCCTGGTTTAGTCCTGGTTTAGTCCTCATTATGTTCTGGTTTATTCCTGGTTTAGTCCTCATTATGTTCTGGTTTAGTCTTGGTTTAGTCCTGGTTTTGTCCTGGTTTAATTTAGGTTTAGTCCTTGTTATGTCCTGGTTTTGTCCTGGTTTAGTCCTGTTTTAGTCAAAGTTTTTCCAGTTAAATCCTGGTTCATTTATAGTTAATCCCGGTTTAGTCCTCGTTGTCCTGATCCCAAAACCTGTCTGAGCTTGTACCCCTTCGTTTCAAGTCTGGTCGAGAGCTTACTTCGTTTCAAGGGGTATGTAGCCTGAGGTCGTGGCCCGAGCCCTTGATCAAAATTAGAATCAGGACACCCCTTGTCCTCACAGGAATGCGCAAAACCAAGGGGTAGGGGTAAGACGAAGGGGTAAGACAGAGGAATGGGACGCAGACTAAAGCCAAAGTCAATGAAAAAAAAGTAAAAATGTGGTTTCTGTAAGTGCCCTCCCCCTGTTCTTTACTCTGGCTCTGATATGTTTGAGGGAAGTGTGTTGTTCCTGCAGAATGGGCTCTACCCACGCTTACCAGCAGACGTTTGGAAACATGCGGATGACGACTTCTGGCGTAGTAGTTCCCGACACTGGGCATGCGAGGATCTGTATTATTTTTATTATAGTTTAAATTTTATTATAGTTCTCTGTGGGCTTGTGATAAAACTGTGGATTCAGCAGCAGCAGCGGCTTCACAACCTTTCCACGGGGACGGGACTCTAATCGCGTCTTCGATGTCTGACAGGCAGCTTGATGGAAATGTTGATCTGCCAAACATTTTTTTTATTTTTTTATTATTAAGTAGGGCTGCAACTAACGATTATTTTAGTAGTTGATTGATCTATAAATCCAGTAACGATTAGTCACGAAAAAAAAATATTACTAGGATAATGGACACGACACTAACGTTGGTATTTAGTGAGCGCAGTTACACGTGCGTGCTTTAAGCATTCTGTTTCAAAGCGGAATATTGTCAGTATCCAGTTTAAAAAAAAGTTGAAGTATTCTGTGAAACAGCGTTTTGTTAAGGGAATACTGCGAAAACACGACTAGACTACATTCGGAATGAAAAAGATTCTCCATGACTTGTGAGCAAATTGCGTATGGCCACCATTCCGTTTAGCACTAGTGCCAATATTGGAATATTCCTCACATGCAGATACAGTGACTGGCACGAGCTAGCTGCCCGTCACAATGCTCCTGCACTTTTCCGTAACTTTCCTAACTTTTTGCCCTTAAACCGCCCCACTTTTGTAAATATTTTTGTCAACACTGTTCGTTAAGCTTGGGCTGCACTCGACGCTGCATTTTTTCCCGCACTTTTGGTGGATTATTTACCTGTCTCGGCTTAAGATGTGTACAGGACCCCGTCCTCCGCTCGTCTGCACAAAGGATCAGCTGATGGCGCTGCGCAGCGCAGTTGTGTTCCCCCGAGACAGGCTTGTTATCCCTGACGGGATCCTGCGGATGACACACCGTGGACGCCGCGCGGGACGCAAACTCCGGGAAAAGAAGAGACTCTGCAGGCCGGTCCTCCCCTCCGTCGTAATGGGGAATGTGCGCTCCCTCAACAAGACGGACGAGCTCGTGGCGCTCGTTAGATTTCAGCGGGAGTACAGGGACACTAGCGTCATTGTTTTTACGGAGACATGGCTAACACCGCAAATCCCGGACTCTACCGTCATTGTGGACAACTTTCACCTGCTGCGCGCAGACAGGACGGAGGAGAGCAGGAAGAAGGGAGGTGGACTAGCGCTGTTTCTGAACGAGAAATGGTGTAAACCTGGACACTGTACAGTTAAGGAGCAGATGTGTAACAAAGACATTGAACTGTTCGCTGTCGGCCCTGCGGATTCTTGACACAGACGAGTATTAAGTTCCAAATTAAAATGAGACTTAAATAATACGACTAGTCGACAATGAAATTTCATGTCGACAAAATTTTATTGTCGACGTCATCGACTAATCGTTGCAGCCCTATTATTAAGTTAGACAATTTATAATACACATTAATAGGCAGTTTATAAAAGGAAAAATTAAAAAATTACATCTAGATGAAGAAAACCGGGGCCATTTTCTCAGTTTTCCCAGATTTTGTCAGTTCCTATCGCCAACAGCCCAAAGGAAGAAGTCGTCATCCGCATGTTTCCAAACATCTGCCGGTTTTGTGACATAAGTGTGTGAGCTTCTCATGTGAATGTAAGAATTGTGAGTGACGGAGGTCCTGCGGGGGTCATCCGGATTCATAGGACCATCGTTACACGAGAGACGATCACCTGAATCTGTTTGTGTTTGTTCAGGAGTCTCTGGATGAAGTGACCATCAAAGACACTTTAGAGGGAGACAACATGTACACGTGCTCCCAGTGCGGCAAGAAGGTCCGAGCCGAGAAGAGGTACGCCCACGGTTTAGGCACATGTTTATCTGAGGAACTGCAGGAAACTCTCCTGTTTAGAAAATGTCCTACAAACAATGTTAAAGACCAGAGTAAAACCTGAGTCTAACCACGCCTCCTCTCTCCCCCTCTCCTCTCCCTCTCTCAGGGCGTGTTTTAAGAAGCTCCCTCGTATCCTGAGCTTTAACACGATGCGTTACACGTTTAACATGGTGACGATGATGAAGGAGAAGGTGAACACGCACTTCTCCTTCCCGCTGAGGCTGGACATGACGCCGTACACCGAGGACGTGCTGATGGGCAAAGGCGACCGCAAAGACGGTAACGCACCTGCGGCCGTGTTAAGACCTGCTCTAGACCCGCCTGGCTCTAAACACCTGCACCTCCTGTTGTTGTTTTCAGGTTTCCGTGACGACGGGGAGGGGTCAAAGGGGTCGGTCACAGAGAGTTACGAGTACGACCTGATCGGCGTCACGGTTCACACCGGGACGGCGGACGGCGGACATTACTACAGCTTCATCAGAGACATCGTCAACCCGCACGCCTACAAGAACAACAAGTGGTGAGGGACCGGGACTAAACCAGGTCTAAACCAGGACCTGGACCAGGACTAAACCAGGACCTGGACTAGGACTACACCAGGGACTAAACCAGGACTAAACCAGGACCTGGAACAGGACTAAACCAGGACAAAACCAGGACCTGGACTAGGACTACACCAGGGACTAAACCAGGACTAAACCAGGACTTAACCAGGGACTAAACCAGGACCTGGACCAGGGATTAAACCAGGGATTAAACCAGGACTAAACCAGGACTAAACCAGGACCAGGACTGGACCAGGACTGGACCAGGACTGGACCAGGACTAAACCAGGACTAAACCAGGACTACACCAGGACCTGGACCAGGACCTGGACCAGGGACTAAACCAGGGACTAAACCAGGGACTAAACCAGGACTAAACCAGGACTTAACCAGGACTACACCAGGGACTAAACCAGGACTTAACCAGGGACTAAACCAGGACCTGGACCAGGACTAAACCTGGGACTAAACCTGGGACTAAACCTGGGACTAAACCTGGGACTAAACCTGGGACTAAACTTGGGACTAAATCAGGACTGGATCAGGACTAAACCAGGGACTGGATCAGGGACTGAATTAGGAATAAACTAGGTTTCAACCAGGACTGAACCTGGGACTGAACTAGGACCTGACCAGGATTAAAACATGGCTGAATAAATTGAGAATAAACGGGCAATAAATGAGGACTAAACCAGGACTGGACTTGGACTAAACTAGAACTTAACTGTATGAGAACTGAACAGGAAAAGCTCTTTTACGTCAACCTAAGTAGTGGCAGTGTGAAATCATCCTAAACCAGGACCCGACCAGGTCTGGACTGTTCTGTGTGCTCTTGTTCATAATTGTGTTTTTCAGGTATTTATTCAACGACGCCGAGGTGAAGCCGTTTGACTCGGCGCAGCTCGCCTCCGAGTGTTTCGGGGGAGAAATGACGGTACAAACTCTGTTCAATTATTATTATTATTATATTCATTCTTTTATAAGTTCACTTTTACTCACAATTGTGTGTTTTTTTTCCAGACTAAAACCTACGACTCCGTGACTGACAAGTTCATGGATTTCTCATTTGAAAAAGTAAGAATTCAAATCACTCTGAAATAAAAACGATTTATAAATGTGCAGATTTTAAAATGGAGATTCTGCTGCTCCTCAGACCCTGTGGAAGAGAATTTGTTTTATCACATTTTGAATTTTAAATCCGCTGAATTTCTCACTTTGAATTTTTTAACTCTGAAAAAACGGGTTTGAATTATTTTTGTTCTGAATGCCAGTCGATGAAATTTTAAGTGCGCATTTTCAGTTTTTAAAATTTAATTAATCCCCCAAAAAAAAATCACCTTTTAAATATTCAGCAAATATTTCATATTTATATATTAAATATTCAGTTTAAAATTCACAATTTGAAATTCAATTTAAAATTCACAGTGTAAAATTTGCAGCGAAAAAAAAATCACTGTAAAGATCCAAGACATCAAGGCAGAAGCAATCGATCCTGTGTGACCCGATCTTTAGTAACAAACAGGAAATGGTACAGTGAAGCAATCTGATTGGTCAGAATTCGCCTAATCAAAACTTCATCTCTTATTGGTTAAGTGTAAACCCCGCCTACAGATGAGAACCATTAGGAAACAGCCTCTGTCTTCCTCTCATGCAGGATGGATTGCTTCTGCCTTGGCATCTTCGATCTTTGTTTTGAAAATTTACTCTGAATTTTGACTATTGAATTTGAGAACTTGAAAATAGTTGTGCTGAATATTTGAACGGTGAAATTTTTATTCTGAATTTTAAACATATTGAAAAAGTACACCTAAAAGAGTAAAAAAAATTCAGAATGAGAAATTCAGCGTTTTTTCAAATTCAAAATCTGACCCACAGTGCCTTCGATAGAACATTTGGGTCCAGACCCGTCCGTTATATTCTCTTTGTTGGTAGTTTTGTTTCTCACGGGGTGCTTGAGTGATGTCGGCATTCACAGTCCACAGCAAGAAGGTCCCTGGTTCGATTCCCGGGTCATGCTCTGTGGAGTTTGCACTGTTTGGAGTTCTCCCTGGGACTGAACCTGGGACTAAACTAAGACTGGACCAGGACTGGACCAGGTCATGCACCAGAGCAAGAATAGTCCTGACTAAGACTAGTTGAAGATCTGGAGCTGGGTCCCCTGCTCGCTGCTCCCAGAAGGACGGGTCAAATGCAGAGGACAAATTTCCCTACAGGGGCAATAAAATTAAAATTAAAGCTGCATTGTGTAACTTTTCTGGCAGAGGGTCCATGTCACCTGCTTTTCTCCAGATAATGTTATTACTTCATTTGGAATGTTCCACAGTGTGGCATTAATCCTTTCTATCTTCATGGAGACCAAACCAGACCAAGTTCCAGGTCAGATCTGTGGAGAGGCAACCTCGATCACAGTTAGAATGTCTGTTTTTCCTCGGGATTTTTGAGCTCTAAAACCACCTGTGATTGAATAATGTAAAGTAGAGCTGTTTAAAGTCACACTGCGGAACATTCCAGGCAGAACAATGATGTATCCATGGAAACAAGGAGGTGACATTTGGATTCAGACCTGTCTCTTGTTAGTTGCATCACTGTGGAGTGGTTTTTCTGTCCTTTTTGGTCTCATGTCTCGTGTTGTCCTCGATCTGGTCTCATGTCTCGTGTTGTCCTCGTTCTGTCCTTTTTGGTCTCATGTCTCGTGTTGTCCTCATTCTGTCCTTTTTGGTCTCATGTCTCGTGTTGTCCTCGATCTGGTCTCATGTCTCGTGTTGTCCTCGTTCTGTCCTTTTTGGTCTCATGTCTCGTGTTGTCCTCATTCTGTCCTTTTTGGTCTCATGTCTCGTGTTGTCCTCGTTCTGGTCTCATGTCTCGTGTTGTCCTCAGACCCACAGTGCCTACATGCTGTTCTACAAGAGAGTGGAGCTGGAGGACGACAACGGGAAAGACTTCAGCTTCGACGTGTCTCCAGATCTGCTCGAGGTACTCGCTTTAAGATTATACGAAAAACTCGATTGGAGCAGGGACTGAACCAGGTCTAAACCAGGACTGAAACAGGACTGAACCAGAGTCTGGACTAGGACTAAACTAGGACTAAACCAGAACTGAACCAGGGTCTGGACTAGGACTGAACCAGGACTGAACCAGGACTAAACCAGGACTGTAGTGCACCTGTACCTGGGACTAAACCAGGACTGTACCAGGACTAGGACTAAACCAGGGACTTGACTACAACTAAACCTGGGACTGGACTAGGCCTAAACTAGAAATGGACTAGGATTGGATCAGGTCTGGACTAGGACTAAAGCATGACTGAATAAATCAATACTAAACCAGGACTAAACCAGGACCAAAGCCTAGAAGAACAGCATGTGGGACTAAACCAGGTCTAACCCAGGACCCGACCAGGACTAGACTCTGTTCTGTGTGCCCAAGGTCTGGGGTGGTTTGGAATTGTCACGGGCCCCAGACTGTGAACCGAACGGCCCCCGAACAGACTGTGTGTAAATCCAGACTCTATAAATAAAGTTCTTCTGTTACAGTGGATCTGGCACGATAACATGCAGTTTCTCCAGGACAAAAATATCTTTGAGCATACGTACTTTGGGTGAGTTTGTTTTTCATTATCAGAGTTTATAAGTGTAAAAATAAACTTTGTGAACCTAAACTCGTTCTAAATATTTGTGTTCAGCTTCATGTGGCAGCTCTGCAGCAGCATCCCCAGCACTTTACCAGACCCAAAGTCTGTCTCTCTCATGACTGCAAAGGTACGAGCGCTCTTCAGGGTTTTAACCAGAGGAATGATCTAGAGCAGGGGTCCCCAACCTTTTTTGTGCCACGCACCGGTTAAAGGGATAGTGCGTTTTTTTAAAATGTTAATCTGTATGGGTTTCCTTATAAAAGTTACGTGTGTTGACACCGGCTTACCTCTGACAGTCTCAGCTGAACCCGGTTCGGCTCGCTTTCTGGAGCTCAGGATCCCGTAACTTTTCTGGAATAATGAAAATGAAATAAAGCTTGTTCTTCATCTCAAAACAAAACATTTGTCTGAAAGGTGATATAGTTGCGTCCGAAACAGTTGTCAAGGAAACATCCAGCAGCAAACTAAGCGATTGCGTATTGTGTCTGACGATTTGTATCCCAGCGCGCATATCAGCTGTATTAGCCTGATCACCTTTAGCAGAAGTGTACGGCAGATGCGGTCCGCCGCAAGCGGACGTTTACAAGTGAACAGGCTGATACGCTAACGTTAGCGCAGTAATACAAGTCGTCAGACACAATACGCGATTGCTTAGTTCGCTGCTCAGACACAATACGCGATCGCTTAGTTCGCTGCTGGATGTTTCCTTGACAACTGTTTCGGACGCAACTATCACTTTTTGGACAAATGTTTTGTTTTGAGAAGGAAAAACAAGCTTTATTTAAAGGGACAGTGTGTAAGATTTTTACCCGTTAATTACTGAAATTGAAGATACCCATTCAAAAATACATTGTTTTCCAAGCCTTTTCACTTCCATCATGAAATCAAAGTATTCTTTTGGACTTAGATATAGTCACATAAAAGGGGGATCTTCCCCATGCAGAGGCAGCCATTTTGAACACGAGAGCCGCAGAAGGACATTTGGGCTCCGCCTTCGGCAAGGCTCGTGGTTTTGGGTAAACAACACAAGCATGCTGCCGGACCAGACGTCGTAATGGATCTAACACGTGTTTTGGACTAAATTGTTTTACTGGCTTTTATTCGCTGGATCCTTACGGACAAATTGAGAGCAAGTTTATGGTGAAATACAGAGATTGACCTGTGCAAAGCATTCTAAGGTAAGCTAACCTTTTGTGCTTTTCCGTATAAAAGCCCCATGTGCTCGGGGAGTGATTGTTGTGCCGGGAAATGAATTGCATAGTCAAAAAGAGGAGACTGTAAGGTTTCATTTGATGTGTAGAGTGTCATGGTACATGATCGGGAATGTGTGTTTTCATGAGAAAAGGAAAAAAAAAAAAAAAACGGGACCGCGTTTTATTTATACAGTAGCGGCGCGCGGCTCGTGCGCGCGTTCGGGTGACCCTTGAGGTCTGCCGTAGCTAAAACAGAAAGTGCAATAGCACCATCCACCTATGCGCCACGAATCCTACACACTGGGGCTTTAATGTTCCAGAGAAGTTACCGGACCTAATTACCTGAGCTCCAGAAAGCGAGCGGAACCGGGATCAGCTGAGAGTGTCAGAGGTAAGCCGGTGTCAACACGCGTAACTTTTAGAAGGAAACCCATGCAGATTAACATAAAAAAAACCGCACTATCCCTTTAACCAGAGGAATTATCTAGAGCAGTGGTCCCCAACCTTTTTTGCGCCACGGACCGGTTAATGTCACCCAAAATTTTCACGGACCGTGGGGGGGTGTGCACGCAGATATCTGTGGATAAATACCAAAAAATAAAATTGTGCGAACAACACAACTGTGGCATGTTATAAATATAATAACGGTGAATCCACTGTGTACTTGTATGTAAATAAAAGCGTCCTCATGACATGCGCCAACAACATAACAAGAGTCACAACATCCTCTCTGCCCCCACGCTCTCTGGTCGCTATGGTAACGCTTAAAGGAGAAGTAACGTTTTTTACAATTTGAGCCTTATTTCGGTAATAAAACAAGTTGTTTTACTCACCCATAGCACTTTGGTGTCATATGGAGCACTTCCGGAGATGTTTTAGATTTGCGTTAGCCTAGCTCGAGTTCTAGCCGTAGCTCGGGGCATATAATATATTCCCCGAGCATGTAATATATGCCCCGTGCGGTCTCCAAATAACACAAACTTTAGCACTTTTCAAATCATAGAAGCTCGATGTTTTAGTCTACGATTTCGTTTGAGTCAAAAGTGGCCTGTAATCCGAGATTTAGCCATAGTTGAAAATAAACCTGAAACGAAAGTGTAAACTAACACATTGAACTTTTGTCATTTGAAAAGTGATAGTTTGTGTTATTTGGTGACTGCAACATTATGCCCAGACCACTCACGTTAAACGGATATCGACCAACTCCGAAATCTCCGGAAATACTCCAAATGACACCAAAGTACAATGGGTGAGTAAATGACGTTTTATCACTGAAATTAGGTCCAGATTGTAAAAACGTTACTTGTCCTTTAAAGTTCATGTGACGGGTTGGGCTTCTGGTTACTAAAACACAGTTAAGAGTTCTATCTGTGAGCAGACCTCCTGGTCAGAGCCTTATCCCGTCACATCTCAGAAGCTCAGCAGGACCAGGCCTGGGTGGGAGACTGCTGGGAAAATCAGGTGCCACAGGGGGGGCACCGGTGGCAAAAACTGCCCTGTCCTTAGGCCAGACTTCACCCACATTGCCTGTAAGAAAAGTGTGTGCTGATTGGCAGCCTCGC
Organism: Paratrypauchen microcephalus; assembly: GCA_036785185.1. Lineage (NCBI taxonomy): Eukaryota > Metazoa > Chordata > Actinopteri > Gobiiformes > Gobiidae > Paratrypauchen > Paratrypauchen microcephalus. The sequence continues at coordinate 419,090 of JAVJIX010000092.1, forward strand.
TTCTGTCATTCTGTCCCAGGGCAGCTGTGGCTACAATAGCAGGAGTGTGGAGTGAACTCTGCTCTGTGAAGTGCTTTGGGTGTTATGAACGGCGCGATATAAATGCAGTGATTAATTAATGAACTTAACGGACTTTTTGTCTTTGCAGTTGAGCACCTCATTTGTACTTGAAACCTTCATTCACTCCAAGGAGAAGGTAAAACTAAAGAGACTGAAGACCAAGGCTGCATCCCATTCCTCTGTCTTACCCCTTCGTCTTACCCCTACCCCTTGGTTTTGCGCGTTCATGTGAGGTCGAGGGGTGTCCCGGCCACGACCTCGGGCTACATACCCCTCCAAACGAAGTAAGCGCTCGACCGATATTAATGTTGCTGTTATCGGCCAATACCGATATTAACCGATATATATATATATATATATATATATATATATATATATACACATTTAATTCTGAGATAACATTTTATACAGACTGAAAAAATTAATTTTTGAACGTCTTTTATTTTTAAAACGTGTTTTGACTCCTGATTTTTTTTTTTTTTTTTTTCAATTATTTTTTTTTTTGTGTAACTTTTTTTTATAGTGTAACATTGTGTTCTGCGTCCTGATTGGCTAAGGGACCTTTGCCGAGGGGGGGGGGGGGGAGACCAGACTGGAACTAGACCGGGACCAGACCAGGACTAAACGCGGACTAAACGCGGACTAAACCAGGTCTAAACCAGGACTGGACCAGGTCTAGACCTGGACTAAACCAGGGCTAGACCAGGTCTAAACCAGGATTAAACCACGGCGTGCGGCTCTTTGCCTGGTTTCGTGCGGCTCTTGCGTTCGTTCATGTCGAGGTTTGATGTGCTTTGACTGCATGCCTCCTCAGGACCGTGGACGTGGTCCCGAGGAGGAGGCATGGATTGGGCACGGGTCTCGTGCTCGCAGCCCCAGGTGGGACGCGCGGTCTCGCGCCGGTCATGCTGCGCCACCCCCCCCCCCTTCACTATTAATACATTTTGTTGAAAATCTATGAAGGTTTGAGTGTTTAAACAAGAGAGAAATGTGAGAAAACTTTATTCGAGGGATTACTGTACTGACAAATATCGGCCGTTAATATCACTTTTACACATTGTGCCGATACCGATATGTTAAAATTTTGGCACTATCAGCCGATACCGATGTTAATGCCGATATATCGTGCATCCCTACCTACAAGCTCAGGCAGGTTTTGGGATCAGGATGGCAGCGTCACATGGACCAGCTGAGGAGTCTCATAAATGTATTTTCAGCAGTTGTAATTATCGATTAACAGTTTAGCAGATTTACAATTATGACACTTATGTTCTACGTTATTTTTAGTGAACTGTTGTCGCGGCGTCTGTTTAGCCGACGTCATAGTTTTCATCCAACTTTCATGTATAAACGAGCTAGTTTTTTGGTCGAGCTGAGGTACCCGATAATCCTTGACATTTGTTTACGTTTGTTTGCGTCAGTTGTTGTCGCCTCTGTAGACGTAGCAGCTCAGGTAGAGGCGAGGGACGATGACGCAAACAGTAATCGAGTGGCGTCCCATTTCTTAGGGGAACATTCGTACCCCGAGCCCTCTCAGCTCGGTATAGAGGGGCAAGACAAAGACGTAGATAAAGGGGAAGGGGTAAGACAGAGAAATGGGACGCAGCCTAAATGTGACCAACAGAACAAGTTTCTATGAGATTTTTAATCCTATATTTTCTCATCTTCAGCCCACTATGCTGCAGTGGATCGAACTCCTCACCAAACAGTTCAACAACAGCCAGGCCGCCTGTGAGGTACACGCTTTTCTACTGTTTTCTAATACCACCAAAGACTGCGTTCAGACTGCAGCCTGAAGTCACCCAAATCTGATTTTCCCCCATGTGACCTATATCTGGTCTTCTAATGACAGTCTGAATGACATGGATCGATTTTTTTTTTTTTTTTTTCAAATGCGACTTCGGACACTTGGATATGTATTCCTAAGGCTACGTTCAGACTGCAGGGCTTAATGCTCAATTTGGATTTTTTGGTGAAATCAGATTTTTTTTTTTTTTGCAAGCTCGTACACATTTCCAATTAAATGCGACTTGTATGTGATCTCCAGTGTGAACTTTAAACGCCCCAGAAGTGTCCCGCATGCGCCTTGGAGGACACGACGCGACGTCACGTGCAGCGAGTGTGCTCAGTGTTTATGGAAATCGCCTAAACATGAACATTCAGCACCTGGAGATTTTAAAGATCCCATGACATGGTACTTCTTGATGCTTTTATATGGCGCCTTAGCGGTTCCCTAATACTGTAAATGAATCCTTCTTCAAAATCAAGCCTCGGTGCATGAGAGAGCCTTTAGGAGGGAGGCCTATGGACAATGTGCCTTTTAATGTATCGCTTTAATGGAAATGAGGAGGACAGAGACAGGCCAGTGCAGCGGGTGGGGGTGTGGCCAAATACGCTACTGTTTCCTGGATTAGCGCTATGTATGTGTCAGCTCTGTATTGTCCCATGAAAAAAACACTCTTAGGCAAGTTTCCACATAAAATAAAATTAAACCACTGCTGTTTTCAGAGGCTCGGATGAAGGAATCTCGCATCTCTCCAGGCAAAAACAAACCGCAGCTAGCAACTCGTAGCTCGTTTGCGCAAGGGCCGGTCCAAATTCTCTGGGCGTGATTTCCAGAGACGGGGTGGAAACCTTTCAGTGTTACGTCATAAAAGGAGCTTACTCAAACTCTGCCGTTTGGGCTGTCTTTTTTTTCAAACGCAGAAAAAGATCGCAAATGCTCAGTTTACACATTTCGCAACTTTTAGCCATGGGGGGGTGGGGGGGCCTTAACAGGGTAGGGGAGCTAACATTACCGTTCCAAAACCTCAAAGTGAAAATTTCATGCCATGGGACCTTTAAAGTTGCTTTGATACTGGAGCCAGAAGATGTACAGCTTATGTGTTTTAAGGAGGAGATTGAGAAGGAGAAGTACGAGGTTTTTGGCCTTGATGTTTTGTGGGGCAGTGGCAGCAATGTCCGTAGAAAAGAACGTGTTGGTGCGGAGAGTGGTGGGATTGCTTTGTGCTTCGCCGTTTCACTGACACGGAATTCAAACACAATTTTCACATGACGAGAAGAACGTTTGTGTACGTTTGTGAGCGCCTACTTGTACCACTCTCACTTGTTGACGTGCAGGTTGGATGAACGCAGCCTGGCCGTTCAGAATGAAGTCGCATGCCAAAAGATTGGATATGTATCGGTTTTAGGACCACATATCCAAGTGGCCTGGATCGCATTTGAAAAAATCTGATCTGTGTTGTTCAGACTGTCATTAAAAGATCAGATACAGGTCGCATAGAGGCGAAAAAATCTGATTTGAGTCACTTCAGGCTGCAGTGTGAACGTAGCCTAAAACCGATACATATCCGATCTTTTGACCGGGTCGCATTCACCCGACCTACACGTCATCACAAGCAACAAACGTCATGATTCTGCGCTGAAGCTCAAACGTACACAAACGTCAGTGAAGCAGCGAAACACAGGGCAGTCCCCCCCACTCTCGGCTGCGACTCCGCACCAGCACGTTCATTTCTACAAAGGTTTCTGCCACTGCCCCACAAAATGCCAAGGCCAACAACCTTCTCCTTCTCATTCCCAACCTCCTCAAAACAATTAAGTGGTCCACGTTCTGGCTTCGGTACGACAGCAACTTTAAAGGCAAAGTAACGTTATTTTACAATCTGAGCCTTCTTTCGGTAATAAAACAAGTAGTTTTACTCACCCATAGCATTTTTCTGTCAATTGGAGCAGTATCGCAGAACTTATGTTGAGCCGTTCTGTTCTAGTAATGATCCCGTATCCTTAACATGGTGCTGTATCATTTGCTCGGGGCATTACTTTGCGGTCTCCAAATAACACAAACTTTAGCACTTTTCAAATCATAGAAGCCCGATGTCTTAATGAAAAATTTCGTTTGAAGCAAAAGTGGCCTGTAATCCGAGATTTAGCCATAGTTTCGAGTAGATGAGGACGCCAGTGCGCATGCGCGGACTGCTCCCGGGACCCAAACAGGAAACGCAAAGCTGAAAACTATGGATAAACCTCGGATTACAGGCCACTTTTGCTTCAAACGAAATTTTTCATTAAGACATCGGGCTTCTATGATTTGAAAAGTGCTAAAGTTTGTGTTATTTGGAGACCGCAAAGTAATGCCCCGAATACAAATGCTAACAAATGCTAACAGAAACGCCACAACATAACTTTCTTCAAACAGCTCCAAATGACACGAACACGAACACTTGTTTTATTACCGAAAGAAGGCTCAGATTGTAAAATAACGTTACTTTTCCTTTAAACTCTCCAGGTGCTCGATGTTCGCGTCCACGTTTAGGCGACTTCCGTAAACCCTGAGCATGTTCGCGGTGTGATGTCGTCGTGTCCTCCAAGGCCCATGCAGGACACTTGGGGCGTTTAAAGGAGAATTAACGTTTTTTACAATCTGAGCCTTATTTCGGTAATAAAACAAGTTGTTTTACTCACCCATAGCACTTTGGTGTCATATGGAGCATTTCCGGAGATGTTTTAGTTTAGCGATATCCGTTAACGTGACTGATCGGGGCATATGTTTGCGGTCTCCAAATAACACAAACTTTAGCACTTTTCAAATTACAGAAGCTCAATGTCTTAGTCTACACTTTCGTATGAGTCAAAAGTGGCCTCTAATCTGAGATTTATCCATAGTTTCGAGTAGATGAGGAGGACAGTGCACATGTGCTCAGTCACAGCTGTTTCGCAGATAAGAAGACCCTCAACTTTTCTGTTGCGAGCGACACATGGCAGAAGATTGGGACTTTGAGGCTGAAGAGGACTTATGGAGGACTGAGGACTGAAGAGGAGTATACGGATGAGGAGACAGAATGGATACGGAAAGAATGAAGCGGAGACAGTTTTGGGAGCAGCAGAGAACAGCCATCGGTATCGTATTCCTTCTCAGAATCGTGCGCTGAATCCGCTGGCCTTCTTTCTTTTCCTTTGCTGGTAAAAAAATCGTGTACTGCAAACACGATGATCCAAACGTCTTGCAGCTTTGCCTTTCATGTTTGGGTCCCGAGAGCTGAGAGCGAAATCAGCTGTGACTGAGCACATGTGCACTGTCCTCATCTACTCGAAACTATGGATAAATCTCAGATTAGAGGCACTTCTGACTCGAAACGTTTGTCTACACGAAAGTGTAGACAAACGAAAGAAGACATTGAGCTTCTGTAATTTGAAAAGTGATAAAGTTTGTGTTATTTGGTGACTGCAAACATGTGCCCCGAGAACTCACGTTAACGGATATCGCTAATCTAAAACATCTCCAGAAATGCTCCAAATGACACCAAAGTGCTATGGGTGAGTAAAACAACTTGTTTTATTACCGTAATAAGGTTCAGATTGTAAAAAATGTTAATTCTCCTTTAAGCCCTGCAGTCGGAACGTCGCCAAAAACTGTAGACAGAGGTGGACGGCTTTCAGCTCAATGAAGCTTATCAAGACTAGCGGTTACAGGTGCGAATTTGGAGTTCCATATTAGGAAAAGGAATTTATTTACGGACAAAATAGTGAAATAAAAACCCCAGAATCATGTAGAGGGCGTTAATACGAACATTTTAAGACTGAAAGACCGACGGCAGCAGATATAGAGAGAAGAGACTATTCTTTCAATATAAAGTGAATTGGAGCCGGAGTCGATGGAGCCAGAAGTGCCGCCATACTCACTTCCTCTTTGGAATGCGGCGGCGAGTGCGTTAGCTCTGTCCATGAGTAATAACGACCAAAAAGTTCTAGTTCTCTACAATTTATTGCAGTGGTCCAAAGTTCTTCAGACTTTTGCTGTCACGGTAACGGCTAACAACAACTAGCATGCCAACCGCACACCTTCTTATAACTCTACGCAGACACGGAGGACTTTTTGATTTGGGTGAGGGACGGTGTGAGGTTTTACCGAGTTTCTCTGTTGCAGTGGTTCTTGGATCGGATGGCGGACGATAACTGGTGGCCCATGCAGATTCTGATTAAATGTCCCAATCAGATCGTCAGACAGGCCAGTCCTCCTCTTCAGCCTCCTCTTCATCCTCTGCTCCTCCTCCTCTGCTCCTCCTCTTCTTCATCCTCTGCTCCTCCTCTTCTTCATCCTCTGCTCCTCTTCATCCTCTGCTCCTCCTCCTCTTCATCCTCTGCTCCTCCTCTTCAGCCTCTGCTCCTCTTCATCCTCTGCTCCTCCTCTTCAGCCTCTGCTCCTCTTCATCCTCTGCTCCTCCTCTGCTCCTCCTCTTCATCCTCTGCTCCTCTTCATCCTCTGCTCCTCTTCATCCTCTGCTCCTCTTCATCGTCTGCTCCCCTCCTCTTCAGCCTCTGCTCCTCCTCCTCTTTATCCTCTGCTCCTCCTTTGCTCCTCCTCCTTTTCATCCTCTGCTCTTCTTCATCCTCTGCTCCTCCTCTGCTCTTCTTCATCCTCTGCTCCTCCTCTTCATCCTCTGCTCCTCCTCCTCTTCATCCTCCGCTTCTCCTCTGCTCCTCCTCCTCTTCATCCTCTGCTCCTCCTCTCCTCTTCCTGTTTTTCACTCTTCTTGTTTGTGTTTTCACTCTTCTTGTTTGTGGTTTTCACTCCTCTTTGTGGTTGTTCACTCTTCTCGTTTGTGTTTGTTCACTCTTCTTGTTTGTGTTCGCAGATGTTCCAGAGGTTGTGCATTCATGTGATCCAGCGCCTGAGGCCCGTTCACGCTCACCTGTACCTGCAGCCGGGGATGGAGGACGGGTGAGATTCGTACATTAAAAACACGTGACGGTTGTGTCAGATGCCCTCCCGGTGTCTTTTGTGGAGTTTGTTCTAAACGATCTGAAGCTGTCCGAAGCCGTCGTAGGTGTCCAGCACGGAGAGCAGTTCTGTGTTTGTGAATATCGACGGCGACAGGAGAAGAGCCGCGTGTCACCTGGTTTCTCCAACGCGGGGGATTCTGGGAAATATGAGCGGCGCCACAGGGCTCTAAAAAAATCGATTCAACGTAATCGGACCGACAAAACTCCTGGTTTAGTCCTGGTTTAGTGTCCTAGTTTAGTCCTTGTTTAGTCCTGCTTTAGTCCTGCTTTAGTCCTAGTTTGGTCCTGTTTAGTCCTAGTTTAGTCCTGCTTTAGTCCTTGTTTTGTCCTAGTTTAGTCCCGGTTTAGTTCTAGTTTAGTCCTGCTTTAGTCTTTGTTTAGTCCTAGTTTAGTCCTGGTTTAGTTCTAGTTTAGTCCTGGTTTAGTCCTAGGTTAGGCCTGCTTTCGTCCTTGTTTAGTCCTGCTTTAGTCCTAGTTTAGTCCTTGTTTAGTCCTAGTTTAGTCCTTGTTTAGTCCTAGTTTAGTCCTTGTTTAGTCCTGGTTTAGTTTATCTATAATTTCAGTTAGTTTGAGTTTTGTAAACACACAATACAGTTTCAGTTATCGTTTTTTTCTTTTAATTGTCGTTTTTATCTATTTCAGTTAACTAAAAATATTTTTTTATAACTTTAGTTTTTGATAAAAGGAGAAATTAAATTTGTCAACTGGACGAAGTTTATTTGGTCAAACGTTTCGCCGCTCATCAGAGAGGCTTCGTCAGTTCTGGTTCGAGTGCTGAAGGACATTGCTTATATCTAGCTGCAGGGAGGAGCTCACTACACTGAAATTATTCTGAAACTATCTCAACTATTTGTTTTTGAGTTCCTCTCTTTTGTTATACCAATTTCTCTGGCGTCTAGTTTAGCATACCTGTTCAACACCTAACGACCGTCTCCACCCTCTGGCCCTGACCTGTCTGCTCTATTGTTTCTTTTGTTTGGTTTGACAAGGTAATTCCTTACCTCCCCGGCGTTTCGGAAAAATTAGAGGATTTTCAGACAATATGAAATCCCAGTTTATTTCAAACCCACAAACACTTTAAGACAAAAACTGGTCCACCCAAAGGTCAAAACACCGAGCCACAAACAAAGCAATGTGGTCTACTCCATTCAGTGTAGTGGAGACTGCAGTGAGCGCTACACTGGAGAAACAAAACAGCCACTTCACAAGAGGATGTACCAACACAGACGGGCGTGCCAGAGTGGACCGTCATCTGCCGTACATCTTCACCTAGAAGGACCTCAGTCTGCCGTACATCTTCACCTAAAAGCCACGGGCCACTCCTTTGAGGACAGTGAGGTTCAGATCTTGGCCAGGGAAAAGAATTGGTTTGAGAGGGGAGTAAAAGAGGCGATTTTTGTCAAAAAAGAGAATCCTTCTTTAAACAGAAATGGGGGAGTCAGACATAACTTGTCTCCCATTTATAATTCCATTCTCAAACCGAAGTCAAAACAGACAAAAGAAACAATAGGGCAGACAAGTCAGGGCCAGAGGTGTGGGGACGGTCGTTAGGTGTTGAACAGGTATGCTAAACTAAACGCCAGAGAAATTGGTATAACAAAAGGAGAGGAACTCAAAAACAAATAGTTCAGATAGTTTCAGAATAATTTCATTATAGTGAGCTCCTCCCTGCAGCGAGATATAAGCAGTGTCTAACCAGCACTCGAACCAGCACTGATGAAGCCTCTCAGATGAGCGGCGAAACGTTTTCGACTAAAGAAACTTTGTCCAGTTGACACATTGAATTTCTCCTTTTATCATGGATTCTACCTGGACGAATGAGGGATTCTTCACGCAACTTTAGTTTTTGTTTTTTCGTTTGTTTTCGTTAACTATAATAACCTTGTTGCTGAATCGTGGGGCTTTAGATCCATTGGTCGACTAAAAGAGCGTGGCAGAAGTTACATTACATATCTCTGTATCTGACCCAAAGTGCAGAATTAAAAAAAATATTTACAATAAAAAGGACTAGGAAAATTAAATTAAATTAATATAATATTAAAGGTCAAAATGGCAAAAATTGACTCTCATGAGCTTTAAGTCGTGTTCTAATGTTGTTTCCTTCTCAGAAACACCTTCACAACACCAGTTGTTTGTTTCATTCACATGTTAGAGGAACTCTTTATTATTCGTCTGTAACATCTCCAAAGCTCCAAACGCTCTGTTCCACCTCGTGATGTCATCAAGTGGTAGTTTCCAAGTGAACGGCTTCTTTTCTTTATACCTTTAATTCAGTAAAAATTGGTAATTCCAGGACAGAAAAGATTCTACTGAAGGTGTGTGGAGTTTAAAAACACAGTGGAGCACTTCCTATATCACCACATGACATCACAAGGTGGAACAGAATGTTTTCTATTTGAGAGAACTCCTCAGCCTAAATCTGCAGGTTTGTTTGTTAAACATGTGAATGAAACAAAACACAACTCCAGTTTGTTTGTGACGAGGAAACGACATTAGAACTAGGGCTGTAAGTTAAACGCGTTAATTAGATGAATCAATTACACTGCAAATTAACGTGTTACAAAAATTAACGCAATTAATTATGAGCGACAATTCAATGCGCATTTTAAATTTGGCGTGCGGCGAGCGAATCGCTGCCAGGGCCTTTGAACGGCGAGTTTATTTATAAAAAGAACGAAGACGGGACGATCAACAAGAACGCCGTGATTTGGAGCTTTTGTCAAAAAGAATGGTCCGATCACCGAAGCTGCTCCAGCCTGACGGATCAATTGAACGATAAACACGTCCGGACAAGTTCCATCGTTACCGGTGATGGTGCGCGCACTTCACCAAACCAACAAACCATGCTTGCAGAATTTGGGAAACAAATGAGCAAAGTGAATACAGAAAAACTGACGAACTCAATCACAAAGTGATAAAAGGAGAAATTCAATTTGTCAACTGGACAAAGTTTGTTTGGTTGAAAACGTTTCGCCGCTCATCCAAGAGGCTTCGTCAGCTCTGGTTCTAGTGCTGGTTAGACCCTGTTTATATCTAGCTGCAATCACAAAGTGTTTTTTTTTTTTTTTTCATTTCGAGTTTGCCATACATTTGTAAACATAAAAAGGTACAGAAGTATGCATCCTGCATAGTCAGTTCAATTGATACAGACATTGAAAAAAAGCAAAAATAAATAATAATAATTAAAAAAATAAATGCTCGAAATACAGCGGGTAGAAGATAAACTTGTTTTTTAACCCACCCCATCTTCAGAAAACTACCACAAAACAAAAGATGCTTCCTAGTTCGCAGGCAATACCTCAAAATAATTAGTGTAATGATGTGTGTAAAACCACACACAATCACATACAGACCCATAAATCTATTTACACACATTACCACTGGTAACAGTAGTATTTAGGAATACCATCAATGGTAAATAAGGAGTACCGTAAGCTAATTGGACACACATGACATAATCTTACATGACATAAAAAGGAGAAGTAACATTTTTTACAATCTGAGCCTTATTTCGGTAATAAAACAAGTTGTTTTACTCACCCATAGCACTTTGGTGTCATTTGGAGCACTTCCAGAGATGTTTTAGATTTGCGTGGTAGACCGCTGTTCTACCACTAACACCGGGAGCGCTGTTACGCATTTCTACCATTAAGACCGGGAAAGCGGATAAGTCATTTTTTCCTCTGTGGCCAATCATCATCTGTTGCCAAGTAAAATCGACCCGAAAATGCACGTGACATACGTATGCTGACTTGTGTCATTGTTTTGAAATGTATCGAGCAATTACGGATGACTTCAATTTCGGTGCAGGGAGTTCTGAAGTTAGCGAAGGTCCACAGGGCTCTCACACATGCATTTCAACGAGCTCACACGCCGCACATGGTATTTCTCACGCTGAAATTTTGTTAAAGAAGTAACGTTTTTTACAATCTGAGCCTTATTTCGGTAATAAAACAAGTTGTTTTACTCACCCATAGCACTTTGGTGTCATTTGGAGCACTTCCGGAGATGTTTTAGATTAGCATTAGCCTAGCGCGAGTTCTAGCCGTAGCTCGGGGCATATAATATATTCCCCGAGCATGTAATATATGCCCCGTGCGGTCTCCAAATAACACAAACTTTAGCACTTTTCAAATCATAGAAGCTCGATGTCTTAGGCTACGCTTTTGTTTGGTCAAAAGTGGCCTGTAATCCGAGATTTAGCCATAGTTTCGAGTAGATGAGGACGCCAGTGCACATGTGCGGAGTCAGTTTATTTTGCTCTCAGCTCACGGGACCCAAACATGAAACACAAAGCTGTAAACTATGGCTAAATCTCGGATTACAGGCCACTTTTGACTCAAACGAAGGCGTAGAATAAGACATTGAGCTTCTATGATTTGAAAAGTGCTAAAGTTTGTGTTATTTGGAGACCGCACGGAGCATATATTGCATGCTCGGGGAATATATTGAATGCCCCGAGCTACAGCTAGAACTCGCGCTAGGCTAACGCTAATCTAAAACATCTCCGGAAGTGCTCCAAATGACACCAAAGTGGTATGGGTGAGTAAAACAACTTGTTTTATTACCGTAATAAGGCTCAGATTGTAAACGTTATTTCTCCTTTAAAATTCCAACAATGGCAATACAGAATACCACAAGGGTAATTAGACATATGTGACATGAATGCATGAGACATGAGTATTAATGTTATTTTCTCTGTACTGTGACCACACACTTTGTTTAAAGAGAGATTTAAAGTGATAAATACTTTGACATTGCTTATGTTCCAGCCCCAGACTGTTCCACAGTTGTACTCCAGATTTAGTCCTGGTTTGGTCCTGATTTAGTACTGGTTTAGTCCTGGTTTAGACCGACCTGGTTTAGTCCTGGTTTAGTCAGACTGATCCACAGTTGTACTCCACACACTGACACTGAAAAGCTTCTTCTAGTGGTTCTCACTTTAGGAATGGTCAAATTCCCATATCCTCGTAAACTGTATGATTGCTCTTTTTGTACAAATAAACTCTGAATGTTTTGTGGTAACATTTTTTGAAATGCTTTAAATGCAATCTGGGCAGTATGTCATTTCACCAGGTCGAACATTTTTAATAACTTTGATTGAAGAAACAGCGTTTGTATGTTCATAATAGCCTGCCTTGTGTATAATGTGCACAACTTTTTTTGTAATAGAAATAATAGGTTGCCCCTCTCTCTCTCTCATGAGATTAAAATGCGATTAATTAGATTAATTAATTACAAATCCTGTAATTAGATTAATTTGACAGCAGTAATTAGAACATCAGAAAACGGCGTAACATGGGGTCTTTAATGTTAAACACTGGCTCTCCTTCACGTCTCGCTAACGTTTTGTATATTTCCTTAGTTCTGACGACATGGATGGACCTGTGGAGGACATCGGGAGCCGCTCGTGTGTGACGCGCTTCGTTAAAACTCTGCTGTCCATCATGGAGCACGGAGTCAAACCTCACAGCAAACACCTCACCGAGTACTTCGCCTTTCTCTACGAGTTCGCCAAAATGGGGGAGGAAGAGGTGAGATGCTGCTGTCCACACTGCACCGAACGTTCCCCACTCGCTCCCCGTGCTTTTATATCGTAACGGTTATGCTTTCGTTTCAGAGTCAGTTTTTGTTGTCGCTTCAAGCCATTTCCATCATGGTGCACTTCTATATGGGAACCAAAGGGCCAGAAAACGTGAGATAAAAAGTTTGTTGGCAGAAGTTCTGTGCCTGCAGGTGGTGTTTAAACTCGCCGGACTGTTTGCAGCCGCAGGTGGAGGTTCTGTCGGAGGAGGAGGCTGAAGAGGAGGATGAGGAGGAGGACATCTTGTCTTTGGCGGAGGAGAAGTATCGACCTGCAGCACTGGAGAAGATGATCGCTCTGATCGCTCTGCTGGTGGAGCAGTCCAGATCTGAGAGGTCAGTGAACAAAGGACCATTCTGTGTGCACTGAGAAAGAACACTGACTTTTTAATGCATCATCAACATCACAAAGTCCAGGTTCTGTTTTATATACGTTTATATTATCGACACAGTAGGGATGCACCGATGTGAACATTTGAGCCGATACCGATATCCCATATTAATGTTGCTGATAATCGGCCGATACCATTATTAGCCGATACAGTATTTGTTTATTTTTTATTCTGAGATATCATTTTATACAGACTGAAAATCATGCAAAATGAATTTTTGAATGTCTTTTATTTTCAAAACGTGTTTTGACTTTTTTTTTTTTTTTTTTATCAATTTCAATTTTTTTTAAATAGTGTAACTTTTTTTTTATTTTTTATAGTGTAACATTGTGTTCTGCGTCCTGATTGGCTAAAGGACCTTTACCAAATTGATAGATGGGGGACGTGGGGGAGGTGGGCCGGGACCAGACTGGAACTAGACCAGGACTAAACGCGGACTTAACCAGGTCTAGACCAGGTCTAAACTAGGTCTAAACCTGGACTGGACCAGGTCTAAACCTGGACTGGACCAGGTCTAAACCTGGACTGGACCAGGTCTAAACCTGGACTAAACCTGGACTGGACCAGAGGGGTATTCCACGAAAGCTACTAAGCGCAAAGCCCGGCTTTATTCGTCAGTTGGCGCTAGTTTAAGTGAGAGTTCGGTTCCACGACGCTCGCTGACGCGCTCAACATGGTCGCTCAACATGGTCTTAGCAGATAGTCTGGTCGCGGGCTGGCTAAGTTGTGTCTTACTTAGGCCGTGTCGCAGAGAATACGTACCTGACGTAAACAGAGTGTCAAACACACCGTTCCGCACACCTCCCCACATGAGTATCTGTGTTGTCCGAAAACAACATCAGCAAAAAAACAAATTACCTTACTTTCTCGGTTCTTGACAATTCTCCGGTAATCTAAACATATGCTTTTCAGCCGCTGTCTTTACGACATTAACATATAGAAGAATTCCAAAAGCAATTTAGAGAATAGCTGTGGTCGAGTGGTTATGTGCTCTGACTCTCGTATGTGCGGGCCGGGTTCGATTCCCGCTATTGACCTATTGATGCCCACGTCAAATTTCAGTAAAATTTTCACGCATTTATATTTGCAACATATTACAGAAATGGAAATGAATTTAACCTACAATTACTGTTATCATCACATAACTTATATCAGTTAGTCCTAACATCACTCTCACTTGACGACATTGACACTTTATATTTTATGTGACATCTCTATCAAAGAATACAGTTACAGGTAAACCTTTACTTTTAAAACAAAATGTAGCCAAATAACAGGCACGCTCCATGATGCAACATTTCAATGATTCAACAAATTTGCTTAAGAGATGCTGTGCAAGCCTTTTTAATGAAATCCTATTTATCAATTTCCATCAATAGGCATAAAACAATAAAAGACATTAGGTATGACATTCTGGTGTGAGGCCACTGCTGGAGGACTGCTGAGGGTCAGGCAAGACACTGCTGGAGGACTGCTGAGGGTCAGGCAAGGTACTGCTGGAGGACTGCTGAGGGTCAGGCAAGGCACTGCTGGAGGACTGCTGAGGAGGGTCCAAGTGTACGCCATCTTCAGTAACTTGAATATACTCTTCAGGAGAACTCGCAGGAAGGATCTTTGATGGGGTCCCTCCTTCAATTACCTCCACCAGTGGGCGACCCCGGTTTAGGGCCAGTGCCAGCTCCTCTGCAGGTGAAAGGTTTTGAGGGGGGCTCCCACCTCCTGTGGCTTGGTAGCTAATGTTCATTTTAAATTAAATTAAGGTACCATTTCAACAGTATTACTAATTTCACTGAATAATAATATTAATATTAGCTTACTTACCACTCTGCAAAATGTTATTATGCTTTGTCTTTACCTGCAAAACACTCCTACACATTATTCCTGCTCAAAGACAAGATAACACAATTTAACGTATTAGTTGGAGCAAATACTTTTACACAGTAAAAATAAATTACAACTGACAAGACTGCTATACAAATAAATAATAATTATGCCATCAACTACCTACTATGAGTATCGAACTCACAATCTCTCGTACTTCAGACGGTAACTTTACCCCTGCGCCACAAATCAGCGTTGACGTCAATGGTGAAAAACAGACTTAAAAAACTCACTGTCCAGCACTGTTATAGGACTTAACTTGCGTATTTAAGCGCTCGGCGATCTTCTGCCACGCCATGTCTCTGGCCTTGGTTATTGCAAATGTGTTGTAGAGTTCCAAAAGCAACTTCTGTTCTGATGCGCTGAAATAATCGGCCCGAATCTTCGACATGATCGCGTTTTCGACAGTCGCTTGTTCAGGGCTTCTTACCTTCCCCGTGGACGCGCGGAGGCCCGGCCTGATTAGGCCTGACTGGGCTTAGCTCTGACTAGCTCTGACTAGGCTGAAACGCGTTTGTGGAACGGGTTCAAGCTTTTGTCTAAGTTGTGTCTCAGCCAGGCGAGAACTTAGCACTTAGTCGCGGCTAAGTTTAGCCACGTTCGTGGAATACCCCTCAGGTCTAAACCTGGACTGGACCAGGTCTAAACCTGGACTGGACCAGGACTGGACCACGTCTAAACCTGGACTGGACCAGGACTAAACCTGGACTGGACCGCGTCCACGGTCCTGAGGAAGAGGCACAGTTTGGGCACGGGTCTCGTGCTCTCGCACCGGTCATGCTGCGCTATCAGGGATTTGAGCACGATGAGCGCCCCCCCCCCCCCCTGTACTGATAATTATCGGTTGTTAATATCGGCCCACTTTTACACATCGGGCCGATACTGATATGTTTTTGCAATGTCGGCCGATACCAATGTTAATGCCGATATATCGTGCATTCATAATATACAGTATTCTCCATGTTTTAAGGCTGTAAACGCCTCACCACACACATTCTGCACTTTTCTCAGACTGGCAGTAACGTTTTCTCACATTTCTCTTTCATTTAAACACTAAAACTTTCGTAGATTTTCAACAAAAAAATGTAATAATAGTTACGCGTGTATTTCTCTGACCGGGCCTCTTCTTCCTGGCGCCGCTCCGCCTCGGTGCCGGCGTCTTTTTCCAAGTGAAGAACATGGTTATGCGGACATGTTGGCGTTCTTTTTTCTTTTGGGGCGAGAAGATTCTTATAAACATGACATGCCACCTTCGATTATGATTATTATAACGTTTTGTCGGGGAGAGAACTTGCAAACATACAGCACTTCAGAGTCACACTGCGATCAAACATTTACATAAATCTGTCTGAACACATTCTGTTCTGTACAGGAGACACGGAGGAGAATGACGGACGAATCGGCAAAGGTCTACAGTCCCTTAGCCAATCAGGACGCAGAACACAATGCGCGTTGATACACTATAAAAAAAAATTGGAATTAAAAAAAAATCTGCGAAACAGCGAGGCCACGAAAAGTGAACCATGATATAGTGAGGGACCACTGTATTATCATTTTTTATCTCTCTCCTCCTGTTCAGACACCTGACTCTGTCCCAGAGCGACATGGCGGCACTCACTGGAGGAAAAGGATTCCCGTTTCTGTTTCAGCACATTAGAGACGGAATCAACATCCGCCAAACCTGCAACCTGATCTTCAGCCTGTGTCGCTATAACAACCGCCTCGCAGAACATGTATGTAACATGTAAACACGCTAGAATCACACACACGATCTAGAACACCTGATCTCGCCACATTGAACATCGTACGATGGGCTGATCTTCAGGTTCGCCTGGTTTCGCTGCACCATCGTCAAAGCATATGTTCGTTCTCAAGTTCCCCGACAAAGGCACTGAACCCTTTTGTGATTCTTGCAGATTGTCTCGATGCTTTTCACGTCTATAGCAAAGTTAACTCCTGAGGTGAGTCTCTCTGACGAAAGTCTAAATAAAACACAAAAGTGAATAAACGTGTAAACATCTGTTTGTGTTCAGGCGGCCAATCCGTTCTTTAAGCTCCTGACGATGCTCATGGAGTTTGCAGGAGGACCTCCAGGGATGCCCTCCTTCGCCTCGTACATCCTCCAGAGGATCTGGGAGGTACGACCGTGCGGACACAGCCTTTACTCAGAATCTGTGTACTTTTGGACGACTAAAGGACTTATATTTTTGTACTTCTCAGTCCCAGAGCCCCAAACCCATAAACAAACTCGCCATCCAAGAACACGTCTGTACCTGTGTCATGGAGCAATCGGGTTTATCAGAGCTTTATCAGAAATAATGTTTTGTGAAAATGAACCGGGACTAACAAGGGGCAAAATCTGGACTAAACCAGAATAAATGCCAAGTTTATTTTTAGGACCGTACCGGGTCTGAACGAGCACTAATCAAGACTAGAAAGGCCCAAACCAAATGCAGTCATACCTCACCTTACGAAAGACCCAACTAACGAATAATCCAACGCGTTTACATAATATTTTCGTCTCTGAATACGAAAGAAAATTCAAGTTGCGAAACGCGAAATCTCAAAAATTCAAATAATGCACGCTCGTCTTCGCAGCCGCCCGAATCCCCCATTGCAACTCTACTTACCAAAAAAATCACTTTACGAAACCACTTCTGAAACTAATTTCGTAAGGTGAGGTATGACTGTATATACCAGGACTGAACGTGGGACTAAATCAAGACTAAGGCTGCGTCCCATTTCTCTGTCTTACCCCTTTGTCTTCCCCTTGGTTTTGCTCGTTCATGTGAGGACAAGGGGTGTCCCGATTCTAATTTTGATCAAGGGCTCGGGCCACGACCTCGGGCTACATACCCCTTGAAACGAAGTAAGCTCTCAAGCAGACTTGAAACGAAGGGGTACGCCTCATCAATGTATTTTCAGTAGTTCTAATTATCCGTTACCAGTTTAGCACAGTTTACAATTATGACGCTTATGTTCTACGTTACTTTTAATGAACTGTTTTTGTGGTTTTAATTGTAGTGATGTCTGTTTAGCCGACATTATCATTTTCATCGAACTTTCATGTATAAACGAGCTAGTTTTTTTGTCGAGCTGAGGTACCCGATAATCCTCGACATTTGTTTACATTTGTATGCGTCAGTTGTTGTCACCTCTGTAGACGTAGCAGCTCAGGTAGAGGCGAGGGACGATGATGCAAACGGTAATCGAGTGGTGTCCCATTTCTTAGGGGAACATTCGTACCCCGAGCCCTCAGCTCGGTATCGAGGGGCAAGACAAAGACGTAGATAAAGAGGAAGGGGTAAGACAGAGGAATGGGACGAAGCCTAAACCAGGCCCTTATTTTCCCAGACCTCACCTGTTGTCTGTTGCAGGTGATCGAGTATAATCCGTCTCAGTGTCTGGACTGGCTCGCCGTCCAAACTCCGAGGAACAAACTGGCTCACAGCTGGGTCCTTCAGAACATGGAGAACTGGGTGGAACGCTTCCTCCTGGCTCACAACTACCCCCGAGTCCGAGCGTGTAAGAACATAACACGATAAAACACAAATACAACTGCAGTGAAGGGCCACACGAGCCCCGAGGCCAGTGTTTGGGGTCGTCTCTCCACAGATCTGACCTGTAATTTGGCCTGGTGTTGATACCTGCTTGTCTCCATAGAGAAAAACACGATAAATCGATATATACACTTTAGATTTAGTACTTTACACCGACCAGAACTAAGACCAGACCAGAACTATGACCACAGACCAGAACTAAGACCAGACCAGAACTAAGACCAGAACTATGACCACAGACCAGAACTAAGACCAGACCAGAACTAAGACCAGACCAGAACTAAGACCAGAACTATGACCAGACCAGAACTAAGACCAGACCAGAACTAAGACCAGAACTATGACCACAGACCAGAACTAAGACCAGACCAGAACTAAGACCAGACCAGAACTAAGACCAGAACTAAGACCACAGACCAGAACCAAGACCAGACCAGAACCAAGACCAGACCAGAACTAAGACCAGAACTAAGACCAGAACCTAAGACCAGAACTAAGGCCAGACCAGAACTAAGGCCAGACCAGAACTAAGGCCAGACCAGAACTAAGACAAGACCAGAACTAAGACCAGAACTATGACCACAGACCAGAACTAAGACCAGACCAGAACCAAGACCAGAACCAAGACTAGTCCAGAACCAAGACTAGACCAGAACCAAGACTAGACCAGAACCAAGACCAGAACCAAGACCAGAACTAAGACCAGAACTAAGACCAGAACTAAGACCAGAACTAAGACCAGAACTAAGACCAGAACTAAGACCAGAACTAAGACCAGAACTAAGACCAGATCAGAACTAAGACCAGAACTAAGACCAGATCAGAACTAAGGCCAGAACTAAGACCAGACCAGAACTAAGACCAGAACTATGACCACAGACCAGAACTATGACCACAGACCAGAACTAAGGCCAGAACTAAGGCCAGAACTAAGGCCAGAACTAAGGCCAGAACTAAGGCCACAGACCAGAACTAAGACCAGGCCAGAACTAAGAACTTAAAACGATGTTTCTCCTCTCTCCTTTTTCTGACTCTCCACTCTTCTCTCTCTCCCTCCTTCTCTCTTTCTCCCTCTCACTTGTTTTGTCTCTGTGCTCTTGTCGCGCTCTCTTTTTCCTTTCTCTCCTCTCATTTTCTCTCCTTTCTCCCCTCTCTATTTTCTCTCCTTTCTCTTTTCTCTCTCTCCTCTTGTTTTGCCTCTCTCCACCCTCACCTCTTCCTCTCTCTCTCTTCTTTTGTCTCTACCCCCTCTCTTCTCTTTCTTTTCTTTTGTCTCTCCTCTCTCTCTCTCTCTCGCTTTCTATTCTCTCTCCTCTTCTCTCTCCTCTCTTATTTTGTCTCTCTCTTCCCCTCTTTTCTCTCCTCTGGTCTCTCTTCCCCTCTCACCTCTATCTCTCATATTTTGTCTCTCTTCTCCCTTCTCTCTCCCTCCCTCTCCTCTTTCTCTCTTTTGTTTCTTCCCCTCTCTCTTTTGTCTCTTTCTTCTCTCTCTTCTTTTGTCTGACTTCTCTTTCTTCTTTTGTCTCTCTCTCCTCCGTCTTTTGTTTCTGTCTTCTCTCCCTTTTGTCTCTCTCTCCTCTTCCCCTCTCCTTTTGTCTCTCGGTCTTCTCTCTCCCTTCTTTTGTCTTTCACCTCTTTCTTCTCTCCTCGTTTCTCCCCCATCCTCTTCTCTCTTCTTTTGTCTCGGTCTTCTCTCACTCTTTTCTCTCTCTCCTCTCTTGTTTTATCTCTCCTCTCTTTTTGTCTCTCCCCCTCTCTTTTGTCTCTTTTCTCTCTTCTTTTGTCTCTCTCCCCCTCTCTTTTGTCTCTCTCTCTTCCCCTCTTCTTTTGTCTCTCTTCCCCTCTCTCTTCATTTCTCTTTCCATCTCTCTTTTATCTCTCCTCTTTTCTCTCTCTCTTCCCCTCTCTTCTTTTCTCTCTCTCTTCCCTCTCCTTTTGTCTCTCGCTTCCCCTCTGTTATTTTGTCTCTCTTTTCCCCTCTCTTCTCTCTCTTCCCCTCCCTCTTGTGTCTCTCTCTTCCCCTCTCTTTTTGTCTCTTTTGTCTCTCTCTTCCCCTCTCTTCTCTCTCCCTCTTCCTCTCTCTCTTCTCTCTCTTCTCTCTCCCTCCCTCTTCTATCTCTTCCTCTTATTTTGTCTCTCTCTTCCCCTCTCTTCCTCTCTTCTTTTTTCTCTTCCCCTCTCTTCCTCTCTTCTTTTCTCTCTCTCTCTCTTCCCCTCTCCTCTTCTCTCTCCCTCACTCTTTTCTCTCTCTTCCTCTCTCTTCTCTCTCCCTCTCTCTTCTATCTCTCCCTCTCTTCCTCTCTTCTTTTCTATCTCTCTCTCTTCCCCTCTTCTTCTCTCTCCCTCACTCTTTTCTCTCTCTCCCTCTTCCTCTCTCTTCTATCTCTCCCTCTCTTCCTCTCTCTTTTGTCTCTCTCTTCCTCTCTTTTCTCTCTCTCTCTTCCTCTCTCTCTTCTTTTGTCTCTCTCTTTTCTCCTTTTGTCTCTCTCTCTTCCCCTCTCCTCTCTCTTCTTTTGTCTTTCTCTTCCTCTCTGCTTTTCTCTCTCTCTTCCCCTCTCCTCTCCTCTCTCTCTCTTCCTCTCTTTTCTCTCTCTCTTCCCCTCTCTTCTCTCTTCTTTTGTCTCTCTCTCTCTCTCTTTCCCTCTCTCTCTCTCTCTTCCTCTCTTTTCTCTCTCTCTTCCCCTCTCTCTTCTCTTTTTTTGTCTCTCTCTCTCTTCCCCTCTCTTCTTTTGTCTCTCGGGCTCTCTCTCTTCTTTTGTCTCTCTCTCTTCCCCTCTCTCTCTCTCCCTCTCTCCTCTCTCCTTTTGTCTCTCTCCCCCTCTCTCTCCTTTTGTCTCTCTTCTTTTGTCTCTCTCTTCCCCTCTCTCTCTCCTTTTGTCTCTCTTTCCCTCTCTCCTCTCCTTTTGTCTCTCTCTTCCCCTCTCTCTCCTCTTGTCTCTCTTCCTCTCTTCTTTTCTCTCTCTCTCTTCCCCTCTCTCCGTCCTCACAGCGGCGGCGTACCTCCTCGTCTCTCTCATTCCCAGTAACTCATTTCGTCAGATGTTCCGCTCGACGCGCTCGCTGCACTTACCGACTCGAGAGCTCCCCCTGTCTGCAGACACCACGGTGGTACTGCACCAGGTCTATAACCTCCTGCTGGGGCTTCTGGGCCGGGCCAAACTCTACGTGGACGCCAGTGTCCACGGAACCACCAAACTGGTCCAGTACTTCAGCTTCATGACCTACTGCCTCATCTCCAAGACCGAGAAGATCATGTTCTCAGGGTACTTCATGGACCTGTGGAACCTCTTCCAGGTAAAAACACTTTCAGGACGCTCAGAGACACTTCACAGAACACATTAACCCATTTAGACCGCTGTTCTACCACTAACACCGGGAGCGCTGTTACGCATTTCTACCATTAAGACCGGGAAAGCGGATAAGTCATTTTTTCCTCTGTGGCCAATCATCATCTGTTGCCAAGTAAAATCTACCCGAAAATGCACGTGACATACGTATGCTGGGAGTTCTGAAGTTGGCGAAGGTCCACAGGGCTCTCACACATGCATTTCAACGAGCTCACACGCCACACATGGTATTTCTCACGCTGAAATTTTGTTAGAGAAGTAACGTTTTTTACAATCTGAGCCTTATTTCAGGCTCAGCACTTTGGTGTCATTTGGAGCACTTCCGGAGATGTTTTAGATTTGCATTAGCCTAGCGCGAGTTCTAGCGGTAGCTCGGGGCATATAATATATTCCCCGAGCATGTAATATATGCCCCGTGCGGTCTCCAAATAACACAAACTGTAGCACTTTTCAAATCATAGAAGCTCGATGTCTTTAGTCTACGATTTCGTTTGAGTCAAAAGTGGCCTGTAATCCGAGATTTATCCATAGTTTCGAGTAGATGAGGAGGCCAGTGCGCATGCGCGGAGTCAGTTTATTTTGCTCTCAGCTCCCGGGACCCAAACATGAAACGCAAAGCTGTAAACTATGGATAAATCTCGGATTACAGGCCACTTTTGACTCAAACGAAGGCGTAGAATAAGACATTGAGCTTCTATGATTTGAAAAGTGCTCAAGTTTGTGTTATTTGGAGACTGCACGGGGCATATATTACTACTATTCTAACTACGGCTAGAACTCGCGCTAGGCTAACGCTAATCTAAAACATTTCTGGAAGTGCTCCAAATGACACCAAAGTGCTATGGGTGAGTAAAACAACTTGTTTTATTACCGAAATAAGGCTCAGATTGTAAAAAACGTTACTTTTCCTTTAAGCATTTCAATTAAACTCTAGCCCAGGGGTCGGCATCCCGTGGCGACAGATCCCTCTGATGTGGCTCAGTACAGTGGTTCCTCATCTATCATGGGGTTTACATTGTAAAAATAACCTGCGATAGGCTAAATCCGTGAAGTAGTCAGCTTTATATTGCGTGTATAAATATGCGTGTATTTCATAATCCCTCTGACCGAGGCGCCTGGCGCCACTGCGCTGTTACGGGTTTTGTTGTAGTGAGAACGCTTCCGTGCGCCCTCAGGACTGGTTCCACCGCCTGAACTCCAGGTTCCACCAGTTCGTTCTGCGGAAACACTTTCTCTTCCCGATGCGCATTGACCACCCAGAGAATTGTGCGCGCGCGGACACGTGCACCTGCCAGACCGCTCAGTCCTCACTGCTTCAGAGTCACACTGCTCGTGATCGAACATTTAAATAAATCTGGCAAACTGAACTCATTCTGTACAGGAGACACGGAGGAGAATGACTGACAAAGACAAAGGTCTACAGTCCTTTAACCAATCAGGATGCAGAACACAATGCGTATTGATACACTATAAAAAAAATCCGCGAAACAGCGAGGGACTAGTGTATTTAATTAAAATGTATTTTATTTTAGTTCGTTCATTTTCAAAATGTAATTCTATGGCACAAAGATTTTTTTTAAAAAGCCGTTATATGCAGTGTTATTTCATTTTAAATTTGTGGCTCCCAGTGTTTTCTTTACTGTGTGAAACCTGTCCAAATGGCTCTTTGAGTGGTAAAGGTTGCCGACCCCTGCTCTAGCCACTGGTCACAAACGGTGCAAACTACCTCTGCACATTGAGTGCTTTGGCAAGCACCATCGCCGGTATATGTAACCTGTGCAGTATGTAGTGCACTTCATCTTACTGCCTTATGGCCTTGGGACACTTTATTTTTTACAGTTTTGACCTGAATAAGAGCTTGAAAATATTGTGCACTGTACATGTTGTGACTGTTTTGTTTTATTTTTTCCATATTATTGTGATTCTGGATTATTTTATATTTTTTTCTTAAGGTGTAGAATAATAAACCACACTGCTCATGAAACCCACAAGTGTAAGCTCTCAAATACTTTTGGAATTTTGTCTCTATGTGCTTCAGAGGCTGAGAAATCACTTATTTAATAGTCGTTGACATTATTGTTGAATTTTCAGGTTGTTTTAAAATCACCCTTAGGATTTTCAGGCCTTTTTTCCCAGGCGTTTTAGGTCTTAATAGGTTAAAACAGTCAAAAGAGCAAAAAGTGAATAAAACGGTAAAGATAAAATAGAAGTTTTAAAGGTACACTGTGTAGGATTGGTGGCGCATTGGTGGATGGTGGGTATTGCAATTCCGGTTTTAGCTACAGCAGACTTCGAGGGTCACCCAGGCGCGACGTAACGCGGACAGCTCGGCGTACCCGGAGGTGGGTTCACCAGCAGCCGCGTACGAACCACGCGCACACGTGAAGCGCACCCGGCACTGTGCGCGGGTGGGGGGAATCAGGAACCGGACCGCGGAGGTCGGTCTGAACCCGGGGTGCGGGCCCGCGCTGCGACAAAGCCCCGGCCGCGGTAGGTACTATGTCCTTCTTCTTTTCTTCTTAGATGAAGGTGCTTGCTCCTGCGATGTATGTGCGGAGTAAGTGTGATCCGGCAACATGCTTGTCGTTGTTTGTCCAAACGCGTATTATCTCGTGTGAAAACCACGAGCCCTTGCCGACAACTACTGCATAAAGAAAACGGCGAAGGCAGAGCCCAAATGTCCTTCTGCGGCTCTCGTATTCAAAATGGTTGCCTCTGCATGGGGAAGATCCCCCTTTTATGTGACTATATCTAAGTCCAACAGAATACTTTAATTTCATGATGGAAGTGAAAAGGCTTGGAAAACACTGTATTTTTTAATGGGTATCTTCAATTTCGGTAATTAACCGGTAAAAATCTTGCACACTGTCCCTTTTAAGGTAGTGATTGACTGATGTAACTGAAGTACAGGTGAGAGGATCTGTCCCTCAAGGTTATAACAATTTTGCATTTTTCATTCTAGTTTAGTTTTAGTTACTTTTAACTTTTTTCTCTCTTATTCATTTTGTTTTAATTAGTTTTTAGAGCAGCTCTGATAAGTCTGTTTAGTTTTCGTTTTTTTCTAACTGCTCAGTTTTAGTTTAGTTTTTGGGTCATTCCAGAATTGGAGCACATTTTGGCTTTAAAATTCTTGAAAAATAAACCTTCAGTTTTCTGATTTTCTGCTACATATTCATCAATAATAGGTAATAATCTATCATTAGTTCAGCTTACGGATCAATGGTACAATTTTTATGACATGATTTATTTGGTTTATTTATGTATTTCCTCTAATCACAGAAACAGGGTTGCAGGTAACAGGGTTGCAAATCCGCACTAATGTTCGCTTTATCTCAGGAGTAGAAGCTGTTTAGCTGTTACTGGGAATCAAGAGGAAAAACTTATTTATGCAAATAAGTAAAGGAAAAATAATAATAGTCTTATTGTGATCATTTACATAACAGGGTTGCATGAGGCAGAGTGAGACATTCAATCAAGGCTAACGATGTTATAAAAATATGAAAAACAGAAGAGAAGATAAACCTTTGTTCTGCCCATTTTTTTGGAAAACTGTTTGATGATGTCAAGTTCAGGGATCATGTGGTTCACGATTGATCGATCGATCGATCCTGTGGTTCTGCTTTCTTCTTCTACCAGACTAAAAATGTTCTGGTAACAGGGTTGGTGCATGTTGTGGGACACATGTTCCATGAATAATAATTATTATTTGAAATACAGTGGTACCTCACCTTACGAATGACCCAACAAACGAAAATTTCAAGTTACGAAACGCCTTCACGGTAAATTTTTGTCTCTAGATACGAATGAAATTTCAAGTTACGAAACGCGAAATCTCAAAAATTCAAATAATGCGCGCTCAGTCACACATTATAAGCTTTTCTCAGACTGGATTTAAACTTTTCTCACATTTGTCTCTCGTTTAAACACTAAAATTTTCATAGATTTTCAACAAAATTATTAATAGTGAAGTGTGTGGGGGGAAGGAGGAGGGGGGAGAAGAGTACACTCTGACACGTGTCCCGGCGCGGAGCTGACAGCAGGTCCAGACCAAGGTCTAAACCAGGTCTAGATCAAGGTCTAAACCAGGACTAAACCAGGACTAAACCAGGACTAAACCAGGACTAAACCAGGACTAAACCAGGACTAAACCAGGACTAATCAAGGACTAGCCCAGGTGGATTAAAGCGCTGCGCGTGGGTCTATTTCCTGGTTCCAGCGCGGAGCTGACAGCAGAGCTGACAAGGTCTAAACCAGGACTAAACCAGGACTAAACCAGGACTAAACCAGGACTAAACCAGGACTAAACCAGGTCTAAACCAGGTCTAAACCAGGTCTAGCCCAGGTGGATTAAACCGCCGCGCGTGGCTCTATTTCTGTTTCGTTTCGAGTCACAGCTGAGGCGAGCCGCTGCTCTAGACCTGCCCGCGTAAGGTGCTCACAGAGCGGCATGACAGAACCATGAGGTCGGCCTCTTCAAGACCTCCAGGCCGGTGACCGGGACAATCCCCGGACCCATGCCCACTTAGGGAGCTCTTAAGGCGGGCTGGCAGTGTCCCCCTGGGTCCCTGGATGTCTGGGGCTCCGTGCCTGGAGTGGCCCTGGAGAGCAGGTCTAGACCGCGGCTCTTGCAGGCGAGCAGCGGCTCGCCTCAGCTGTGACTCGAAACGATACCAGGAA
Organism: Paratrypauchen microcephalus; assembly: GCA_036785185.1. Taxonomy (NCBI): domain Eukaryota; kingdom Metazoa; phylum Chordata; class Actinopteri; order Gobiiformes; family Gobiidae; genus Paratrypauchen; species Paratrypauchen microcephalus. The sequence goes on from JAVJIX010000092.1 coordinate 445,373, forward strand.
ATAGACCCACGCGCGTCGCTTTAATCCACCTGGTCTAGTCCTGGTTTAGTCCTGGTTTAGTCCTGGTTTAGTCCTGGTTTAGTCCTGGTTTAGTCCTGGTTTAGACCTTGTCAGCTCTGCTGTCAGCTCCGCGCCGGAACCAGGAAATAGACCCACGCGCGGCGCTTTAATCCACCTGGTCTAGTCCTGGTTTAGTCCTGGTTTAGACCTTGGTCTGGACCTGCTGTCAGCTCCGCGCCGGGTCCGCGCCGGGACACGTGTCAGAGTGTACTCTTCTCCCCCCTCCTCCTTCCCCCCACACGCTTCACTATTAATAATTTTGTTGAAAATCTATGAAAATTTGAGTGTTTAAACGAGAGACAAATGTGAGAAAAGGACGCAGGACGCAGAACACAATGTTACACTATAAAAAAAGTGGATCGGGGCCTTGGAACGAATCAGGCTTTTTCCATTGAAATAGCTACTCAACTTACGAATTTTTCACGTTACGAAACCAGTTCTGGAACGAATTAATTTCGTAAGGTGAGGTACCACTGTATTATGTCTATTAAAACAAATGTTCCACAGTTACAAGAGATGGTGATGAAACAAATTATACAGAAAACAAGAAATTTCAATTCAGTTTTAACTGGTTTATTTGAGATTCAGTTTGGTCATTAGAGGGGTGGGACAAGAGGAAAATGGCATTTTGGGGGGTACTCCAGATTTATTTGGTATTTTAAAAACTATTTTCAAGCATTCTTTTCTCTTAGTTTTTTTTTTTTATTTGGTCTCAGGACAAGTAAATTCACTCAGAAACTGTATGTTTTAGTATTTTGTATGTGGATTATTTAATATTTGATGGGTGGGACGTAAAATGTCCTCCAGTTCTGGAATGACCCTTTTATCAGTTTTAGTTTTTGTGTTATACTTTGGGTTATTTGTCAAGTGCAGGATTCAAAAAGAAAGTATTGTGTTCTCAAACTTAAACCAATAGAATTTTCAAACATTTCTTCAGGTTTAGCCCCCACAACAACCAAAGCGGTCCACAAGCTGCAGCCTTAAGTGCAAAAACAAATTTAAAAAAATACACACCAAACAGTCTGTTATGGTAGTTTCATTTGTGCTTCCTCGCTGCAGAGAAGTTATTTCTGTCTGAGTACTAAAAGCTCGTTTGGCAAGGTACTCACTCTTAGCATCCTTATGCAAACTTCGTAAAAGTACTTTGAGATTTGTGGAATTTTTCCCTTAGAGAACAGTTCTGCATGTTGTGTTTCCAGCTCGTTAAAGATTTGAGATATATTGGATATATTTGGATATTTCATGACAAAGTACATTGTTTTTAAAAGGAAATCTGTCTCTTGCCCCCGTCTGGGCGTTTCACTTCATCCGGTTGTAGAATGTGAAAACCACCAATAGAAGATTTGCTGCATATTTACAAGACAAGGACAGTTGAGCTCGAAAGAGAGAGGGAAGAAAAACCTCTAACTAAACTTTAACTAAACCTCTAACTAAACTCTAAACTTTAACTAAACCTCTAACTAAACCTCTAACTAAACCTCTAACTAAACTCTAGCTAAACCTCTAACTAAACCTCTAACTAAACCTCTAACTAAACCTCTAACTAAACTTTAAATAAACTAATTAAACTCTAACTAAACCTCTAAAGTCTAACTAAACTTCTAACTAAACCTCTAACTAAACTCTAACTACACCTCTAAACTCTAACTAAAGTCTAACTAAAGTCTAAACTCTAACTAAACTTCTAACTAAACCTAACTAAACTCTAACTAAACTCTGACTAAACTCTAACTAAACCTAGCTAAACCCCTAACTAAACCTCTAACTAAACTTCTAACTAAACTTTAACTAAATTCTAACTAAACTCTGGCTAAACTTCTAACTAAACTAAAGTAATGGTGCTGTGAAAACTGATCAGCTCCAGATGGTTGTAAAACCTTCAGGAGGTTCTGCTCTGTCCTGTCAGTGGGACTTTAGTATCGATACCTGTCAGTGGGACTTTACAGTAGTATCGATACCTGTCAGTGGGACTTTTTAGTATCGATACCTGTCAGTGGGACTTTTTAGTATCGATACCTGTCAGTGGGACTTTTTTAGTATTGATACCTGTCAGTGGGATTTTTTTTAGTATCGATACCTGTCAGTGGGACTTTTTTAGTATCGATACCTGTCAGTGGGACTTTTTTTAGAATCGATACCTGTCAGTGGGACTTTTTTAGTATCAATAACTGTCAGTGGGACTTTTTTAGTATCGATACCTGTCAGTGGGACTTTTTAGTATCGATACCTGTCAGAGGGACTTTTTTAGTATCGATACCTGTCAGTGGGACTTCTTAGTATCGATACCTGTCAGTGGGACTTTTTTAGTATCGATACCTGTCAGTGGGACTTTTTTTTAGTATCGATACCTGTCAGTGGGACTTTTTTAGTATCGATACCTGTCAGTGGGACTTTTTTTTAGAATCGATACCTGTCAGTGGGACTTTTTTAGTATCAATACCTGTCAGTGGGACTTTTTTAGTATCGATACCTGCGGAAAATGAGGATCTACTTTCGATACTGGTTTAAGTATCGATTAGTGTCCGATTTTCGATACTTTGGACGACCCGACGAACAGTTCAATCTCAAACTTATTTGGTCGTTCGTCAATAGTAATCTTTATTTATTGGCCCCTAAAATATTCCTCTGAGTAAAACCAAAACAAAATATTAAATGTTCACTGCGGAACTTTTCAGGTTGAGGGTCTGCTACCATGGAGATGTAACTGCTTTTGTTGCATCTCGTGCTTGTTACTATGGAGATTGAAAAGTTTAATGCCATACTTTGGAATACTGGGGCTAAAGCATTAAAGGTGCGCAGTGTAACTTTTTGGTTGAACGTCCGTCACCTGCTTGTTTCCATGGATACGTCATTGTTCTGCCTGGAATGTTCCGCAGTGTGATTTTAAACAGCTCTACTTTACATTTATTCAATCACAGGTGGTTTTAGAGCTCAAAAATCCCGAGGAAAAACAGACATTCTAACTGTGATCGGGGTCACCTCTCCACAGATCTGACCTGGAACTTGGTCTGGTTTGGTTTCCATGAAGATGGAAAGGATTAATGCCACACTGTGGAACATTCCAAATGAAGTAATAACATTATCTGGAGAAAAGCAGGTGACATGGACCCTCTGCCAGAAAAGTTACACAATGCAGCTTTAATTTTAATTTTATTGCCCCTGTAGGGAAATTTGTCCTCTGCATTTGACCCGTCCTTCTGGGAGCAGCGAGCAGGGGACTCAGCTCCAGATCTTCAACTAGTCTTAGTCAGGACTATTCTTGCTCTGGTGCATGACCTGGTCCAGTCCTGGTCCAGTCTTAGTTTAGTCCCAGGTTCAGCCCCAGGTTCCAGTCCCAGGTTCCAGTTCCAGTCCCAGGTTCCAGTCCCAGGTTCCAATCCCAGGTTTAGTCCCAGGTTCAGTCCTGGTTCAATCCTTGTTTAGTCCCATGTTCAGTCCCATGTTCAGTCCCATGTTCAGTCCCAGGTCCAGTCCTAGTTCAGTCCCAGGTTCCAGTCCCAGGTTCCAGTCCCAGGTTCCAGTCCCAGGTTCCAGTCCCAGGTTCCAGTCCCAGGTTTAGTCCCAGGTTTAGTCCCAGTTTAGTCCTGGTTCAGTCCCAGGTCCAGTCCCAGGTTCAGTCCCAGGTTCAGTCCCAGGTTCAGTCCCAGGTCCAGTCCCAGGTCCAGTCCCAGGTCCAGTCCCAGGTCCAGTCCCAGGTTTAGTCCCAGGTTTAATCCCAGGTTTAGTCCAGAAAGGTTTAATGCCATACTGTGGAACATTCCAGACAAGGCAATAAGATCTCCATGGAGACGAGCGTTGGACGGACCCTCCACCAGAGAAGAAGTGTTTAACACCTTTAACAAACCTGTCCCTGTCATTTAAACTTTGTCTCTTTTGTGTTTCAGCCCAAACTGTCGGAGCCCGCCATCGCCACAAACCACAACAAACAGGCGCTGCTCTCGTTCTGGTACAACGTGTGCGTGGACTGCCCCGAGAACGTGAGGCTGGTGGTGCAGAACCCGGTGGTCACCAAGAACATCGCCTTTAACTACATCCTCGCCGACCACGATGACCAGGAGGTGGTGCTGTTCAACCGGGGGATGCTGCCGGCGTATTACGGGATCCTGCGTCTGTGCTGCGAGGCCTCGCCGGCCTTCACCCGCGCCCTGGCGTCGCATCAGAACATCCAGTGGGCCTTCAAGAACCTGACGCCCCACGCCAGCCAGTACCCCGGGGTAAGAGGGCAGTAACGGGGGGGAACACATCCGGCTCTATCGCCTCCAACTTTCTATTGAAAAACTGTAACTGTAAAATGTTCGTATTAACCTGCTCTGCATGATCCTGGGGTTTTTATTTCACAATTTTGTTGTTTGTATGAATATTAATAACAGACGAGGTGGCTCCCACTGGCGTTAGCAACAGGTTTGATTGACAGCGCTAAGCGTCGACTCCGTCAAATCAGCGGTGCGGACTGGAAGGGGCGTTGGCTTCAACAGCCCCACTCCTGATTGGCTCTTTTGTTGGTATGATTCTCCCGGTCAGAATTCAAATATGAAACTCTGCTCCAAATCCGTTCCTATAACGTAGGAAGCGGCTCTTTTTGGGTCTGCTGAAGCCAGAGTCTGTCCATGGTTTTCACATCCTTCCTCATGCTCCACGGCTCGCGGAGAAGGACACACTGGGGCTGAAAGTGGGCGGCCCCAGAGCCCGGCGCGGCCCCAGAGCCCGGCGCGGCCCCAGAGCCCGGCGCGGCCCCAGAGCCCGGCGCGGCCCCAGAGCCCGGCGCGGCCCCAGAGCCCGGCGCGGCCCGGACTGCTTCTCATTCAAACACAGTGTGTGCACAGAGGAACCCACGTAGCAGGACGCACCGCGCTCATCCCACGGCACTGCCACGTCCCGGGACGTGACTCGCACCAACCCCCGGAGAAGTGCACACGGACATGTGCACCCGCTCATCGTGGTCAAATCCACGATAGACCAGCATGACCGGCGCGAGGCCGCGCATCCCACCTGGGGCTGCGAGCACGAGACCGAACTGCGGCGCCCGGACCGTGCCTCCCCCTCGGGACCGCAACGACGCAGCCCGAGCCACAAAGCGAACGCGCACAAACCTCAACACGAATGCAAGAGCCGCACGAAACCAGGCAAAGAGCCGCACACGGTGGTTTAATCCTGGTTTAGACCTGGTCTAGTCTTGGTTTAGTCCTGGTCCAGTCCAGGTTTAGACCTGGTTTAGTCCTGGTCCAAACCTGGTTTAGTCCACATTTAGTCCCGGTCTAGTCGGAGTGAGACGCTTTGTCAGTTTAAGACGCCTCCTCGAGATGAGCGCTACTGCGCAAGCGCGCATGATGTAATGGTTTAGAAACAGCTGAGCTACAGCTGGGATGTGAAAGCCGTATGCTTTCATGCGCTACTGCTTAAGTAAGTAACATTTTAACAGTCTATTGGTTTTATTGTATGTTTTAACCAATTAAGCATGTAACGAACGAGATGTGAATGTTAGATTTGCGGCAGAATACCTACGTCAGATAACCGAGACGCTTTGTCACTTTCAAAAAATACATTTGTAAAACTGAAAATTCTGTTTGTAAAATGTGATTTGCATTTGTGGATTCACAGATTTCCTATTTCTAGGACGTATTTTTGAGACACTTTGAGAAATCCACAAACACAGAGTCACATACACAGACGTCCACTTTTTTTTTTTTCCCCCCAATGAAAAGATTTACAAATACACATCTATGTGTAACGACCAAAATATGAGTTAAATTTGGATTTGTGGAAATAAAAATGTACAAACCAGTGAGTATTTGTCGATCTCCCTCTGCATTTGTGAATGAGACAAAAGTAACCCCATAAAAAAGAACCCATGAAGTTAAAGACTACGGAACCTACCTGAAAATGTCGATAACTGCTCTGCGTCGTCGTTTGTCAGACCCCCCAGGATTTCGCGGGCATTTTTTGTGATTGTTGCGGGCTAAAATGCCTGAATTTGGGTGAACTTTTCCAAAAAGTTGCGGCGCTTTTAAGGTTTTTGTTGCGATTTTGTTGCGGGAGGAAGTGAAAGTTGCGATAAATAGTTGTGATTTTCCCTTTTTGTAATTAAAATTGAGTAATATTTTGAATACTGAGTTATTAATGACAAACTGGGATTGGCTGAAGTTGCGTTGAAGGTGCAAATCGCAACATCGCGAATTCCTGGAGGGTCTGGTTTGTGCCTGACCAGTGGTAAATAAATGCTAAATAAGTGTTGGCGCCCCCTGCAGGCGGTGGAGGAGCTGTTCAGCCTCATGCAGCTGTTCGTGGCTCAGAGGCCAGACATGAGGGAGGAGGAGCTGGAGGACATCAAGCAGTTTAAGAAAACCACCATCAGCTGCTACCTGCGCTGTCTGGATGGACGATCCTGCTGGACCACCCTGATCAGGTCAGGAACACGCTGACGAAAACGCCTCACGTTGGGCCTGGCGTGACGCTAACTGTAGGCACTGCTCCCAAACTCCCAAACAGGACCGTGAACTTGAGTTTCCAGACCATCTTAAACTTTTTGGTAGTTAAAGGAGAAGTAACGTTTTTTACAATTTGAGCCTTATTTCGGTAATAAAACAAGTTGTTTTACTCATCCATAGCACTTTGGTGTCATTTGGAGCACTTCCAGAGATGTTTTAGATTTGCGTTAGCCTAGCGCGAGTTCTAACCGTAGCTTGAGGCATATAATATATTCCCCGAGCATGTAATGTATGCCCCGTGCGGTCTCCAAATAACAAACTTTAGCACTTTTCAAATCATAGAAGCTCGATGTCTTAGTCTACGCTTTTGTTTGGTCAAAAGTGGCCTGTAATCCGAGATTTATCCATAGTTTTGAGTAGATGAGGATGCCAGTGCGCATGTGCGGAGTCAGTTTATTTCGCTCTCAGCTCCCGGGACCCAAACATGAAACGCAAAGCTGTAAACTATGGCTAAATCACTTTTGACTCAAACGAAATCGTAGACTAAGACATCGAGCTTCTATGATTTGAAAAGTGCTAAAGTTTGTGTTATTTGGAGACTGCACGGGGCATATATTACATGCTCGGGGAATATATTATATGCCCCGAGCTACGGCTAGAACTCGCACTAGGCTAATGCTAATCTAAAACATCTCCGGAAGTGCTCCAAATGACACCAAAGTGCTATGGGTGAGTAAAACAACTTGTTTTATTACCGAAATAAGGCTCAGATTGTAAAAAACGTTACTTCTCCTTTAATGTGCACATCGTGTCGCCATGAGAACGGCTGAACATTTGACCATAGAGACACATGTAGTCCATTTTACAACAGTGCAGTTTCACAGTTCACTCTCCCACTTTCAGACAAACTCACAACAGGATTTGGGTCATTCCAGAATTGGAGGACATTTTGGATTTAAAATTCTTGAAAAAAAAAACTCACTTTTCTGCTACATATTCATCAATAATGGGTAATAAACTATTAAATGCTTGATTAGCTCAGCTTACGGATCAATGGTAAAACTTTTATTCCATGATTTATTTGGTTTATTTATGTATTTCCTCTAATCACAGTAACAGGGTTGCAGGTAACAAGGTTTCAAATCCGCACTAATGTTCGCTTTATCTCAGGAGTAGAAGCTGTTTAGCTGTTACTGCGAATCAAGAGGAAAAACTTATTTATGCAAATAAGTAAAGGAAAAATAATAATAATTGTCTTATTCTGATCATTTGCATAACAGGGTTGCATGAGGCAGAGTGAGACATTCAATCAACGCTAACGATGTTATAAAAATATGAAAAATAGAAGACAAACCTTTGCTCTGCCCATTCTTTTGGAAAACTGTTTAATGACGTCAAGTCCAGGGATCATGTGGTTCACTGTTGACTGATTGATTGATCGATCATGTGGTTCTGCTTTCTTCTTCTTCTACCAGGCTAAAAATGTTCTGGTAACAGGGTTGGTGCAGGTTGTGGGACACATGTTCCATGAATAATAATTATTATTTGAAATATTATGTCTATTAAAACAAATGTTCCCACAGTTACAAGAGATGCCAATGAAACAAATTATACAAAAAACAAGAAAAATTAAAGCCGCAAGCGGCGTTGGTCGGGACCTCGCACCTGCGTTTGTTCGTCTTACTGAGACGCACACCCATACCGAATTCCGTGTGCCTGGCAAAAATGGTAAGCCATATCGGACCATTTTTCCTGTTAGGGGCTCAGCTAGCGGTAGATTTCTGACAGTTCACTGGCCTGTCATATGGGGGCGCTATGTCAGACTGCCAGTTATTTGGCATGAAAATCTTGGTAGTCCTCATCTACATTACCCTGTGAAGTTTTAGTCTGAGGAAGAACTCCAAATTCAATAAAAATCCATCCATAACTTCTAACTCCCATTCAATAAATACCTAAGTTTATCGATCCGCCGTATCGTCATATTACCGTCTATTTGAAAATCCTTCGCAATTTAACATCTCCAACGTCTTAAGATTATGTTCACCAAAATTTAAGCCCATCTGAGGTACGGTGTAGGAGAAGTGTCTGCTAAATGAAGTGGTGACACACCTCCTATTGCATTTGGCACTTTCAAATGGTAGCAAAATTCATCAGGCTGCCATTTTGTCATCTTACAAGATATCAAAAATCCCTTCGCAATTTAACATCTCCAATGTCTTGAGCTCATTTACACCAAAATTTACACCCATCTGATGTACGGTGTAGGAGGAGTGTTTTAAAATCTATTCTATGTCATATCACAGAAAATCGCAATACAAGTCTTCTTATCTCACTTCCTGTTGGGCGTGGCCATGACATTGTAATTACAATTTTGTTCATCTTAGTGAGATACACACCCATACCAACTTTCGTGTGTCTGGCTAATATCGTATGCCACCCACAATCCTCTTTGTGTTAAAATGCTAATTTGCTGTACATTTTCTGACAGTTCACTGGCCTGTCATATGGGGGCGCTATGTCAGACTGCCAGTTATTTGGCATGAAAATCTTGGTAGTCCTCATCTACATTACCCTGTGAAGTTTTAGTCTGAGGAAGAACTCCAAATTCAATAAAAACCTCCCATTCATAATTCATAACTCGCATTCAATAAATACCTAACTTTATTGATCCGCTGTATCGTCATATTACCGCCTATTTGAAAATCCTTCGCAATTTAACATCTCCAATGTCTTAAGATTATGTTCACCAAAATTTAAGCCCATCTGAGGTACGGTGTAGGAGAAGTGTTTCAAATTCCATTGTATGTCCAATATCCACAAAATCACACAAAAGGCCAATTATCTCACTTCCTGTTGGGCGTGGCCATGACATTGCAGTGAGGCGTTTGTTCGTCTTATTGAGATACACGTCCCTACCGATTTTCGTGCACCTATCTTAAACGAAACTCCAAATTCAATAAATAACTCCCATCCATAACTCATAACTCCATTCAATAAATACCTAACTTTATCGATCCGCCGTATCGTCAAATTACCGCCTATTTGAAAATCCTTCGCAATTTAACATCTCCAACGTCTTAAGATTATGTTCACCAAAATTTAAGCCCATCTGAGGTACGGTGTAGGAGAAGTGTTTCAAATTCCATTGTATGTCAAATTTCACAAAAGGCCAATTATCTCACTTCCTGTTGGGCGTGGACATGACATTGCAGTGAGGCGTTTGTTCGTCTTATTAAGATACACGTCCCTATCGAATTTCGTGCGCCTATCTTAAACGGTATGCCAGCCCCGAAAGACAACGCGCTAGGGGGCGCTATCGAGCTCCTGGGGGTCACCGGGGGACGGGTCTTTTTGGAGGCGTAGCTGCCGCCCTACGTGATGCCCCTGCAAAGTCACGTTCGTTTTGAAGCATGGGAACATGCTCCAAATTGCCCAAAAGCGTGTGAACAAGAACAAGAATAATAATAATTAAAGCCGCAAGCGGCGTTGGTCGGGACCTCGCACCTGCGTTTGTTCGTCTCACTGAGACGCACACCCATACCGAATTTCGTGTGCCTGGCAAAAATGGTAAGCCATATCGGACAATTTATCCTGTTAGGGGCTCAGCTAGCGGTAGATTTCTGACAGTTCCCTGGCCTGTCATATGGGGGCGCTATGTCAGACTGCCAGTTATTTGGCATGAAAATCTTGGTAGTCCTCATCTACATTACCCTGTGAAGTTTTAGTCTGGGGAAGAACTCCAAATTCAATAAAAACCTCCCATTCATAACTCCCATTTAATAAATACCTAATTTTATCGATCCGCCGTATCGTCATATTATCGTCTATTTGAAAATCCTTCGCAATTTAACATCTCCAACGTCTTAAGATTATGTTCACCAAAATTTAAGCCCATCTGAGGTACGGTGTAGGAGAAGTGTCTGCTAAATGAAGTGGTGACACACCTCCTATTGCATTTGGCACTTTCAAATGGTAGCAAAATTCATCAGGCCGCCATTTTGTCATCTTACAAGATATCAAAATTCCCTTCGCAATTTAACATCTCCATTGTCTTGAGCTCATGTACACCAAAATTTACGCCCATCTGATGTACGGTGTAGGAGGAGTGTTTTAAAATCCATTGTATGGCTTATCACACAAAATCGCAATACAAGTCTTATTATCTCACTTCCTGTTGGGCGTGGCCATGACATTGTAATTACAATTTTGTTCATCTTAGTGAGATACACACCCATACCAACTTTCGTGTGTCTGGCTTAAATCGTATGCCACCCACGATCCTCTTTGTGTTAAAACACTCATTTGCTGTACATTTTCTGATAGTTCACTGGCCTGTCATATGGGGGCGCTATGTCAGACTGCCAGTTATTTGGCATGAAAATCTTGGTAGTCCTCATCTACATTACCCTGTAAAGTTTTAGTCTGAGGAAGAACTCCAAATTCAATAAAAACCTCCTATTCATAATTCATAACTCCCATTCAATATATACCTAAGTTTATCGATTCGCCGTATCGTCATATTACCGCCTATTTGAAAATCCTTCGCAATTTAACATCTCCAACGTCTTAAGATTATGTTCACCAAAATTTAACCCCATCTGAGGTACGTTGTAGGAGAAGTGTTTCAAAATGAAGTGGTGACACACCTCCTATTGAATTTGGCACTTTCAAATGGTAGCAAAATTCATCAGGCCGCCATTTTGTCATCTTACAACATATCAAAAATCCCTTCGCAATTTAACATCTCCAATGTCTTGAGCTTATGTACACCAAAATTTACACCCATCTGATGTACGGTGTAGGAGGAGTGTTTTAAAATCCATTCTATGTCATATCACAGAAAATCGCAATACAAGTCTTCTTATCTCACTTCCTGTTGGGCGTGGCCATGACATTGTAATTACAATTTTGTTCATCTTAGTGAGATACATACCCATACCAACTTTCGTGTGTCTGGCTGAAATCGTATGCCACCCATGATCCTCTTTGTGTTAAAACGCTCATTTGCTGTACATTTTCTGACAGTTCACTGGCCTGTCATATGGGGGCGCTATGTCAGACTGCCAGTTATTTGGCATGAAAATCTTGGTAGTCCTCATCTACATTACCCTGTGAAGTTTTAGTCTGAGGAAGAACTCCAAATTCAATAAATATCTCCCATTCATAATTCATAACTCGCATTCAATAAATACCTAACTTTATTGATCCGCTGTATCGTCATATTACCGCCTATTTGAAAATCGTTCGCAATTTAACATCTCCAATGTCTTAAGATTATGTTCACCAAAATTTAAGCCCATCTGAGGTACGGTGTAGGAGAAGTGTTTCAAATTCCATTGTATGTCCAATATCCACAAAATCACACAAAAGGCCAATTATCTCACTTCCTGTTGGGCGTGGCCATGACATTGCAGTGAGGCGTTTGTTCGTCTTGTTGAGATACACGTCCATACCGAATTTCGTGCGCCTATCTTAAACGAAACTCCAAATTCAATAAATAACTCCCATCCATAACTCATAACTCAGATTCAATAAATACCTAATTTTATCGATCCGCTGTATCGTCATATTACCGCCTATTTGAAAATCCTTCGCAATTTAACATCTACCACATCTTAAGATTATGTTCACCAAAATTTAAGCCCATCTGAGGTACGGTGTAGGAGAAGTGTTTTAAATTCCATTGTATGTCCAATATCCACAAAATCACACAAAAGGCCAATTATCTCACTTCCTGTTGGGCGTGGACATGACATTGCAGTGAGGCGTTTGTTCGTCTTATTAAGATACACGTCCCTATCGAATTTCGTGCGCCTATCTTAAACGGTATGCCAGCCCCGAAAGACAACGCGCTAGGGGGCGCTATCGAGCTCCTGGGGGTCACCGGGGGACGGGTCTTTTTGGAGGCGTAGCTGCCGCCCTACGTGATGCCCCTGCAAAGTCACGTTCGTTTTGAAGCATGGGAACATGCTCCAAATTGCCCAAAAGCGTGTGAACAAGAACAAGAATAATAATAATAGGGAAACAAAGCAACAACAATAGGGACCTTCGTCCCCCTTCGGGAGCTCGGTCCCTAATTAAAGCCGCAAGCGGCGTTGGTCGGGACCTCGCACCTGCGTTTGTTCGTCTTACTGAGACGCACACCCATACCGAATTTCGTGTGCCTGGCAAAAATGGTAAGCCATATCGGACAATTTTTCCTGTTAGGGGCTCAGCTAGCGGTAGATTTCTGACAGTTCACTGGCCTGTCATATGGTGGCGCTATGTCAGACTGCCAGTTATTTGGCATGAAAATCTTGGTAGTCCTCATCTACATTACCCTGTGAAGTTTTAGTCTGAGGAAGAACTCCAAATTCAATAAAAACCTCCCATTCATAACTCCCATTCAATAAATACCTAAGTTTATCGATCCGCCGTATCGTCATATTACCGCCTATTTGAAAATCCTTCGCAATTTAACATCTCCAACGTCTTAAGATTATGTTCACCAAAATTTAAGCCCATCTGAGGTACGGTGTAGGAGAAGTGTCTGCTAAATGAAGTGGTGACACACCTCCTATTGCATTTGGCACTTTCAAATGGTAGCAAAATTCATAAGGCTGCCATTTTGTCATCTTACAAGATATCAAAAATCCCTTCGCAATTTAACATCTCCATTGTCTTGAGCTAATGTACACCAAAATTTACGCCCATCTGATGTACGTTGTAGGAAAAGTGTTTCAAAATGAAGTGGTGACACACCTCCTATTGAATTTGGCACTTTCAAATGGTAGCAAAATTCATCAGGCCGCCATTTTGTCATCTTACAAGATATCAAAAATCCCTTTGCAATTTAACATCTCCAATGTCTTGAGCTCATGTACACCAACTTTTACGCCCATCTGATGTACGGTGTAGGAGGAGTGTTTTAAAATCCATTGTATGTCTTATCACACAAAATCTCAATACAAGTCTTTTTATCTCACTTCCTGTTGGGCGTGGCCATGACATTGTAATTACAATTTTGTTCATCTTAGTGAGATACACACCCATACCAACTTTCGTGTGTCTGGCTGAAATCGTATGCCACCCACGATCCTCTTTGTGTTAAAGTGCTCATTTGCTGTACATTTTCTGACAGTTCACTGGCCTGTCATATGGGGGCGCTATGTCAGACTGCCAGTTATTTGGCATGAAAATCTTGGTAGTCCTCATCTACATTACCCTGTGAAGTTTTAGTTTGAGGAAGAACTCCAAATTCAATAAAAACCTCCTATTCATAATTCATAACTCCCATTCAATAAATACCTAAGTTTATCGATCCGCCGTATCGTCATATTACCGCCTATTTGAAAATCCTTCGCAATTTATCATCTCCAATGTCTTAAGATTATGTTCACCAAAATTTAAGCCCATCTGAGGTTCGGTGTAGGAGAAGTGTCTGCTAAATGAAGTGGTGACACACCTCCTATTGCATTTGGCACTTTCAAATGGTAGCAAAATTCATAAGGCTGCCATTTTGTCATCTTACAAGATATCAAAAATCCCTTTGCAATTTAACATCTCCAATGTCTTGAGCTCATGTACACCAAATTTTACGCCCATCTGATGTACGGTGTAGGAGGAGTGTTTCAAATTCCATTGTCTGTCCAATATCACAGAAAATCGCAATACAAGTCTTCTTATCTCACTTCCTGTTGGGCGTGGCCATGACATTGCAGTGAAGCGTTTGTTCATCTTATTGAGATACACGTCCCTACCAACTTTCGTGTGTCTGGCTGAAATCGTATGCCACCCACGATCCTCTTTGTGTTAAAACGGTCATTTGCTGTACATTTTCTGACAGTTCACTGGCCTGTCATATGGGGGCACTATGTCAGACTGCCAGTTATTTGGCATGAAAATCTTGGTAGTCCTCATCTACATTACCCTGTGAAGTTTTAGTCTGAGGAAGAACTCCAAATTCAATAAATAACTCCATCCATAACTCATAACTCCCATTCAATAAATACCTAACTTTATCGATCTGCCGTATCGTCATATTACCGCCTATTTGAAAATCCTTCGCAATTTAACATCTCCAACCTCTTAAGATTTTGTTCACCAAAATTTAAGCCCATCTGAGGTACGGTGTAGGAGAAGTGTTTCAAATTCCATTGAATGTCTAATATTACAAAAATCACACAAAAGGCCAATTATCTCACTTCCTGTTGGGCATGGCCATGACATTGCAGTGAGGCGTTTGTTCGTCTTATTGAGATACACGTCCCTACCGAATTTCGTGTGCCTATCTTAAACGGTATGCCAGCCCCGAAAGACAACGCGCCAGCACCGAAAAACAACGCGCTAGGGGGCGCTATCGAGCTCCTGGGGGTCACCGGGGGACGGGACTTTTTGGAGGCGTAGCTGCCGCCCTACGTGATGCCCGTGCAAAGTTTTGTTCGTTTTGAAGCATGGGAACATGCTCCAAATTGCCCAAAAGCGTGTGAAAAAAAAAGTGTCCCAAGAATAATAATAATAGAGAAACAGAGCGAGAACAATAGGGACCTTCGTCCCCCTTCGGGCTCGGTCCCTAATAATAATTAAAGCCGCAAGCGGCGTTGGTCGGGACCTCGCACCTGCGTTTGTTCGTCTTACTGAGACGCACACCCATACCGAATTTCGTGTGCCTGGCAAAAATGGTAAGCCATATCGGACAATTTTTCCTGTTAGGGGCTCAGCTAGCGGTAGATTTCTGACAGTTCCCTGGACTGCCATATGGGGGCGCTATGTCAGACTGCCAGTTATTTGGCATGAAAATCTTGGTAGTCCTCATCTACATTACCCTGTGAAGTTTTAGTCTGAGGAAGAACTCCAAATTCAATAAAAACCTCCCATTCATAACTCATAACAATAAATACCTAAGTTTATCGATCCGCCTTATCGTCATATTCCCGTCTATTTGAAAATCCTTCGCAATTTAACATCTCCAACGTCTTAAGATTATGTTCACCAAAATTTAAGCCCATCTGAGGTACGGTGTAGGAGAAGTGTCTGCTAAATGAAGTGGTGACACACCTCCTATTGCATTTGGCACTTTCAAATGGTAGCAAAATTCATCAGGCGGCCATTTTGTCATTTTACAAGATATCAAAAATCCCTTCGCAATTTAACATCTCCAATGTCTTGAGCTCATGTACACCAAATTTTACGCCCATCTGATGTACGGTGTAGGAGGAGTGTTTTAAAATCTATTCTATGTCATATCACAGAAAATCGCAATACAAGTCTTCTTATCTCACTTCCTGTTGGGCGTGGCCATGACATTGTAATTACAATTTTGTTCATCTTAGTGAGATACACACCCATACCAACTTTCGTGTGTCTGGCTTAAATCGTATGCCACCCACGATCCTCTTTGTGTTAAAACGGTCATTTGCTGTACATTTTCTGACAGTTCACTGGCCTGTCATATGGGGGCGCTATGTCAGACTGCCAGTTATTTGGCATGAAAATCTTGGTAGTCCTCATGTACATTACCCTGTGAAGTTTTAGTCTGAGGAAGAACTCCAAATTCAATAAATATCTCCCATTCATAATTCATAACTCGCATTCAATAAATACCTAACTTTATTGATCCGCTGTATCGTCATATTACCGCCTATTTGAAAATCATTCGCAATTTATCATCTCCAATGTCTTAAGATTATGTTCACCAAAATTTAAGCCCATCTGAGGTTCGGTGTAGGAGAAGTGTTTCAAATTCCATTGTCTGTCCAATATTACAAAATCACACAAAATGCCAATTATCTCACTTCCTGTTGGGCGTGGCCATGACATTGCAGTGAGGCGTTTGTTCGTCTTATTGAGATACACGTGCCTACCGAATTTCGTGCGCCTATCTTAAACGGAACTCCAAATTCAATAAATAACTCCCATCCATAACTCATAACTCATACCTAAATTTATTGATCCGCTGTATCGTCATATTACCGCCTATTTGAAAATCCTTCGCAATTTAACATCTCCAACATCTTAAGATTATGTTCACCAAAATTTAAGCCCATCTGAGGTACGGTGTAGGAGAAGTGTTTCAAATTCCATTGTATGTCAAATTTCATAAAAGGCCAATTATCTCACTTCCTGTTGGGCGTGGACATGACATTGCAGTGAGGCATTTGTTTGTCTTATTGAGATACACGTCCCTACCGAATTTCGTGCGCCTATCTTAAACGGTATGCCTGCCCCGAAAGACAACGCGCTAGGGGGCGCTATCGACCTCCTGGGGGTCACCAGGGGACGGGTCTTTTTGGAGGCGTAGCTGCCGCCCTACGTGATGACCCTGCAAAGTCACGTTCGTTTTGAAGCATGGGAACATGCTCAAAATTGCCCAAAAGCGCGTGAACAAGAACAAGAATAATAATAATAATAGAGAAACAGAGCGAGAACAATAGGGACCTCGTGCCCCTTCGGGCTCGGTCCCTAATAATAATAGAGAAACAGAGCGAGAACAATAGGGACCTTCGTCCCCCTTCGGGGCTCGGTCCCTAATAATAATAGAGAAACAGAGCAACTTCAATAGGGACCTTCGTGCCCCTTCGGGCTCGGTCCCTAAAAATTAAATTTAAATTTATTTGAGATTCAGTTTGGTCATTAGAGGGGTGGGACAAGAGGAAAATGGCATTTTGGGGGAGCTCCAGACTTATTTGGTATTTTAAAAACTATTTTCAAGCATTCTTTTCTCTTAGTTTTTTTAGATTTGGTCTCAGGACAAGTAAATTCACTCAGAAACTGTATGTTTTAGTATTTTGTATGTGGATTATTTAATATTTGATAGGTGGGACGTAAAATGTCCTCCAATTCTGGAATGACCCATTTACAACTTTTGTTTTTAACTGAGACTTGAGCCTTGAAGTGAACAACCTAAAGGAACTGTGTAGAAGATTTTAATTACTGATAATTAGGGCTGTCAGTTTAACATGTTAATTAGATTAATTAATCACACTGCAAATTAACGCGTTATAAAAATTAACACAATTAATTATGAGCGGCAATTCAGTGTACATTTTAAATTTGGCGTGCGGCGAGTGAATCGCTGCCAGGGCCTTTGATACCGATGTTAATGCCGATATATCGTGCATCCCTAGTTAAAAGTCCATGTTCATGTCCTTATCCTCTTGAAATGCCGTGTACATATTCACGAGCTCCTCACAGCTGATCGGCGAACAGGGGAAAACACATCGACGTTACTCGCAACATGACTGGCGAGAGCGTGAGCGTGGGAAATTATGGTGATTTATACATGCCCCCTTTCTTTCCGAAAAACGAGCCAATTTGAAAAAAAAAGTATGTTTTAAATGCAACTAATGCTGTTATCTGAAACATGGAGAGGCTTTTTCATGATCTCAACTAGCACATTCTGCAAAAATACTAAAATCACAAATTTTGGGTCAGATGTGATTGTAGAACTTTGTTAAAGTGTAGGCGCTCAGGACGCACACTTTACGCTGTGTCGTGAGTACTACAGTTTACTGACAGGAGGATACTGACCATGTTCTTCTGCTGCAGTGCCTTCAGAGTTTTACTGGAGAACGACGAGGACAGACTCCTGGTGGTGTTCAACAGAGGACTCATCCTCATGACCGAGGTAACACTGCCCCCTGCTGTTCAGTGCGCCACACTGGGGACGTATCGATAACTGAAATGGTTACGATATCGTCAAAGGTCACGCAGTATCGTGGCGAGAGAACAGTTTCAGATTAGGGTTCTGTTGGTACTCGGTAAATGAAATACTTCCTGAGGTGGTACTTTGTGTAAATGAAGAATCATTGTTAAACCGCGTACATGAGACGTGAGGAAGTACTCCTGACCTCTCCTCACATGACTTCACTGGCTCTTTTTTCAGATGGTTATTGTTCCTCTCTCTCTCTCTTTAGTCATTTATTGTCTCCCTCTCTTTCTCTCTCTCTTTCTTTCTCTCTCTTTCTTCCTCTCTTCCCCTCTTTCTCTCTCTCTCTCTCTTTCTCCCTCTCTCTTTCTGACCTTTCTTTCTCCCTCTGTATCTCTGTCTTTCTCTCTCTCTTTCTCTCTTTCTCCCCCTCTCTCTCCCTCTGTATCTCTGTCTTTCTCTCTCTCTTTCTCCCTCTTTCTCTCTCTCCCTCTGTATCTCTCTCTCCCTCTGTATCTCTTTTTCTCCCTCTCTTTCTCTCTCTTTCTCTGTATCTCTCTCTTTCTCTTTCTTTCTCCCTCTCTGTATCTCTTTCTCTCTCTCTCTGTATCTCTTTCTCCCTCTCTCTTTCTCTCTCTCTTTCTCCCTCTTTCTGTCTCATTCTTTCTCTTTCTCTCTCTTTCTTTCTTACTCTTTCTCTTTCTCTATTTCTCACTCTCTTTCTCTTTCTTTCTTTCTCCCTCTCTCTGTCCCTGTCTTTCTTTCTCTTTCTCTCTCTCTTTCTCCTTCTCTCTCTGTCCCTGTCTTTCTTTCTCTTTCTCTCTCTCTCTTACTCTCTTTCTTTCTTTCTCTCTCTCTCTTTCTTCCTCTCTTCCCCTCTCTCCCTCTGTATCTCTCTCTCTTTCTCCCTCTCTCTGTATCTCTTTCTCTCTCTCCCTCTGTATCTCTTTCTCCCTCTCTCTGTATCTCTTTCTCTCTCCCTCTGTATCTCTCTTTCTCCCTCTCTCTGTATCTCCCTCTCTCTCTTTCTTTCTTTCTCTCTTTCTTCCTCTCTTCCCCTCTTTCTCTCTCTTTCTCTCTCTCTTTCTTCCTCTCTCTTTCTGCTCTTTCTTTCTCCCCCTGTATCTCTGTCTTTCTCTCTCTCTTTCTGCCTCTTTCTCTCTCTCTCTCTCCCTCTTTATCTCTTTTTCTCCCTCTCTCTCTCTGTATCTCTCTTTCTCTTTCTTTCTCCCTCTCTCTGTATCTCTCTTTCTCTTTCTTTCTCCCTCTCTCTGTATCTCTCTTTCTCTCTCTCCCTCTTTCTCTCTCTCTCTGTATCTCTTTCTCTCTCTCTCTTTCTCTCTCTCTTTCTCCCTCTCTCTTTCTTTCTCTTTCTCTCTTTCTTCCTCTCTTCCCCTCTTTCTCTCTCTTTCTCCCTCTCTCTCTGCCCCGTCTCTTTCTTTCTCTTTCTCTTTCTCTCTTACTCTCTTTCTTTCTCTCTCTCTTTCTTCCTCTCTTCCCCTCTCTCTCTCCCTCTGTATCTCTCTCTTTCTCCCTCTCTCTGTATCTCTCTTTCTCTCTCTCCCTCTGTATCTCTCTTTCTCCCTCTCTCTGTATCTCCCTCTCTCTTTCTCTCTCCCTCTTTCTCTCTCTCTCTCTCTGTATCTCTTTCTCTTTCTTTCTCTTCTCTTTCTTTCTCTCGCTCCCTCTCTCTATCTCTCTCTTACTCTCTCTCTGTATCTCTCTCCTCTCTCTCTCTCTCTTACTCTCTCTCTTTTTCCCTCTCTCTGTATCTCTCTCTTGTCCCTCCCTCCCTTCAGTTGTTTATTGTTCTCTCTCTCCCCCTCTTCAGTTGTTTATTGTTCTCTCTCTCTTCAGTCGCCTGTTGTTCCTCTCTCCCTCTGTCTCTCTCTCCAGTCGTTTATTATCTTCTTTCTCTCTCCAGTCTTTTAACACGCTCCACATGATGTACCATGAGGCGACGGCGTGTCATGTGACCGGAGACCTGGTGGAGCTTCTGTCCATCTTCCTCTCAGTGCTCAAGTCCACCAGGCCCTACCTGCAGAGGAAAGGTCAGAAATGACGTACTGTAATAAATATGTGCAAGTCCCTCATGTAAACCTGTTCACACTGTTCATCTTAACTTACTGCCCACTCACACTAGGACTATTTAAGGCACACTCACACTAGGACTATTTAAGACCCACTCACACTAGGACTATTTAAGACTCACTCACACTAGGACTATTTAAGGCCCACTCACACTAGGACTATTTAAGGCGCACTCACACTAGGACTATTTAAGGCGCACTCACTCTAGGACTTTTTAGGGCGCACTCACTCTAGGACTATTTAAGGCGCACTCACTCTAGGACTTTTTAAGGTGCTCTCATTAGGACTTTTTAAGACGTACTCACACTAGGACTATTTAAGGCGTACTCCCACTAGGACTATTTAAGGCACACTCACACTAGGACTTTTTAACGTGCACACTCACTAGGACTTTTTAGGGTGCACTCACTCTAGGACTTTTTAAGGCACAGTCACACTAGGACTTTAGGGTGCACTCACTAGGACTTTTTAACACACTCAATAGGACTTTTTAGGGTGCACTCACTACGACTTATCACTCACTAGGACTTTTTAAGATGCAGTCATACTAGACTTTTTAGGGCGCACTCACATTAGGACAACTGGTCTTTGGCCCATTTGCTTCGCTTGTGCTCACACTGGACAAGCGTACTGCGTTTTAGGGGCGATCGGTGCTGGGGTGTAGTTCTAAAGTCTAGTGTGAGTGCACCTTAAGCAATGTTTGGGCCTGTCACGATAACAGATTTTGAAACATGATATATCACAATAAACAGTAATATTTAAACTACTTTATCCCTCTGACACTAAAATAAAGCGGGATAATCCCTGTAAACCATTTATAATTAGACAGTGTAATTAAAAGGCTCCACTATTGAAAATAAATTGTACCCATGATAAATCTGAGCCCCAAAATCGATTGTTCGAGGTTTCATATATTGATGCTGTGGTTCCCTTGGTTCCGTATGGAGGTTTACTGAAAACTCTTTGATCACTTTTCACTCAGGCTTCTGACCATGTTTTTGTTTTGTTTTTTAGACGTAAAGCAGGCTCTGATCCAGTGGCAGGAGAGAATCGACTTCGCCCACAAACTGTTGACTCTGCTCAACTCCTACAGCCCTCCAGAGCTCAGGAACGCATGTTTAGGTACAAATATACTAATGTACGAATATACAAATGTACTAATGTACAAATATACAAATATGAATATACTAATATACAAATGTACTAATGTATGAATATACAAATGTACAAATATAAAAAAATGTACGAATATACAAATATATGAATATAGACATTTAACAGGACGGGACTAGGGACTGGACCACGGACTGGACCAGGGACTGAGTCAGAACAAAACCAGAACCGAACCGGACCAGGACTGGATCAGGCACTAAACTTGGAGTCAAATTTGGGATTGAATTTCTGGATCAAACCACTCATTTGAATTTTATTTATTTTTTAATTTATAGATTACAAACTTGACATTTAATTGTCTGTGTAATGAAAAATATGACCATGGACTGGACCAGGACTTTAAACTGATGTTGTCCTAATTGTTTTTCTCTTGTAGACGTGCTGAAGGAGCTGGTGTTACTGAGTCCTCATGATTTCCTCCACACGCTTGTCCCATTTCTACAGCACAACCACTGTACCTATCACCATAGCAACATCCCCAGTAAGTCCCGAACGCAACACGAAATCCACTTTTGTTTCACTGCTTAACTGTGTATGTGGGTTTTATAAGCATCAGATAATTTTCCTCGGCAGGGTTAGTAGTTGGTGACATCACACAGCACTGCCCGGATTACAGATCACAGTCAGGTGTTTCTGATGCAAACTTGTGTGTTTAGAAAGATGTTTGTGTCTCTGAGTGCGTTTTCCTGCACGTCAGTATCCCGTTATGATCGTTTTTTTGTGAATATCCCCAGGGCAGCTGTGGCTACAAAAAGTAACTTGCCACCACCAAGTGTGGAGTGAATGAACAATGAACTATAAAGCGCTTTGGTGTCATGAAAGGCGCTATATAAATGCTATAAATTATTATTATTAATATCCCAGTTTTGTCATGGTGCATGTGTATCCCGGTTTCAGTATCCCGGTTATGAGAAACTGGGATATTGTAGCTGGGATATTCCGATAGTAACGGGGATACTGTGGTGTATATACGCAGTATCCAGAATACGGCAACATAAAGCTGAGTGCACAAGCGTCCAAAAGACAAACATGATTTTATTAAAAGTTCTATGTCTCCAACACGATGTACGCACAGAAAAGACGCGCCATCAGCAGCACATCTGTCACAGAGAGAACATGCATATTCCCCTGAGTCGTGTCTTAGTCCAACAGAAGCTGCACGAGGAGCAGATTTTTTCAGCGCTTACAGTTTATGCAAATGAGCCGTGTGGTTTTAAGTTTCCTTTGTGTAAAACGTGAACAAAGCTGCTTTAAACACATTATGATCTCATTAAACACATTATAATCTCAAACGGGTATCAAACGATGTGGCTCTGTCGTTATGGTTTAGATCAGGGGTCGGCAACCCACAAAACCCTTTTGAAATTTAAAATGATAATAATGACATTTGATAATAATGGCTTTTTTGCCTTTGTGCCATAGAATTACATTTTGAAAATGAATGAACTAAAATAAAACACATTTTAATTAAATACAGTGGTCACTCGCTTTTCGTGGCCTCGATGTTTCGCAGATTTTTTTATTCCAATTTTTTTTATAGCGTATCAACGCGCATTTCTGCGTCCTGATTGGCTAAGGGACTGTAGACGATTTGTCAGTCATTCTCCTCCATGTCTCCTGTACAGAATGTGTTCAGTTTGCCAGATTTATATAAATATTCGATCGCAGTGTGACTCTGAAGTGCTGTTTGTTTGCAAGTTTTCTCCCCGACAAAACCCACCACAGCGAAGCGGTGCCAGGACAAAGAGGCTCGATCATAAGAACTGTGAAATACACATGAAATATACTTTGGTTTCGTTTTATAATACTGTGCTTTTTTGTTGAAAATCTACGAAAGTTTGAGTGTTTAAACAAGAGAGAAATGTGTTGATGTTAATTCCAGTCTGAGAAAAGTGTAGAATGTGTGTGGTGAGGCGTTTACAGCCTTAAAACATGGAGAATAATTGTAAAATATAAAGCTGACGACTTTGCAGATTTCGCTTATCGTGGGTTATTTTTAGAACGTAACCCCCATGATAAACGAGGGACCGCTGTACTGAGCCGCATCAGAGGGACCGACCCCTGATTTAGATGTTGTAAAGTTGAGTTTATTTATGCAGAAGATTTTAATCAATAATCTAATGCTGTATAGAGCTTGTACAATAGTGTTTGGAAAGGTGGACCTGTGCAGTGGATTGTGGGACACCTCAGAGCTCCGAGCTTCTTCTGCTACACGAGCTCATGGTTGTTTGTGTTTTTCTTGGTTTATTAAATATCATTTGTAATATTATGTCAGGAAACCGGGATATTCCATTTGATCCTGTGGATAGGGATATGAGTATCCCAGTTTGTCTGCGCACATGGAAACAGCATATTCCGAATACTGCCTGAACTGGGATATGGCAACCTACCGGAAAACTCATGTGAATGCACTCAATGCAAATTTTGAGACATAATAAATAGACCTGCGTGATTTATCGATTAAATCGATTAATTCGACTTTACAGTTCAGGACGATGTGTTTTTATGAAAATCAATTTCTTTATTATTTTTTTACATGCAAGCGGAACTAATGCGCGGCCACGTTTTACACAGGTAAGTTAGCGGGGCGTACCCAAACATTGTACGAGCGAGCACTAGCGAGTGAGCTAAAGCCGGAGCTTGTACCAAACAAAGGTGTTTACATCTGTTATATGGAACTGGTTCAGTTTTCTTGCGTTGGACTTAGAACAAACAAGTGCTTGCTGTAAGGTCTGTTCAAAAGCTGTTGCACACAGCGGAATGGGAGAAGTGCAGGTCCGAACGGAATGAAAATATCCACCGTCCAGTCCCTAAAACATTTTCGAACTGTGTGCAGACGGAAGGCAATCACACACGCTGTTGTATGTTTTACCAAAAACATGATATATACTGTGGAAAAGCCCGGATTCATTAACATGGTGAAAGTTTTGTACCCGAAGTATGTGCTACCAAGCCGCAAATATTTTTCTTGTGTTGCCACAGCTGTTTACAGACTGCACAAGCTAACATACATGAACACAGACAGTGGCTTTTCTGCATCACTCGAGGAAAAACTAAAACACAACACTACACACTCCAGTCCATCGTTCCTACAATCAGGGAATAAAATTTAGCTCCATAAAATGCTTCTTTATAAAAGAAAGATATTTATATAACTGTTATTATTGTTATATATATTTTGTTGTAATATAATTTTGAGTTGATAAGGGGCAGATATTATAAGCTTATGCTTCTTTCTGTTCCCTTTTCATTCATATTTAAGTTATAATTGTATAGATGCAATTGTGTTGCATCTGTTATTTTTGTTTTGTTTTAATGAATGAAATAAATAAATGAAAATGAAATTATATGTATTTTTTTAAAACAATAACAGCTTAATTGATGCTAGGTCTAATGTATTTGTTTTATAAAAGAACGTTGCATTGTTTTTAGCCATTTGTCTGTCATCTGTTATTTGTTTTTGAGTAGGGCAGAGAAAAATCGATTAAAATCGGATTTTTTTTTTTTTAAATCGGAGATTTTATTTTTAGGCCATATCGCCAAATATTAAAACAGCTCAAAGTCAAGAATTTTAATTTGTCTGTTTTTGTTTGTTTTTATTTTTGTTTTGTTTTTTGTTTTGTTTTTTTTTACTTTTTATTTATGCTTTTCCAAAAAAAAAAAGGTATAGAACAAAACAAAATCTGTGGGGTTCTACAAAAACAAACAAAAACTATACATTTCTCTTATTCTTGTAATTGTAATCTTTTCTCAAATTTACTTGCTTTCAACCTCAGATAGTAATTCTTTCCATCAAATGGATTTCTTCAATTATATCTATTCACTGTTTCAGTTCCAATGAGTCACTTTTTAGCCAGTTCCTCATTACAGTTTTCTTACTGGTCATCAACATGATTTTAAACAAATGAAGGTCTTCGGTCTGGATAGGTCCTTCTTGCGACAGTCCCAAGTACATGACTCGTGGATCATTAGGTATTTTATAGCCTAGTATTTCTCCTATTACTCTTAGAATATATTCCCAAAAAGATGTAATTTTTGTACATGTCCAAAACATATGAGAATGACCGGCACCCCGCTCGCCGCACTCTTCAGCACTGATAGGGTTTTTTCATTTGTTTGCTTTTGATACTTGGAGTAATAAAATACCTCACCGTATTTTTTCAGCCAAATTCTCTCCATCGCTTTGAGCTTGTTGACGTTTGCTGTAAGAGACACATGGAACGCCAATCATTCTTTTAACAATTCTATTAAATTCGTCTGTTTGTTGTTTGTATGTGGGCAGAGTTTAGGTGTTTAGTCCCGCTTTAATGCTCCTTACAGCGACCCCAGGTCCAGACCGTCTGACCGTTTCAGACGGTGACACACTAACGCTGCCTGTCTCCTCTCCTCAGTGTCGTTTGGGCCGTACCTGCCGTGTCGAGAGAACATTAAACTGATGGGAGCCAAAAACAACATCCGCCCCCCCAGACCTGAGCTCAACATGTGTCTACTGCCATCTATGGTGGAGAGCAGCAAGGTACAAGACCACAGAACCTTCCACACAACCTTCCACAGAAACTTCCACACAACTTTCCACACAACCGTCCACAGAAACTTCCACAGAAACTTCCACAGAAACGTCCACAGAAACGTCCACACAACCTTCCACACAACCTTCCACACAACCTTCCACACAACCTTCCACACAGCCTTCCACACAGCCTTCCACAGAAACTTCCAAACAACCTTCCACAGAAACTTCCACAGAAACTTCCAAACAACCTTCCACACAACCTTCTACACAACCTTCTACACAACCTTCCACACACCCTTCCACACAACCTTCCACACAGCCTTCCACACAGCCTTCCACAGAAACTTCCAAACAACCTTCCACAGAAACTTCCACAGAAACTTCCACAGAAACTTCCACACAACATTCCACACAAACTTCCACACAACCTTCTACACAAACTTCCACACAGCCTTCCACAGAAACTTCCACACAACCTTCCACACAACCTTCCACACAACCTTCCACACAACCTTCCACACAACCTTCCACAGAACCTTCCACACAACCTTCTACACAACCTTCCACACAACCTTCCACACAACCTTCCACACAACCTTCCACAGAATCTTCTACAGAACCTTCTACAGAAACTTCCACAGAACCTTCCATAGGCCACCACTGTGTGATAGAGATGGGGCAAGCTAAATTCATATAGTTTAAATGCAGTTTTTTTGGAATACGAGTTTTTGAGTTTAGTCGGTATTAGAAATGATTTGGGGTTTTTTAATGGATAATGTAAAAAAAAATAGTATTATTGATAGAGAAAACAGGCCGGTGCCCCCCCGTGACCTTTATAGAATCTGAAAACCGCCAATAAATGCATCTTCCTTTAGAAAAACCACACATTGAACTCGTCACATCATAAATGACAACTGCAGATTTCTGTTCTTCAGTTTTGACAAGGCAGATTGAAAGTTAAAGATCTCATACGTCATTATGACGTCCTGACACAGGAAGCACCACGATGACTCGAGCTACGAGCAGCACCGATCCGTCCAAAAAGACATTTGTCCCTAAAGCTAAACAGCCGTCAGTGTTGAAATTAGTTTTTGTCGTTGTCAATGAACGTTTCACGAGCGCATAAACAGAATGACCTTAAAGGTCCCATGGCATGAAATTTTCACTTTCTGAGGTTTTTGAACGTTAATGTGAGCTCCCCTACCCTGTTTAGGCCCCCCCCATGGCTAAAAGTTGCGAAATGTCTAAACTGAGCATTTGCGATCCTTTTCTGCGTTACACAAAACCAGTGTTGAAACGGGCGAGTTCGGACAAGGCACCTTTTTGACATCAGATCGGCAAATGCAGCTCCAACCCCTCCCTCTGTCTCCGCTCAGCGTCCCTGTATATCCCGCCCAGAGAGTTTGGACTGTGAATGCGCTAGGCAATGCGAAATGCGTTTTTTTATTTGCCTGGAGGCACGTCCGAGTGTTTCTAGGCTCGGAAGTCCTTTATCTGAGCCTCTGGACCTTTGAACAGCAGTGGTTTAATTTTATTTTATGTGGAAATGTGTTTATTTTTCAATGGAACACTCCAACTCTCTCCCCCCGTGCAAAAACAAGGAAATGGATCAGAGAGCGCACAGAGAGACAGCGGAGCCTTTAGCCACGCCCCCACCTTCTACAATTGGCCAGCTTTTTCCTCCTCATTTGCATTCAAGCAACAACGCCCATTATAGAGTGTTCTGAGTGAGGAAAATGACTCTTTCTCAGCTTATCTTTGTTTCTCATGCACTGAGTGTTGATTTTGAAGAAGGATTCATTTACAGTATTAGGGAACCATTAAGGAGCCATATAAAAGCATCAAGAAGTACCATGTCATGGGATCTTTAAGATGCATTTTGGCTTTCTTACTGATAAATGAACTTTCCATTAAAGGGATAGTGCGTTTTTTTTAATGTTAATCCGTATGGGTTTCCTTCTAAAAGTTACATGCGGTAACACCTGCTTACCTCAGCCCGGTTCTGCTCGCGTTCTGGAGCTCAGGTAATTAGGTCCGGTGAGTTTGCGGGGACTCGTAATAAAGCTTGTTTTTCTTCTCAAAACAAAACATTTGTCCGAAAGGTGATATATTTGCGTCCCAAACAGTTGTCCACGAAAAATCCAGCAGCGTATTTTCGCATTTGCATATCTCGTCTCGATTCGTATCACTGCGCTCCCGTTAGCTGCCTGTTGCCTGTTCACTCGTAAACTTCCCCTTACAGCGGGCCGCATCCGTCGTTCACTTCTGCTACAGGCTAATGATAAGTAATAGGCACGCGGTGATAGGAATCGAGACAAGATATGCAAATGCGAAAATACGCTGCTGGATTTTCCTGTCGAAACTCCAATTCAACAAATCTGTAATTATGTTTAGACCAGGCAGAATGAACGTTACAGATATCTCCAATTTCAGATATCTCCAATCAAAATTAGTTTCAAGGTACAGTCATACCTCACCTTATGAAATTAATTCGTTCCAGAAGTGGTTTTGTAACTGAATTTTTCGTAAGTTGAGTCGCTATGTAAATGTAAAAGGCCTGATTCGTTCCAAGGCCCCCTTCGTTCCGTTCGATATCCCTCAACCGCATGCCACTTTCATATTTTTTTATCTTCTCCTGTTTTACTTCTATTGATAACAGAGCCGCTTCTTCTTTTCACGCGCACTGGGAATCACTTTCTTGGGGCCCATGATGAATAACGAAGAGTAAAGTTGCAATGAGCACGCTCAAAAACTCACAAAACAACAGTATCTCTGTCCTTTACGCGTGTTAGAACTCTGTGACGAACGAGGGTCGAAGGCACACGAAAAGCATCATGGGTATCATGGAGATGAACAAAATACAGAATGCTACAAGAGTGTTTACGTTTCGGGAGATTCGGGCTGCTCCGAAGCCGAGCGCGCAACTGAGCGAGCATTAGGTATTTGAATTTTTGAGATTTCACGTTTCGTAACTTGAATTTTCTTTCGTATTTAGAGACGAAAATTTTAAGTGAAGGTGTTTCGTAACTTGGATTATTCGTTGGTTGGGTCTTTCGTAAGGTGAGGTATGACTGTATCTATAACTTGATAACCGATATCTACAGTTACATTATGACTATCCCTAACTCCAGTTACAGATATCTACGACTTCATTTTACCGAATCAAAACTTAATTTACAACATCTGAAAAGGAACATGTCGATATCTTGAATTGAGGTGAATTCAATTCAATTTAATTGAGCTGCCATCCTGATCCCAAAACCTACCTGAGCTTGTAGTCGTACCCCTTCATTTCAAGTCTGGTCGAGAGCTTACTTCGTTTCAAGGGGTATGTAGCCGAGGTCGTGGCCCGAGCCCTTGATCAAAATTAGAATCGGGACACCCCACAACACAAATCCAAGGGGTAGGGGTAAGACGAAGGGGTAAGAGAGGAATTGGACGCAGCCTAAATCAGTTGTGTAGATGTTGCTTGATTAGCCTAGTGTTCTGTGAAAGTCTTTCTAACCCTGATCTCTGTGGGTTCGACTCTGTAATTCTGTTTCCTGTGTCTCAGGGCAAAGACGAGGTGTATGACCGCATGCTGCTGGACTACTTCCTGTCCTATCACCAGTTCATTCACCTGCTCTGTCGCGTCGCCATCAACTGTGAGAAGTTCACAGACACACTCGTCAAACTCAGTACGTTCACTTACATGTAGGACCTGAATCTACAGCTGCAAGAGCCTGTGTTACACCATTTAATGATCTCTGTTTTAAGTTGTTTTGTTTCATTCACATGTTTAACACACAAACCCTTCCCTCAAACCCAAAACACTCTTCGGATAATTTCATCCCTTGAAAGTGTGATTTTATGAGTCGGTCTTGTAGATGAATTGTTCTTCTCTGTGCACGCTAAAAGTCACATGCCCATGTCTCGCTCCACTGTCACATTCATGTTAAAAAAAACTAATTTCATTTGTTCATCAAGATAAAAAGAAAAAAAGACAACATAACATTAGACAGGCCTGGACTGGGACAAAAAAACGACCCTGCCATTTTTGTCTTAGACCGGCCCCTCATAATTATCGGAGCACAACGGACTCATTTATGTTTGTGTTCCCCGAAGCAAAGTATTTTACTTTTGTTACGTCTTGGCCGAGGGGAAACCAGGGCGCAACATTTAAAGGTCCCATGGCATGAAATGTTCACTTTCTGAAGTTTTTGAACGTTAATGTGAGCGCCCCTACCCTGTTTAGCCCCCCCCCCACCATGGCTAAAAGTTGCGAAATGTGTAAACTGAGCATTTGCGATCCTTTTCCTCGTTTGAAAAAAAGACAGCTCAAACAGGCGATTCTGAACAAGGGAACTTTCTGACGTCACACTCGGGGAAAGGTTTCCACCCCCCGTCTGGATGTCTACCCACCGTCTCTGGAAATCACGCCCAGAGAGTTTGGACCGCAAACGAGGTACGAAATGCGAGATGCGTTTTTTTATTTGCCTGGAAATCCGAGCCTCCAAACCTCTGAAACAGCAGTGGTTTAATTTGATTTTCTGTGGAAATGTGTTTTGTTTTGTTTTTTTTATGGAAAGCGTCTCATATCTTCCTCCGCGCTTAAAACATGGAAGTGGGTGATGGCGCATAGCGCACCGCTAATCCAGGAATCAGCGGCGTATTTGGCCACACCCCCACCCGCTGCACTGGGCTGTCTCTGTCCTCCTCATTTGCATTCAAGCAACAACGCCCAGAATAAAGTGTTTGAGAGACATATTTATGACTGACTGTGTTCATGACGCTTTCTCATGCACTGAGGCTTGATTTTGAAGGAGGATTCATTTACAGTATTAGGGAACCACTAAAAGCATCAAGAAGTACCATGTCATGGGATCTTTAAAGGAAAAATCCCCAAAACCACCAGCAAACTGACAGTAACTACACATTCAACGGTTTATTTAAAATGCATCTTGCACACACAAGAATCTACACGATTCACATAGGTCACCTGTTTTGGCTCCAAAACGGTGAATTTTGCAGAAAGGTGAGGGATTTTCATGCCTGTCCATCACCTAAAAGTCCCGGTATTATCTTAACATTACTACTGCTGACCTGCTGTGCCTGTGCCACACTTCCCTGGTCTCTCGGGTTCTGTCGGGTTCCCTCAGGTTCCCTGTCCACAGTCTCTGGCTGCTCCTCTCCCTGTCCACCTTCAGCCTGGGCTGCAGAGGACGTGGAGGTTCCAGCCCCTCCAGAGAATATGTCTGTTATTTTAGAACATTTTGCAGCATCTATAGTGAGATTTTTTCATCTTTTAGCCGTAACTTCTCCACACCCCCTTTCTGCCGCTTCTCCATGTTTCCACGCTCAGCACTGAAACTGGCGGGGATCAATGCAGACAAAGAAATTAAAGAATCAAGTACAATAACGACATTTAAGAAATACATAAAATCCAGAGTAATGTGTATGTATAAAAAAGAAAATTTAAGTTGTTGAGTATAAAAATGAAGCTTTCTGTTTACAATTGATTAATAATTGTGATTGAAATGGAACGTATTGATGAAATTATTGTCTGGAAGAGGGACAGAACATAAGATTACTCTTCTTTCTGCTCCTTTCATTCAAATTTTTTGTATTGATATCACACTGATGTCTTTTTATACTTTATCAATGAAATAAACAAAATCAATAAATTCATAAATACACCTGCTGTACTTAGAAGACCGATATTCATATAGGCACGCCCATTTTACTCATTAGCATAAATGTACAGTATGTGTGTCGTCTTTTATGATTGATAAGCTCATGTAAAGTGGAGCATTCTGACCAGTGAACTTCTAATCAAGCCTCTGTTCACCTGGATCACGACTTATTTATTACAAATTATTTATTTAACGTCAACAACCATCTCCCTTGTTTAACATCCCTGGAGTTTCCAATCTCCACTGAACTAAAGGTAAAAGGAGCTGTTCACTTAATCTACCGCTTCATGATGACATCACGAGGTGGAGCAGAGCGTTTGGAACTTTGGAGATGTAGGCAGACGAATAATAAAGAGTTCATCAAACATGTGAATGAAACAAACACAGCTCCAGGTTTGTTTTTGAGGAGGAAACGACAGTATAACACGTCTTAAAGCTCGCCAGAGTCAGTTAGTTCCTCTGTTTTTGTGTCTCAGCCGTCTTCTCGTGTGTCTCAGGTGTTCTGATCGCGTACGAAGGGCTGCCTCTGCATCTCACGCTGTTTCCTAAACTGTGGACGGAGCTCTGTCAGTCTCAGGTCAGTGCAAACTCACTGTTGTTCTTCTCTGTGGAGGATGGGCCATTGCTAAAACCTGAGCCAAAGAGTTTTATCTGTTACAGCAGGGGTGCTCAACCTCTTTTTAACCGAGATCTACTTTTGAGGTTGATGTTGTGCCGAGATCTACCAAGAGGGGGGTCTGTTAGACATGACAAATATGGGCTTTTGGAGTGAGATTATTTTTAAAGTCACACAGGGGCGATAAAATCTGATTTGGGTCACTTCAGGCTGCAGTGTGAACGTAGCCCAAGATATGTGGTCCTAAAACTGATACATATCCGATCTTTTGGCATGCGACTTCAGTCTGAACGGCCAGGTCGCGTTCATCCGACCTGGGTGTGTTTCCTACAAGTAGGCACTCACAAATGTACACAAACGTTCTTCTCGTCATGCGAAAATAGTGTATGAACTCCGTGTCAGTGAAGCGGTGAAGCACGTAGCAATCCCACCGCTCTTGGCCGCGACTCCGCACCAACACCTTAATTTCTACGGACGTTGCTGCCGCTGCCCCCACAAAACGCCGTGGTCAAGAACCTCGTCCTTCTCCGTCTCCTACTTAAAACAAATAATCTGTACATCTTCTGGCTCCGGTACGACAGCAACTTTAGGCGACTTCCGTAAACATTGAGCACGCTCGCTGCATGTGAACTCGTCGTGTCCTCCAAGGCGCATGCGGGACACTTTTGGGGCGTTTAAAGTTCACACAGGAGATCACATACAAGTCGCATTTAATTGGAAATGTGGAACGACCTCGCAAAAAAATCTGATTTCACAAAAAATCTGAATTGAGCATTAAAGGAATACACATTACATATACATTTACAATCTGAGCCTTATTTCGGTAATAAAACATGAGGAACTCACCCATAGCACTTTGGTGTCATTTGGAGCACTTCCGGAGATTTTTTAGATGAGCGATATCCGTAACGCGAGTGGTCGGGGCACGACGTTGAGGTCACCAAATAACAAAAACTTTAGCTCTTTTCAAATGACAGAAGCTCAATGTGTCAGTGTAAACTTTCACTTGAGACAAAAATGGCCTGTAATCCGATACCATCCATGGTTTCGATTAGATGACACCGTGGACAGCGCACGCATTCACAGCTGATTTACGATACTGCGCTGCGCTCTGAACTCTCGGTTACAGCCAGAAAGAAGCTAAGAAGAAGTAAACATCTCCGCTTCAGAAAATGGTGCGAACATGCATTTATCCCGGTTGTGAAAACAAAATGACAGCTTGGACGAAGTTGAGTTTTAACAGGCTTCCTCATTACAATCCGGAGTTATTGAAGCTGTGGCTACTTGCTTTGAGAATGGACCCAAACATGAAAGGCAAAGCTGTAAGACGTTTGGACCATCGTGTTTGCAGTACCCACTTCAGTCTGGACCATTTTTTACCAGCAAAGGAAAAGAAAGAAGGCCAGTGGATTCAGCGCACGATTATGAGAAGTAATGTGAAACCGATGGCTGCAGAACAAACAGAGGTAGGCTATGGCTGTCTCCTCCAACTCAACTTTGGAACACTATTACACCATGGTTCATCATGGCACGAATATCCTCCAGAGTCGACACACAGATTTCTGTTATCATAACCCAGATGTTCATCTGGCCGCAAATCCCACTGGAGACGACAAAGGCATTCTTCCTCTGTTGCCATCGACAACGTCCACATAAACACCACCAGGTACTGTCTTTTCGTAGACGGGCCGTTGCTCGCTGTTCTCTGGTGCTCCTCAAACTGTCTACGCTTCTTTCTTTCTAATACCTCCCCATCCGTATACTCAGGCTCAAAACGATAGGGACGGCCATCATACTCAAATAAGTCCTCTTCAGTCTCCAAGTCCCAATCTTCAGCCATGTCTCACTCGCAGTGTTATCGCAAATCAGCTGTGAATGCGTGCGCGCTGTCCACTGTGACGTCATCTAGTCATGGATGGTATCGGATTACAGGCCATTTTTGACTCAAGCCAAAGTTTGCACTGACACATTGAGCTTCTGTAATTTGAAAAGAGCTAAAGTTTTTGTTGTTTGGTGACCGCAACATTGTGCCCCGACCACTCACGTTACGGATATCGCTCAACTACAAAATCTCCGGAAATGCTCCAAATGACACCAAAGTGCTATGGGCGCGTTACTCACGTTGTTTTATTACGGACGATAAACACATCCAGACAGGTTCCATCATTAAGATAAGACTTTATTGATCTCACATAGGAGAAATTTACTTCTCACATTAGCTCCAGGCAGGGACAGTTTGAACAAGAAAGAAAAGTGCATGCAGGCAAGAATGGAATAAAATAAGTAATAATAAAATAAGTACAGTCATACCTCACCTTACGAAATTAATTCGTTCCAGAAGTGGTTTCGTAACGTGATTTTTTTTTCGTAAGTAGAGTCGCAATGTAAAAGGCCTGATTCGTTCCTAGCCAATGGGAGGCCAGCGGGGTGTTGGGAGAGTGTATTTACAAGTGTATTTATGTTTCGGGGGATTCGGGCAGCTGCGAAGCCGAGCACGCATTATTTGAATTTTTGAGATTTCGCGTTTCGTAACTTGAATTTTCTTTCGTATTCAGAGACGAAAATTTTACGTAAAGGCGTTTCGTAACTTGGATTATTCGTTAGTTGGGTGTTTCGTAAGGTGAGGTATGACTGTAATAATAATAAAACAGTAAATAGGAGAGTATGGGGGAAAAAAAGAGATTGCACTTTTAGACTATATAGTGAGTGGAAAAAAGATAATAAATGTTACCGGACTTCAACAAACTAACGAACCACCAAACCACGCTCGCAGAATTTGGGAAACGATTGAGCAAAGCGACCACATGAAAACTGACGAACTCGATCTCAGTGGGTTCGCTCGATCGCTCACTCAGTCTCTCTCTCACACTCTTAAAATGTGATTAATTAGATGAATTAATTACAAATCCTGTAATTAATTAGATTATTTTTTTTAATCGCCAGACAGCACTAATGCAATGCATGCATGCAAACTTCTGTGTGGAGTTTGCATGCATGATCTGGGTTCGATCCCTGGGTCGCCCGAGCCTTTCTGTGTGGAGTTTGCATGTTCTCCCCGTGTCTGGGTGGGTTTCCTCCGGGCACTCCGATTTCCCCCCACCAACCCAAAACATGCACAATAGGTACCTCCAGCTTAGGTCCTGACCAAGCCGAAGCAAGAAGATCATGGACTTGGTCCCCGGGCGCCCTAATGTGTGCTGCCCACTGCTCCTAATATATGTGTGTGTGTGTATATATATATATGTGTGTATATATATATATATATATATATATATATATATATATATATATATATATATATATAGGATGGGTTAAAATGCAGAGAAGAATTTCTCCAGTGTGAGATCAATAAAGTCACTTCTTCTTCTTCTAATATAAATCCATTTCTCCTGCAGTGCTGTGCTGCTCTCACTGTAAATGTAAACAGGTTTAAGAGGTGCAAAGATAAACATGATTTTCAGGCATTACACAGATTACATTACAGACTGAACTGTGCACGTTTGTCTTTCTGAAAGCAGAAACACTTTTATAAGGTTTTAAGGGTCACGTTTGGAAAAGAGCTGTAGCGGACTGTAACTTTAAATACACCTGTGTGTATTTTTGTAAAATCCCTCAGTCTGGAGTCGAATGTTTCTCTGCTCATCCAAACTACAGTGGAATCTCACCTTACGAAAGACCCTACAAACGAATAATCCAAGTTAGTAAACGCCTTCACGTTAAATTTTGGTCTCTAAATACGAAAGAAAATTCAAGTTGCAAAACGCGAAATCTCAAAAATTCAAATAATGCGCGCTCAGATGCACGCCCCGAAACGTAAATACACTTTATCAACACACACGGGGGTTAGGTTCCAGAAATAACCCGCAATAAGAGAAATCCTTTATATTTTACAATGATTCTACATGTTTTAAGGCTGTAAATGTCTCACCACACACATTATACGCTTTTCTCAGACTGGAATGAACCTTTTCTCACATTTCTCTCTCGTTTAAACACTCAAACTGCCCGCTGATAGAGCACCTTTCTCGGCCTCTTGGCTCACAGTGTCAGCCCCCCTCTGGAAGTCAGATAGAACCAGAGCCAGCCCTGCCCTGCTCGTATTCCCGCTGAAAGAGCACCTTTCTCGGCCTCTTAGCTCTAGCGCGGAACGTGCAAGGAACGCGGAGACACGAGCACCGCGCTCCTCCAACGGCACTGCCATGTCCTGAGATAATCCTGGTTTAGACCTGGTCTAGTCCCGGTTTAGTCCAGGTCTAGACCTGGTCCAGTCCTGGTTAAGTCCAGGTCCAGTCCAGGTTTAGACCTATTTTAGTTCTGTTCTAGACCTGGTTTAGTTCTGGTCTAGACCTGATTTATTCCACGTTTAGTCCTGGGTTTACAGTCCCTTAGCCAATCAGGACGCAGAACACAATGTTACACTATAAAAAAAAAAACCTTGGAACGGAAAGAACGGGGCCTTGGAACGGATCAGGCCTTTTCCACTGAAATAGCTACTCGACTTACGAAAAATTCACGTTACGAAACCACTTCTGGAACAAATTAATTTCGTAAGGTGAGGTTCCACTGTACTTCTTCAGTTCTGGTCAGACGCTGGTGGACACTGCCTATATCTGCCTGAAGGGGGCGCTAACTACACTGAAACTACTCTGAATCTAACGCACATACGAGGGTCATTCAAAAAGTTCTAAGACAAATTAAACAACTTTATTTTTGAAAGTAACAAAGTTATTTTTCTACATAGCATCCACCTGAGTCAATACACTTCTGCGAGCGATGTTTCCACCGAAAAATTCCTTCTTGATAGAATTCTGGAGCTTGTC
Source organism: Paratrypauchen microcephalus (assembly GCA_036785185.1). Taxonomy (NCBI): domain Eukaryota; kingdom Metazoa; phylum Chordata; class Actinopteri; order Gobiiformes; family Gobiidae; genus Paratrypauchen; species Paratrypauchen microcephalus. The sequence continues at coordinate 482,369 of JAVJIX010000092.1, forward strand.
TAGTCAACCAGGTCACAACCTCCCTCTTCGCTTCAAGTATGGACTGAAATCTTGTTCCTTTTAAATGTTCCTTCAACTTTGGAAATAGGAAAAAAAAAACATCCATAAACATTGTGCAAAGCTTCAATAATTTCTTTAGGTTTCCATTGAAGTTTTGTTAGAAATTTAATGTTTGCTCAGACTTCAGATTGGCTCATTTTAGAGGGTCAAAAAAGTGGGTTGTGCAATATGTAACGTAACTCTTTGAATAACAAAGCTAGAATGCCGAAACTTGTCAAATGTGTTTATCAGTCATCAGTGGTACGATTCATGGTCATTTTGTTGAACTAGTTCGACTCATCTTGAATTTATGGCATTTGTCTTAGAACTTTTTGAATGGCCCTCGTATTTGTTTAATTTCTATTAGTTGGTCACATTAGCAGAATCATTCAGGCTCCTGATTGGTGCTTCTCACGTTTAGGTTTTCACTGTTTTCTTTGTTTGGATTTGTAAAAGGATGGACTTGTAAACAAGTCCATCCTTGTTTACAAGATATTTTACTGTTATTTTACTCTGGACGTGTGCTGCTGACCTCTTGGCCAGGTCACCCTTGTAAACGAGGTCTTGATCTCAATGGGTTTTTTACCTGGTTAAATAAAGGTTAAATAAAAAAAAAAAAAAATAAACAGGAGAGATGAAGTCTGAGGCCTCTTTCTGTTCAAAGATGGAGTCTTTCCTAACAAAAATCGCCTCTTTAACTCCCCTCTCAAACCATTTTCTCCGGCTCAGATGTGTACCTCACTATTGTCCAGTTGACAGATTGAATTTGTGTGTACGTGTCCCTTCAGACGGCGCTGTCCAAGTCGTGTGTGAAGCTCCTGTGTGAGGACCCGGCCTTCAGTGAATACATGAAGTGTATTGTGATGGACGAGCGTTGCTTTGTGAACCTGGGTCCGGCCTTCTCCTTTCTGTCCTGCTTCATGCCCAAAGTCCAGGTCCTGTCTGCGCCCGGACGCTCCAACCTCATCAGTGTTTTAGTCACCAACCTCCTGAACGAAGAGAGCAGCCTGCAGCCAGCGCTGTGCAGCCACAAGGGGGAGCTCCACAAGAGCTGCAGCCTGCTCAACGCCGTGAGTGCACCGGGTTTTGGACCGGGTTTGGACTGGGTTTTGAAACTGTTTTAGACCAGGTTTCAGACCTGATTTAGACCTGGTTTAGACCTGGTTTAGACCTGGTTTAGACCTGGTTTAGACCTGGTTTCGTCCTGGTTTAGCCTTGGTTTAGTCCTGGTTTAGACCTGGTTTAGTCCAGGTTTAGACCTGGTTTAGTCCAGGTTTAGCCTTGGTTTAGTCCTGCTTTAGACCTGTTTTAGACCTGGTTTAAACCTGGTTTAGTCCTGGTTTAGACCTGGTTTAGTCCTGGTTTAGTCCTTGTTTAGACCTGGTTTATTCCTGGTTTAGACCAGGTTTAGACCTGGTTTAGACCTGGTTTAGTCCTTGTTTAGACCTGGTTTAGTCCTGGTTTGGTTTAGTCCTGGTTTAGACCTTGTTTAGTCCTTGTTTAGACCTGGTTTAGTCTTGGTTTAGACCTTGTTTAGTCCTTGTTTAGATCTGGTTTAGTCCTGGTTTAGTCCTGGTTTAGACCTGGTTTAGTCCTGGTTTAGTCCTGGTTTAGTCCTGGTTTAGTCTTGGTTTAGACCTGGTTTAGACCAGGTTTAGTCCTGGTTTAGACCTGGTTTAGACCTGGTTTAGTCCTGGTTTAGACCTGGTTTAGTACTGCTTTAGACCTGGTTTAGTCCTTGTTTAGACTTGGTTTAGTCCATGTTTAGACCTGGTTTAGACCTGGTTTAGTCCTGGTTTAGACCTGGTTTAGTCCTGGTTTATTCTTGGTTTAGTCTTGGTTTAGACCTTGTTTAGTCCTGGTTTAGTCCTGGTTTAGTCCTGGTTTAGTCCTGGTTTAGTCCTGGTTTAGTCTTGGTTTAGACCAGGTTTAGTCCTGGTTTAGACCTGGTTTAGACCTGGTTTAGTCCTGGTTTAGTCCTGGTTTATTCTTGGTTTAGACCTTGTTTAGTCCTGGTTTAGACCTGGTTTAGTCCTGGTTTAGTCCTGGTTTAGACCAGGTTTAGACCAGGTTTAGTCCTGGTTTAGACCAGGTTTAGTCCTGGTTTAGACCTGGTTTAGTCCATGTTTAGACCTGGTTTAGACCTGGTTTAGTCCTGGTTTATTCTTGGTTTAGACCTTGTTTAGTCCTTGTTTAGTCCTGGTTTAGACCAGGTTTAGACCTGGTTTAGACCTGGTTTAGACCTGGTTTAGTCCTTGTTTAGACCTGGTTTAGTCCTGGTTTGGTTTAGTCCTGGTTTAGACCTTGTTTAGTCCTTGTTTAGACCTGGTTTAGTCTTGGTTTAGACCTTGTTTAGTCCTTGTTTAGACCTGGTTTAGTCCTGGTTTAGTCCTGGTTTAGTCCTGGTTTAGTCCTGGTTTAGTCTTGGTTTAGACCTGGTTTAGACCAGGTTTAGTCCTGGTTTAGACCTGGTTTAGACCTGGTTTAGTACTGCTTTAGACCTGGTTTAGTCCTTGTTTAGACTTGGTTTAGTCCATGTTTAGACCTGGTTTAGACCTGGTTTAGTCCTGGTTTATTCTTGGTTTAGTCTTGGTTTAGACCTTGTTTAGTCCTGGTTTAGTCCTGGTTTAGTCCTGGTTTAGTCTTGGTTTAGACCAGGTTTAGTCCTGGTTTAGACCTGGTTTAGACCTGGTTTAGTCCTGGTTTAGTCCTGGTTTATTCTTGGTTTAGTCTTGGTTTAGACCTTGTTTAGTCCTGGTTTAGACCTGGTTTAGTCCTGGTTTAGTCCTGGTTTAGACCAGGTTTAGACCAGGTTTAGACCAGGTTTAGTCCTGGTTTAGACCAGGTTTAGACCTGGTTTAGTCCATGTTTAGACCTGGTTTAGTCCTGGTTTATTCTTGGTTTAGACCTTGTTTAGTCCTTGTTTAGACCTGGTTTAGTCCTGGTTTAGTCCTGGTTTAGACCTGGTTTAGACCTGGTTTAGTCCTGCTTTAGACCTGGTTTAGTCCTGGTTTAGTCCTGGTTTAGTCCTGGTTTAGTCCTGGTTTAGACCTGGTTTAGACCTGGTTTAGTCCTTGTTTAGACCTGGTTTAGTCCTGGTTTGGTTTAGTCCTGGTTTAGACCTTGTTTAGTCCTTGTTTAGACCTGGTTTAGTCTTGGTTTAGACCTTGTTTAGTCCTTGTTTAGACCTGGTTTAGTCCTGGTTTAGACCTGGTTTAGTCCTGGTTTAGTCCTGGTTTAGTCCTGGTTTAGTCTTGGTTTAGACCTGGTTTAGACCAGGTTTAGTCCTGGTTTAGACCTGGTTTAGACCTGGTTTAGTCCTGGTTTAGACCTGGTTTAGTACTGCTTTAGACCTGGTTTAGTCCTTGTTTAGACTTGGTTTAGTCCATGTTTAGACCTGGTTTAGACCTGGTTTAGTCCTGGTTTAGACCTGGTTTAGTCCTGGTTTATTCTTGGTTTAGTCTTGGTTTAGACCTTGTTTAGTCCTGGTTTAGTCCTGGTTTAGTCCTGGTTTAGTCCTGGTTTAGTCTTGGTTTAGACCAGGTTTAGTCCTGGTTTAGACCTGGTTTAGTCCTGGTTTAGTCCTGGTTTATTCTTGGTTTAGTCTTGGTTTAGACCTTGTTTAGTCCTGGTTTAGACCTGGTTTAGTCCTGGTTTAGTCCTGGTTTAGACCAGGTTTAGTCCTGGTTTAGACCTGGTTTAGTCCATGTTTAGACCTGGTTTAGACCTGGTTTAGTCCTGGTTTATTCTTGGTTTAGACCTTGTTTAGTCCTTGTTTAGTCCTTGTTTAGTCCTGGTTTAGACCTGGTTTAGACCTGGTTTAGTCCTGCTTTAGTCCTGGTTTAGTCCTGGTTTAGTCCTGGTTTAGTCCTGGTTTAGTCCTGGTTTAGACCTGGTTTAGTCCCGGTGTAGATGTTCAGACCTGTATCTCTTTCTGCAGGATCTTCGTGTTCTGCTGCTCCTCCTCTCGTCTCAGCCTCAGGCCTCAGACTCCGCCCTTGGCCCCGCCCTTAGCCCCGCCCTCTCCGAGCTGCTGGGGCGATGTCGTCTCTGCGTGCAACAGCGCAGCGCCATGGAAACGGAGGCACAGCGCGGCAAAGGTACGGTACCACTGCGGCGGAGTGGTTAGCCTGAACCAACCTGGACACGAGCGTCTCTTTGAGTGAAACGACTCAGCACGTTTTAATCAGACTACGCGGGTGGACGAGCGTGACGTCACCCACTGCGTTCAGCTCCAGTCAAACGAAGCTACAGGAGCGAATTTGGAGCCGGACCAATAATTCTGGAGAATCTCACATTTAAAAGTTTGGAATGAGTTTGTACAACATTTTGAACCTAAACGTACACAGGCGTTACTGTTGGCGGCAGAAACGCGTGCGATGTCCAAGCGCCAAGTCTCATAAACGGTGAGAAAACACCGGGGTAACTCGGATTCTAATAAAAAGAAATAAAAATAATAAAAAGAAAAAGAGCAGAAAGGGTGAAGATCTTTGGCTGGATCAGAGAGCGAGGGGCAGACGCTCCCACAGAGGCCGAGAGAAGGAGACTCCACTTTTAGTCCAATTGTGCAGATTTAAGTCAAAACTTATGAACGCGTGAGGCAGGGCTGGACTGGGACCGGGTTCTCTTGCGTTCCCTCGGGTTCTCTCATGTTCCCTCGGGTAGGGGTGGGCGGTATAAACGGTATGCGGTATAAATTTGGCCAACGGTAGCGATTTGGGTTATACCTTCCTATCGCGATAGTTCATTGCGTCACCACAACAAGGAAGGAGGAAAAATCGCTGCGAGCAGCGAGCACATGGAGGAGGAGGAGCTCGTGAAAAAGACCAGCTAAACTTCTGTAATCTGGTCATGGTTTGGATACAAGGCGTCGGATACTGAACAGGAAATTGGAAAACAATCTGCAGAATATGCTGGGCGACAGTGATCGCAAAACATGGCAACACAAGCAATCTGTTCTACCACCTAAAAGCTAAACACGTTATCGAGTACGAAGAAAGCCAACGAATGCGCGGTGACCAACGTTCCCTCTAAGCTGCGCGCCTGTGCAATTGCGCACTGCTCGCACATTCTCAGCGCACAAGAAAACCTATGCAGCACAGGGATGAAAGAGTTCCGCTTTTTTTCAGCCGCGGGGTCATCTGAATACGGGAGAATCGTCCAGTATTCAGAAACAAAAGTATGTGTCTCGTATTAAACTTCTACCGGTGTAAGCCACGAGCACGCGCAAGCCGCGAGCACGCGCAGCTCTTTCGCAACAGCGTGTAGCGGGGGTGCATGTCGGAGTCGCGCACAGTAGTCCAAGGAGCGCTCAGGGAGTTAGTGTGTTTGCTCAGACACATAAAACATTAGGGGGAACATTGGCGGTGACACTCAAAAGCGAAGCCAGTCTTCAAGTGGGAGGAAAAAAGTTGGCACTACACACCAACAGTCCCAGGCAGTCCCAGGCATTTTCAAAAGGCATAGCTTATGATAAAAAAGCCAGCGGTGGATTGACATAACGAAGTCCATCGCAATATTCTTGTGTAACGACACGGTGCCTTTCCAAACCATAGAGAGAAGCGGCTTTTTACTAGGCATGGTGAAGATGCTGGATCAACGGTACGTGGTACCAAACCGCAAATATTTTAGCCAGGTGGAAGTGCCCAGACTGCATGACGAGGTCCGCAATCAAGTGGGAAAAGAGCTTCGTGACATAAAACACGATGCAACCGCCACGGACTTGTGGTCGAGTCGCACTATGGACCCGTATATCAGCCTGACAATCCACTTTATTGACGACGACTGGAAGTTGTGTGGCAAATGGCTGTGTACGGCCCATTTCAACAGTACATGTGTACTGCAAACATCGTATTTCTCTGGCGACCATACAGGGGAGTTGATTGCCCAGGGACTCAGGGAAGCGCTCGAGTCATGGGAACTTGGCGAAGAGTTGCAGGTATGCATCAGCACCGACACCGGCGCCAATGTTAAAGCAGTTTCATTTTCGATTTACATTGCCTTGTTCAAATTTTATACTGCTTGAAAGTGAAGTTACTTGTTTTATGTTTTTTACAATTACAGTTTTGCACAATACATTTTGTTGTAGTAATATTCTTGACGTTTATGTTATTTAATAGTTTAAAAAACAGCTTCCTGCTTGAATGCTTTTTCCATGTGCTCTGGTGACCATTAAGAAGCTGTTAATATTGTTAACAGTTAATACTGTTACATACCAAAGTATACCATGATATATACGTCTACCGTCTATGGTTCAAATTATACCGTGATATAAATTTTAGGCTATATCGCCCACCCCTACCCTCGGGTTCTCTCGGGTTCCCTCAGGTTCTCTCATGTTCCCTCGGGTTCACTCGGGTTCTCTAGGGTTCTCTTGCGTTCCCTCTGGTTCACTCGGGTTCCCTCGGGTTCTCATGTTCCCTCGGGTTCTCATGTTCCCTCGGATTCCCTCAGGTTCTCTCGGGTTACCTCGGGTTCTCTAGGGTTCTCTTGCGTTCCCTCGGGTTCTCTTGCGTTCCCTCGGGTTCTCTTGCGTTCCCTCGGGTTCCCTGTCCACAGTCTCTGGCTGCTCCTCTCCCTGTCCACCTTCAGCCTGGGCTGCAGAGGACGTGGAGGCTCCAGCCCCTCCAGAGAATATGTCTGTTATTTTAGAATATTTTGCAGCGTCTATAGTGAGATTTTTTCATCTTTTAGCCCGTCCCCTTTCTGCCGCTTCTCCATGTTTCCACGCTCAACACTGAAACTGGCGGGGATCACTGCAGAGAAAGGGGCGGGACCGCTCTCGTGAGCTTCTATATCCTGATTGGCACGACTGGCTGTGGACCTGTCGCCTTATCGACATCGACCAGAGTAGACATCGCGATCTATCGATGTTATGATTTTGGCACAGTCCTAGTAGCAGATGACATCACAGTATTCTATTGGCCAATATTAATTAATAACAACGAGGGGCGCTCAAATTGATATCTAATCAAATCAAATCTAATTAATCGCATTTTAAGGGTGAGAGAGATTGTGAGTGAGTGAGCGATCGAGCGAACACACTTTGCGATTGAGTTTGTCAGTTTTCAAGTGTTCGCTTTGGTCATTCCTTTCCCAAATTCTGCGGGCGTGGTTTGGTGGTTTGGTGGTTTGGTGAAGTGCGCTCACACTCGCTCTATCACCGGTAACGACGGAACTTGTCCGGACGTGTTTATCGTTCAATTGATCCGTCAGGCTGGAGCAGCTTCGGTGATCGGAAATTTCTTTTTGACAAAAGCTCCAAATCACGGCTTTCTTGTCGATCGTCTTCGTTCTTTTTATAAATAAACTTGCCATTCAAAGGCCCTGGCAGCGATTCGCTCGCCACACGCCAAATTTAAAATGCGCGTTGAATTGCCGCTCATAATCAAGTGTGTTAATTTTTATAACGCGTTCATTTGCAGTGTAATTAATTAATCTAATTAACGCGTTAAACTGACAGCCCTAGTTAAAATGCAAAACGTTGTAATACTATGAGTTCGAGGGTTTAGTTACTGACTGAAAATACCAGGGTCGACATTTGTGCGTTTACCTTTTGGATGTTTCACGGCAAAGTACAACGTGATCCAAAGGGAACTCTGAAAAGTACCACTTCCTGCTAGCCTCGACGAGCTTCATTTAACTGGAGCCGAACACTGGCTCACGTCCGCTCCGTCACTGCGGCTGTGGAGGTTGTGGGTTTGACTCCTGATTTCTGTCTTTTTTTTATTTCCAGTTGAAGACGACGGGGCGACTCCCGTGAAGCGTCGCCGAGTGAGCGGAGACGACGCCCCCTCCACTTCCTCTGCCCCCGTCTGCGATGCCAACCCCGACTCCCACGACCCCTCCTCCGACACGGAAACACGAGACTCCTCTTCGATCATCGACCCGGGCAGCGAGCACGACCCGCCCTCCCCTCCGGCGCCCCCCGCAGTTCAACCGGACCACGCGACAACGAAAGACACCAAACCGGACACTTCCTCTTCCTCGTTACCCTCTACTTCCTGTTCGGAGGCGGGGCCGACGCAGGAAGCAGAGGAGCCGCGCGGCAGTCACGTCACCGAGCGGGAACAGGAAGTAGCGGAGGACCAAATATGTGCCTCAAAAGACGAAACAAAGCCAGAAGCGGAGGCGAAAAGTTCCGAAGAGGTGGTTTTTCCGTCTTGCCTTGAGGGAATGCCCTTCACTCCCGACATGTTGGACACTTTGTACAGGACGGTGGAGGCCGCCGTCGCCGTGGTGAACAAACTCACGCCCAAAAGCCCGCCTTCGTCGTCGTGACAACGCAGCAACGAACCACCAACTCCGGCTGTTTTTGTACAAATCTGCTCTTCGGCTCTCAACCCGGTCTGCTCCTCGCCATGTTCACGCCGCCATACTTGAAAAAAGCCAAACGAAGTATTCCACAGCGGCATGAAAAAAAACACACAAAAAAAAAAAACGTTGAATTTAAAGTATCTTAAAGATGCACTATGTAACTTTCTGGGTGGAACATTTCCCAGTATGATATTAAATCGATATATTTCCATGTAGACGAGCGCCAAGCCGATTTACAGGTCAGATCTGTGGAGAGCCTGCTTACTGTAGAATTCATATTTTTAAGGTTTTATTGTAAAAAAAAAAAAAAAAAAAACGTTTACAGAGTTAGAGTTACATAATCACCAAGTTTAATGCCATACTGTGGTACATTCCAGAGAAAGTAATCTCCCGAGCATATCTCCATGGACTTGTACCGGAAAAGTTACATAGTGCGCCTTTAAAGAGGGGGTATCTTTGCTAAATCAACTTTCTCCCACGTTCTAACGATGTTCCCGCATCAAAAACCTGATTATCTCTCCCGGGCCCGATTCAAACCCGCCGTACAGTTTGCAGTACAAGACCACGCCTCTTGTCTAAAGCTCCGCCCACAAGCCAACGTAAACGGGAAGTTCTCCGCCGACCGAGCGTCCGAAAGGAAACGAAGCAAAACTGAAATGAATCTCACTTTTTCCACGCGTAGGTTTCGGCGAATACGGCATTTTCAAAACCGTAAAAGGTCAAAACGGAGATCTAAACGTGTTCAGACCCCGTAAAATACCCCCTCTTTAAAGGTGCACTGCGCAACTTTTCAGGTGGAGTGTCGGCTTCCTACTCGTCTCCATGGAGATGTTGGCGCTTTGCCTGGAATGTTCCCCGGGATGACTTTAAACGTCCATCTCGCATTTACTTGTTACTGGGATTTCCATTGCTCGGAAGCGCACTCATTCCTTTTGTGAATCGTGGCGCAGCTCCACAGATCTGACCTGTAACCTCGCGTAGCCCACTGTGGAACATTCTAGACAAAGCAGTAACATCTCCATGGAGACAAACGGGTGGCGGACGCTGCACTGGAAATGTTCCGCAGCGCATCTTTAAGCAGATAAACCGTTGTTCGGTATTCAAACGTTACATCTGTTTGTTTTTTTCAGCGTTTCCAGCTCTCAGATACAAATGTTTGGAAATGGGCCGTGCACTAGTGGACGATAATAAACAGAACGAGGAATAAGATTAGAATACGCGAAATTACGTCTAAAACGCGTCAAAATCCTCGTTCGCCTTTGCTCTCTAAGTCACGCCCCCTTCAGAGCGCCATCGCGGCACAAACTACCTCATGTCACGTCGGGTTTGTGAAGTCGCCGCGGACAGTTTTGTATCGCTTTTTTTTTTTTTTTTTTAACGGAGAGTTGTCGCGTGGGGGCTTGTGGGCGAAGCCTCGTACAGAATCTCACAGCGATCGCTAGATGACTCAAACACGCACGGATGACTCGGGTTTATCGTTTATTTCTGCGTCTCCGTCGGGGCAGTGGACCTGATCTGAGCCGACTGGAAATAAGGTTGAAGAAGGACACAGGGAGAACATGCAAACCCCACCTAAAACGGGACGAACTTCTGGGTGCTCCTGACCTGGATCTTCGCCCAGGTCTGCTCCACGTTTAACCTAGAGACCCTGACGGACGGGTCAAACGGACGCTTTGACCTTAAAGAGGGGGAACTTTGCAAAAGATATACAAATATTTGGAGCTTTCCCCGTGTTCTAACGTCGTTCCTACATCAAAAACTCTCCTGAAGAGGTTTTAGGGCCTGTTTACACATCCTCGGGTATCTGTAAAAACTGAGACATTTCCCTTATTTTGTGCCTTTCGTTTACACACAGGTTTTTCCTCTGAAAACGATTCTTTCTAGAGTGGAGATTTTGGAAAATTCCAGTTTCGCATATGCGTGTAAACTGAGGAACACGGAGTTTTAGGAGCCGACGCACCAAAAGTGTGATTCTGATTGGCTTGCAGAGCGTTCTCCTTCGTTTTCAGAGGCGAATTCGCCGTTTGCGTGTAAAAGATGGGTACAAACGAAGGGAAATGTCGTTTTTAAAAATACCCGGCGATGTGTAAACGTCGCCTTAGAGTCATCCGTGCGTGTTTGAGTCATCTAGCGATCTCTGTGTGATTCTGTACGACAACTCCGTAAAAATACAAAAACACGATAAAAGCCTGTGTTTGTACGGCGAATTCACAAACCCGACGTGACGAGCGGTAGTTTCGGGGACGCGTGCCGTTTGTGCCGCGATGGCGCTCTGAAGGGGGCGTGACTTAGCGCAGAGAGCGAAGGCAGCCGAGATTCAGACTGCCAAAAACTAAACCGAAACTTCTAAAACACGCCGATACGTCGTTTTAGGCGGTTATTGCGTTTTCCACACAATAAAAGGAACATGGTGAGCTAAAGACGTTTGGTGTTACGGTTAATATCCCACAGGAGTCAAATACCCCCTTTTTAACGGGCAGGAAATTCAACCCAGGGTTTAAAAGGGACTCAAACCGGTGACCCTCTGGCTGCGGGGCGATCTGTGTTCGTTCATTACACCAGTTAGTCCAAATAAGAAGTCTGTTTTCCACACATTTTGAAAACATTCTCGCAAACTGTCACTGTGGCGTGAACATGGCTTCGGTTCTTCATCAAAAGGTCTAAAAAAAAGTGTGTTTTTTCCTTCTTTTTTTTACTAATTTGTTGCTTTTATTTCGGAGTGCCGCGCGGGAAAGGTTTACACTTGTTATTATTTAATTTTATTTGTTTTTACGCTGTATAGAGATAGAGTCCTGTGCCAGTTTTGTACCAACGCCTGAGGCAAATCTTTTTTTGCCTTGAAATTTTCGACGCAAGTCTTACGGAAGATTTGTTTCTGCTGATTTTGAATTTTAAATGAGCGGTGGAATTTCTCGATTTGAATTTTTTTTTTAACTGTTTTTGTTCTGAATTTCAATCTTCAGTGTGTTTAAAGGGCCGGTGTTGTGATCTGAAGTCGTTTCCTCGTCATACCTGGAGTTTTTTTTTTTTTTTAGATTTAGCACGAGTTCTTCTCTCAAACTGAAAACTATCCTTTTAAAAGGATAGTGTGTTTTTTGTTTTTTTTTTAATCTGTATGGGTTTCCTTCCAAAAGTTTCGTGTGGTAACACCGACTTACCTCTTGACAGTCTCGGGTTCTGGAGCCCACGTAAGTAGGTGTGGTAAGTTCACAGGGACATATTTGCGTCCCAAACAGTTGTCCACGAAAAATCCAGCAGCGTATTTTCGCGTTCGCATATCTCGTCTCGATTCGTATCACTGCGCGCATATTAGCTGTATTAGCCTGTTAACCTTTAGCTGAAGTGTACGGCGACATCCCCCGTAAGCGGATGTTTACGAGTGAACAGGCTAATAGAGCTAACGTGGGCATTGATGCGAATCTAGAGAGAAAATACGCGAATGCGAAAAATACACTGCTGGATTTTTCGCGGACAACTGTTTGGGACTCAAATATATCACTTTTCGGACAAATGTTTTGTTTTGAGAAGAAAAACGAGCTTTATTAAATGTACCCGTGAACTTACCGGACATACTTGCGTGAGCTCCAGAACGCGAGCAGAATCGGGCTGAGCGGAGACTGTCAAGAGGTAAGCCGGTGTTACCGCACGAAACTTTTAGAAGGAAACTCATACAGATTAACATTTTTTTAAAAAAAAACACTATCCCTTTAACCTCCGCACACCTTCACGAGAATCATTTGGATCATTTCAGTCCTGGAGTTTTGTCAATCTCGACTAAACTAAAGGTAAAAGTAGCTGTTCACATGGAAATGAACACTTGATGACATCACAAGGTGGAACAGAGCGTTTGGAGATGTAGACAGACGAATAATGAAGCACCTCCCTCTCTTTTCTCTCTCTCTCTCTCTCTTTCTCTCCTCTCCTCCCTTTCGCTCTCTTCCCCTCTCTCCTCTCTCCCTCTTTTCTCTTCCTCTCTCTACTCTCTCTCTCCCTCCTCTCTCCCTCTCTTCTCTTCCTCTCTACTCTCTCTCTCCTCCCTCTTCCTCTCTCTTTTCTCTTTCTCCTCTCTCCCTTCTGTCTCTCTCCCCTCTCTCTCTTCCTCTCTCCCACCCCACTCTCTCCCTTTCCCTCTCTCCCTCCTCTTTCTCTCTCTCTCTTCCTCTCTCTCTCCCTCTTTCCCTCTCTCTCTTCCTCTCTCTCCTCTCTTTCTCTCCCTTTCCCTCTCTCCCTCCTCTCTTCCTCTCTCTCTCTCTCTCCCTCTCTTCTCTCTTTCTCTCCGGGTTTGTTTTTCAGGAGTAAACATTAAGAACCTAAAATTTCCACTTGAAATTTCCTGGAGGTGAAATTCAGAATAAAAACGTGTCAAACCTGATTTTTGGGACTTTTCAAAGTGAATTTAAAGGAGGAGGTGGGACCGGCGGATCTCAAACGAACGACACAAATGAAGCACACTGAGAGTTGATTGTGTAAAGATTCTATGCCTGAAGCTGTACATGGAACTATGATATAAATCTATAGATAAATACGTTTATATAAAGTCTATTTGATTGATCGGCGCGGCGCTGATTGATCGGCGCGGTGCTGTGTGTGGGACGCGCCACCACGTTGGACCAGTCACACGCCATTTTCTTTACTGTGGATTTTTGCTTCTTATGAATTTGTTTCATTTTAAAAGATGATAAATTAATAAAAGTTTTAATATGGACAAATGAAAAGTGGAGCGAGACTCCGGTGTTTTTTTGATTTGTCTTTGGTTCAAACACAAACACCTGGACTCTCTCTCTCCATCTCCTCTCTCCCCCTCTCTCTCTGCCTCCCCCTCTCTCTCTCTTCCTCTCTCCCCTCTCTCTCCCTCTCTCTTCCTTTCTCACTCTCTCTTCCTCTTTCTCTCTCTTCCTCTCCCCCTTTCTCTATTCCTCTCCCCTCTCTCCTTCTCTCACTCCTCTCTCTCTCTCCTCTCTCTCTCCCGCTCTCTCTCTCCTCCCTCTCTTCCTGTTTCTTCCTCTCTCTCTCTTTCTTCCTCTCTCTCTCTCTCTTCCTCTATCCTCCCTCTTTCTCTCCCTCCTCTCTCCCTCTCCTCTCTTCCTCTCTCTTCTCTCACTCCTCTCTTTCCTCTCTCTCCTCTCTCACCCCCCCCCCCCTCTCAGAAAAGTTCCACGGTGCAGCTTTACGTTCTTCGTGAGTTGGAGAACGTCACGTGACGTCATTAAAGCGTGCTCTGGATCCAGGGGAAAGGTTGTGCGTAAAAAAGCCGCAGTTCGCCGCATTTCCTCTTTTTTTTTTTCGACATGGAGCGAGGTTCCCCCGACGACAGGTAGGTACGTCCGACACCCGCGATCTCACGGAAATATTCACGTTTAACGACGATAAAAACAACTCCATGTTTGTAGTTTTTTTTTTTTTTTTAATGCACGGACGTTTGGACGTGCGGCGGTTACGTAAAGGACGCGTGATCGTGTCGGACTTGTTCACGTTACGCACTTGTTCAAGTCTCACGCTTTGAGAGTGTGACACACGCAATTCAACGTGTTCACACGCCACACATGGTATTTCTCACGCTGAAATTTAGTTAGGCAATTCAAGCGCAGCGCACAGCGCTTCTGTGCCCAGAAAATCGGTCTGTGTGGCTCAGAAGAGTTAGTTATGCACCGCGCCGTTTTCAGCGTAAAAAAAACCTCACTCACGGTCTTGGTCTCGAGATGAGTGTAATCATATTTCATTACTACGACGGCGTATAAGGGCCACATGAAGAAAAAAAAAAATGCTACTACGAGATTAAAGTCGTAATATTACGAGATTAAAGTCGTAATATTTCGAGAAGAAAAAAAATGCTACTACGAGATTAAAGTAATATTTCGAGAAGAAAAAAAATAATGCTACTACGAGAATAAAGTCGTAATATTTAGAGAATGTTTATGATCTTGAGCTTCGGTCTGCATTCATTATGGAGGATTTTGAGCATTTTGTGTGGTTATACTTTCATTTAGGCTTCACACATGGTGAAATGCTCAGCCTTTTGGCCCATCATCACCGGATTATCATTAGTATAAGGACTTTAAAGCGACTTTGCAAACGTTTGCGTTTATTCCGACGAAAGAATCAGACGAGTTTGGAGCAGATAGCCTCTTTTGTAGAGGAGGAACTTACTGGGAGTGGTCGAATACAAGGCTATCGGTCGTTGCACCTGAAAGCAATTCAGAGGGGATTTGTTGTTTCCCAAGAAACGGTGAGGATCATACTGAAAGTTTTGGATCCAGTTGGCGTTGAACTGCGAAGAAGACGTCGCCTCCGGCGTAGGGTGTACAGCGTCAGAGGGCCAAACGCACTGTGGCATTTGGATTCATATGATAAACTGAAGCCATACGGCATCTGTATAAATGGTTGTATTGACGGCTTTAGTCGTCATATTATGTAGATGGAGGCGTCACCAACAGTAACCCAAAAGCCTCCATCCACATAATATGACGACTAAAGCCGTCAAAATGCTCAAAATCCTCCATAATGAATGCAGACCGCAGCTCAAGATCATAAACATTCTCTAAATTTTATGACTTTATTCTCATAATATTACGACTTTAATCTCATAATATTACGACTTTAATCTCGTAGTAGCATTATTATTTTTTTCTTCATGTGGCCCTTATACGCCGTCGTACATTACAGCCGCTGCCGTTAGCAATAAACTTTTACCGGTGTGCGGGACCGCGCGGGGCTTCGCACTGCAGCCTGCGCGCTGCAGCCTGCGTGTTCGTTCGCTTCACGTCCTCCTCTTCACACAGGAGGAGCCTGTGTACGCTATACGCGGTGACAGTGCATTTGGTAAATGTGCAGAGGTAAATACCACTGCAAAACCAGTAAGAGAATGTGACTCCAGGTAGGAAGTTGAAAAAACAGGTTTAAAAAAAAAAAAAGGGGGGGGGTTCTCAAACTGAGGGTGAGGGTCCAAAAACGGGGCGCAGAGTGTTTAAGTGCAGTACAGTTTGCTTGGCTTATTTTATGAACATTTATCAGATAAAATGGAGATAGATTTATGAAAACTTATTTATGTGAGTCAGCCTTTTCCCACATGAAGATCATTAAGTCCTGTTCCACCATGACTGATGATCATTTAGAAATGTGCTTGAGTCTGGCTGTCAGCAGCTCCTGTCCAGACTATGCATCCGGAGCTGATTCCATCCAGTGCAAGTCACATTTAGTGAGAAGTTAGTGCAAAGTGGCTGAAATGACCCCAGATTGCATCTCAGAGCATTTAGAGTTCAAAAATTTTCCGGGGGGGCATGCCCCCGGACCCCCCTAACTTTTCAGTGACTTTCAGCTTTTTCCATTGCTGGTCACTTTCATCCCTCTTTTTATTAATTTATACAGTTTTAAGTTAAGCAGGACAGATATTTCTTTTATTCTGTTCATTTTGTTATTTTGTATTAAAAATAAATTGCTGATAATTATTTATTTTCCCTGTGTTCATATCACTCAGATATGCATCAAATTCAATTCAGGCTAGAGTCAAATAGTTAAAAAATCACTTCACACATACAAAAAAGGGCTAAAAAGATTCACTATACCATGAAGGGTGAACGCAATCAGGCCGGTTGGCAACCCTATGGTATGCCCCCCCCCCGCTCCCCGGAAATCTCACTCCGACCGAACTTCAAAACTTGAGAGCCCTGACGTTACGCGAAGTTTACGTGGGAAACAAACGCAAAAATGTCGCAGTTTCTGGTTTAAATGTCACAGAAACGCGTTTGTAAAGTTTATGTCGCGTTTTTATTAAAGCGGAAGTGAAAAAAAGACGAACGAAAGAGAAACGGCGTAATCAGGGGCGTTCTTTGACGGGGTCCACCTGGGCAATTCCCCCTAGCGCCATCGCGGGGAGGGCGCCGCGGTGGCACGAAGAAGAAAAAAGAAAAAAAAACGGTGCGGAGCGTGCGCCCGCGGCGCGCGGAGGATCCACGCGGATCCTTGTGCAGGGGGTGGGGGGCTGGTGCTGGCTCGTGAAGACAGAAGACAGTGAAGACAGTTACGTGAAGACAGAGAAATGTGAAATAATTGCGCCTTTGGTCTTTTTTATGTTTTTATGTTATGTAGTTGTTGTGAATTGAGTTTGTAGGGACAACGGTCTTGTCTTGGGGTCTTGGGGGCGCAAATCACTGTAGGAACGCCACTGAGCGTCATAAAGTAGTAGAAGTAGCAGTAGTAGTAGCAGTAGTAGTTGTAGTAGTAATAGTAGTTGTAGTAGTTGTAGTAGCTGTAGTAGTAGTAATAGTAGTAGTAGTAGTTGTAGTAGTAGTAGTAGTAATAGTAGTTGTAGTAGTAGTAGTAGTAGTTGTAGTAGCAGTAATAGTTGTAGTAGTAATAGTAGTTGTAGTAGCTGTAGTAGTAGTAATAGTAGTTGTAGTAGCTGTAGTAGTAGTAATAGTAGTTGTAGTAGTAGTAGTTGTTGTAGTAGTAGTTGTAGTAGTAGTTGTAGCAGTAGTAGTTGTTGTAGTAGTAGTAGTAGTAGTAGCAGTAGTAGTAGTAGTTGTAGTAGTAGTAAATCTTCTCATTTTATTTAACAGATGAGTTTATTTTATTTGTTTTTACCGATATAAAATGATTTTTTCTCTTTTGTAGAGACCAGGAAGCGCAGCGACTGACGGTTATTAAAAAATCTGGTAAGAAAATGATCCATAATTAAACACCTCAGAGTTCTGCTGTGGAAACACCTCAGAGTTCTGCTGTGGAAACACCTCAGAGTTTTGCTGTGGAAACACCTCAGAGTTCTGTGGAAACACCTCAGAGTTCTGCTGTGGAAACACCTCAGAATTCTGCTGTGGAAACACCTCAGAGTTCTGTTTAAAAATGCGTCCTCTCTCCTCTCTGAGGCTCATTAAAGCAGGGTGCTTGTAAGCCACGCCCACATCGCCATCAGATCGGTATCGCCGGCGCCTCCTGTGGATTACATTTGGGGTCGCTATGGTGATGCCCCTCGCTCCTTCGCTATGGTGACACCCCCCCCTCCCTCTGTCACCACAGTGACACCCCTCCCTCCTCCCTCTGTCGCCACGGTGACGCCCCTCCCTCCCTCTGTCACTATGGTGACACCCTCCTCTGTGGCAACAGAGGGAGGGGTGTCACTATGGTGACACCCCTCCCTCTGTTGCCACAGTGACGCCCCTCCCTCCCTCTGTCGCTATGGTGACGCCCCTTCCTCTGTCGCTATTGTGACACCCCTCCCTCTGTCGCTATAGTGACTCCCCTCCCTCCCTCTGTCGCTATGGTGACGCCCCTTCCTCTGTCGCTATGGTGACACCCCTCCCTCTGTCGCTATAGTGACTCCCCTCCCTCCCTCTGTCGCTATGGTGACGCCCCTTCCTCTGTCGCTATAGTGACTCCCCTCCCTCCCTCTGTCGCTATGGTGACACCCCTCCCTCTGTCGCTATAGTGACTCCCCTCCCTCCCTCTGTCGCTATGGTGACGCCCCTTCCTCTGTCGCTATGGTGACACCCCTCCCTCTGTCGCTATAGTGACTCCCCTCCCTCCCTCTGTCGCTATGGTGACGCCCCTTCCTCTGTCGCTATGGTGACTCCCCTCCCTCCCTCTGTCGCTATGGTGACACCCCTCCCTCCCTCTGTCGCTATAGTGACTCGCCTCCCGTCCCTTCCTCTGTCGCTATGGTGACGCCCCTTCCTCTGTCGCTATGGTGATACTCCTCACTCTGTCCCTATAGTGACTCCCCTCCTTCCCTCTGTCGCTATGGTGACACCCCTCGCTCTGTCGCTATGGTGACACCCCTCCGTCTGTCGCCACAGTGACGCCCCTCCTCTCCCTCTGTCGCTATGGTGACGCCCCTCCCTCTGTCGCTATGGTGACACCCCTCCCTCTGTCGCTATAGTGACTCCTCCCTCCCTCTGTCGCTATGGTGACGCCCTTCCTCTGTCGCTATGGTGACACCCTCCCTCTGTCGCTATAGTGACTCCCCTCCCTCCCTCTGTCGCTATGGTGACGCCCCTTCCTCTGTCGCTATAGTGACTCCCCTCCCTCCCTCTGTCGCTATGGTGACACCCCTCCCTCTGTCGCTATAGTGACTCCCCTCCTCCCTCTGTCGCTATGGTGACGCCCCTTCCTCTGTCGCTATGGTGACACCCCTCCCTCTGTCGCTATAGTGACTCCCCCTCCCTCTGTCGCTATGGTGACGCACTCCCCTCCCTCCCTCTGTCGCTATGGTGACACCCCTCCTCCCTGTCGGTGACTATGGTGACGCTCCCTCTGTCGCTATAGTGACTGTCGCTATGGTGACACCCCTCCCTCTGTCGCTATGGTGTCGCTATGGTGACACTCCTCTGTCGCTATAGTGACTCCCCTCCCTCCTCTGTCGCTATAGTGACATCCCTCTGTCGCTATGGTGACATCTGATCTGTCGCTATGGTGACTCTGTCGCTATGACACGACAGAGGGAGGGGTGACACCCTCCCTCCTCGCTATGGTGACTCCCTCCCTCTGTCGCTACTCTGTTGCCACAGTGACGCCCCTCCCTCCCTCTGTCGCTATGGTGACGCCCCTTCCTCTGTCGCTATGGTGACACCCCTCCCTCTGTCGCTATAGTGACTCCCCTCCCTCCCTCTGTCGCTATGGTGACGCCCCTTCCTCTGTCGCTATGGTGACACCCCTCCCTCTGTCGCTATAGTGACTCCCCTCCCTCCCTCTGTCGCTATGGTGACGCCCCTTCCTCTGTCGCTATAGTGACTCCCCTCCCTCCCTCTGTCGCTATGGTGACACCCCTCCCTCTGTCACTATAGCGACAGAGGGAGGGGTGTCGCTATGGTGACACCCCTCCCTCTGTCGCTATAGTGACTCCCCTCCCTCCCTCTGTCGCTATGGTGACGCCCCTTCCTCTGTCGCTATGGTGACACCCCTCCCTCTGTCGCTATAGTGACTCCCCTCCCTCCCTCTGTCGCTATGGTGACGCCCCTTCCTCTGTCGCTATGGTGACTCCCCTCCCTCCCTCTGTCGCTATGGTGACACCCCTCCCTCCCTCTGTCGCTATAGTGACTCCCCTCCCCTCCCTTCCTCTGTCGCTATGGTGACGCCCCTTCCTCTGTCGCTATGGTGACACCCCTCCCTCTGTCGCTATAGTGACTCCCCTCCCTCCCTCTGTCGCTATGGTGACACCCCTCCCTCTGTCGCTATGGTGACACCCCTCCCTCTGTCGCTATAGTGACTCCCCTCCCTCCCGCTGTCGCTATAGTGACTCCCCTCCCTCCCTCTGTCGCTATAGTGACTCCCCTCCCTCCCTCTGTCGCTATAGTGACTCCCCTCCCTCCCTCTGTCGCTATGGTGACACCCCTCCCTCTGTCGCTATAGTGACTCCCCTCCCTTCCTCTGTCGCTATGGTGACTCCCCTCCCTCTGTCGCTATGGTGACACCCCTCCCTCTGTCGCTATGGTGACACCCCTCCCTCTGTCGCTATAGTGACTCCCCTCCCTCTGTCGCTATGGTGACTCCCCTCCCTCTGTCGCTATGGTGACACCCCTCCCTCTGTCGCTATAGTGACTCCCCTCCCTCCCTCTGTCGCTATGGTGACTCCCCTCCCTCTGTCGCTATGGTGACACCCCTCCCTCTGTCGCTATAGTGACTCCCCTCCCTCTGTCGCTATAGTGACTCCCCTCCCTCCCTCTCTCTGTCGCTATGGTGACACCCCTCCCTCTGTCGCTATAGTGACTCCCCTGCCTCCCTCTGTCGCTATGGTGACTCCCCTCCCTCTGTCGCTATAGTGCCTCCCGTCCCTCCCTCTGTCGCTATGGTGACACCCCTCCCTCTGTCGCTATGGTGACTCCCCTCCCTCTGTCGCTATAGTGACTCCTCTCCCCTCCCTCCCTCTGTCACTATGGTGACTCCCCTTCCTCTGTGGCTATGGTGACTCCCCTCCCTCTGTCGCTATAGTGACTCCCCTCCCTCCCTCTGTCGCTATGATGACGCCCCTCCCTCCCTTTGTCGCTATGGTGACTCCCCTCCCTCCCTCTGTCGCTATGGCGACACCCCTCCCTCTGTCGCTATAGTGACTCCCCTCCCTCTGTCGCTATAGTGACTCCCCTCCCTCCCTCTGTCGCTATGGTGACACCCCTCCCTCTGTCGCTATAGTGACTCCCCTCCCCTCCCTCCCTCTGTCGCTATGGTGACTCCCCTCCCTCTGTCGCTATAGTGACTCCCCTCCCTCCCTCTGTCGTTATGGTGACGCCCCTCCCTCCCTCTGTCGCTATGGTGACACCCCTCCCTCTGTCGCTATAGTGACTCCCCTCCCCTCCCTCCCTCTGTCGCTATGGTGACTCCCCTCCCTCTGTCGCTATGGTGACTCCCCTCCCTCCCTCTGTCGTTATGGTGACTCCCCTCCCTCTGTCGCTATAGTGACTCCCCTCCCTCCCTCTGTCGTTATGGTGACTCCCCTCCCTCCCTCTGTCGCTATAGACCCTTTTATGGGGGCGGTGACAAAAAAGCTGCGCGCGCATTTGGCAACGGAAGAGACTTTACTCCCCATTCATTTAGATAGAGACACGAACTTTTCCAACACATTCCAGCTTCCAATTTCAGCAAAATGTCTGGTTTTTGTGTGTATGGTTGCCAAAATCGATATTCTACCGGCGGACTAAAGTTTTACCGGATTCCACGAGGATCACGACCATTTCAAAGCAACAGGCGCCGTCTGTGGCTGCAGGCGATCAAACGCGTTGACTGGAATGAAAACAATAATCAGAAATGCTCGCGTCTGCAGCGCCCACTTTATATCAGGTAAGGTTGTCTATTCAGCTGGAAAGCGCGGTTTACATTAGTGATTGTATGATGTAAATTAATAATGAAATGTAGCTGAATTTTGATAAGCTGGTGTTAGGCTTGGTTAGCAGCTAGCAGGCTAGGCTAGTAAATAAACATGTACATTTGCAGGTAGTCCTCATTTCGTGCCTTCTGTATTTTCGTACAGAAAACAAAGCCAGAATCCTCATTCAAAGATGGGCAGGTTAAGAGTAATTAAAGTTATCCCCCTCTCATTTTTTTCCCCTTTTAGTTTGTTTTCTCTTGCATAAGCACTACATCTGCTGCTTTTATTACTGACACTATCTAAGCATCTTAGTGCTATCTTAGCACTCTGACTTGACTCTTCTGTACTGTACTGTTCATTTATTTATTTATGGTTATTTAATGGTTAGGTATGAATCTGCTTGTGCATATAAATGTTGTCCTGTGTTGCACTTTAATGTTTGCTAATTTAATTTCCGATATTTTGTTTGTTAGGTACCATAGGAAAATGAGGTGAGCAGACAGAGCTAACACTTCAGCAAGTTCTGTTTCTTCTAAACCAAGAAGAAGAACAAGAATGCAGCCTGGATCATTGTCCCGGTATGAATATACTTACAATCAACTTATTGATTGTAAGATGAAATTCTTGAAAACCCATCCCTTCCAAGAATGTTCTTTCTTTGCTTAAATCGTATAACTACCTGGAATGCACTTACAACTTAAACTTACTGCACTGGTTGCACCACGTACTAATTATTCACTTTTCTATCTTAAAGGTGAAGAGGATCTTCCAATTCCAAAGACAGTGTATGATGATCTGAACCTGAGACAGAGTCAACTTCAGGCAGACTATGTCAACCTGCGACAGGAGTGTGACGCACTACGAGCTGAAAATTTAAAGATAAAAGAGGAGCTGCAAAAATCTATATTTTCCTACACCGCTGTACAGTACTTAAAATGTAATGACTTGTAATAAACTGTACAGTATCTCATTTATTTGTAATGAATGAATGATGAATTTTTATTGAGTATGTCACAAAGTCAATATACAGTACATAATACATTACACGTATACATGTACGTGTAGACATATTAATATCATTTCTTTACAGAAGTAAACATATCTCAAAGGGTTATGGGAAGAAGTGTTAACTTTTTGAATCCCGCCCCTTACAGTCACTTAAACATTACTAATGTCCGGTTTCCTCTGAACCATCGTCGTCACATTTATCCGGTTTTACTATATAACTTATATTTACAATGTCCACAGATAAGCCATTTATAATAATTTAATATACTAACCATTACAACATTGCATCACTATAACGACTCAGAATACTAGATTTGTATAATTTTTTAAACTGCTTAAAGTTTGAACAGTGTTTTAGTTCATCACTCAGGCTGTTACATATTTTAGTTAATGATGTTAACACCCTTTTCCATACATGTTGTTACCATTAGACAAAGACATGATTTATCTACAATAATCAGCATTGGGGATATGATTTAATGACTAAATGGGTAAGGCAAACAGTAACATAACATAGTAACATAGCATAACGGCTCAACTCAGACATTTCCTACATAACTATGTCCTGTGTCCTTGCCTTTGACTAGGAAGAACTTTGAATTTTAGCACACAAAACTCTGAATCTATGTCATGGTATTTCACGTCCTGTACATGACCACAGACAACATATTCGTAGGCGTCCAGTGACTTACAGGCTCGCAATTTCTCCCTTGTGTACACACTGGGTTTCTCTATTAAATAAGTATAAATATCTGGCCTCTGTATATTAGGCCACTTGCTAACATCATCCACCCACTCACTGATCGCATTAGGATCTGGCAGTCGGACACCATTTGCCAAAGTCAGCTTGTTGAGGTAACATTCGCGATCTTTTGACGAAAGTCCCTTTGCATACACTGAGGAGTAGCGGAGTTCTGCCATGCTTCCGTTGCCAGCTGCGCGCGCAACCGCGCCTTTGTTTACTAACAGAAAAAGGGTCTATGGTGACGCCCCTCCCTCCCTCTGTCGCTATGGTGACACCCCTCCCTCTGTCGCTATGGTGATGCCCCTTCCTCTGTCGCTATGGTGACTCCCCTCCCCTCCCTCCCTCTGTCGCTATGGTGACTCCCCTCCCTGTCGCTATGGTGACATCCCTCCCTCCCTCTGTCGCTATGGTGACGCCCCTCCCTCCCTTTGTCGCTATGGTGACACCCCTCCCTCCCTCTGTCGCTATGGTGACACCCCTCCCTCCCTCTGTCGCTATGGTGACGCCCCTCCCTCCCTTTGTCGCTATGGTGACGCCCCTCCCTCCCTCTGTCGCTATAGTGCCTCCCCTCCCTCCCTCTGTCGCTATGGTGACTCCCCTCCCTCTGTCGCTATGGTGACACCCCTCCCTCTGCCGCCATAGCGACACCCCTCCCTCTGCCGCTATAGTGACTCCCCTCCCTCCCTCTGTCGCTATGGTGACGCCCCTCCCTCCCTTTGTCGCTATGGTGACGCCCCTCCCTCCCTCTGTCGCTATGGTGACGCCCCTCCCTGTCGCTATGGTGATACCCCTCCCTCCCTCTGTCGCTATGGTGACGCCCCTCCCTCCCTTTGTTGCTATGGTGACGCCCCTCCCTTTGTCGCTATGGTGACGCCCCTCCCTCCCTCAGGCGGTTCCGTTCAGGGGCCACATCTCCGGAGGTCTGCGTCCAGGGAAGAGGCTTCAGCTCGTGGGAGTGATCGACCCCAAACCAGATCGGTAACTCAGATGCCCTCCCCCGTGTGTCAGATGCCCTCCTCTGTGTGTCAGATGCCCTCCCCCGTGTGTCAGATGCCCTCCCCCTTGTGTCAGATGCCCTCCCCCGTGTGTCAGATGCCCTCCCGTTGAACTCCCTGCTCTCGTTGGTGCTCCGTCAGGTTCTACGTGACGTGTGGGGTGGGCTCGGAGCGCCCCCCGGAGGACGTGGCGATAGAGGTGTGCGTGCGCTTCAGAGAACGCCACGTGCCCTGTGTGGGCGGAGTCTGGGGCAACAGCCAATCAGACGTGCCCTTCTTCCCCTTCATCAGAGGACAGCCGTTCAGAGTCAGAACACAACTGCTTTATTATGCTCAAGATTTTCTAATTACCTGGGTTTAGTCCTGGTTTAGTACTAGTTTAGTCCTGGTTTAGACCTGGTTTAGTCCTGGTTTAGTCCTCTCTTAGTCCTCTCTTAGTCCTGGTTTAGTCCTCTCTTAGTCCTGGTTTAGACCTGCTTTAGTCCTGGTTTAGTCCTGTTTTAGTCCTCTCTTGGTCCTGCTTTAGCCCTGGTTTAGACCTGGTTTAGACCTGGTTCTGTCCTGGTTTAGTCCTGGTTTAGTCCTCTCTTAGTCCTGGTTTAGTCCTGGTGTAGTCCTCTCTTAGTCCTGGTTTAGCCCTGGTTTAGTCCTGGTTTAGTTCTAGTTTAGTCCTGGTTTAGACCTGGTTTAGTCCTGGTTTAGTCCTGGTTTATTCCTCTCTTAGACCTGGTTTAGACCTGGTTTAGTCCTGGTTTAGTCCTAGTTTAGACCTGGTTTAGACCTGGTTTAGACCTGGTTTAGTCCTGGTTTAGTCCAAGTTTAGTCCTCTCTTAGTCCTGGTGTAGTCCTTGTTTAGTCCTGGTTTAGTCCTCTCTTAGACCTGGTTTAGTCCTGGTTTAGTCCTGGATTAGTCCTGGTTTAGACCTGGTTTAGACCTGGTTTAGTCCTGGTTTAGACCTGGTTTAGACCTGGTTTAGTCCTAGTTTAGTCCTACTTTAGTCCTGGTTTAGTCCTGGTTTAGTCCTGGTTTAGACCTGATTTAGTCCTGGTTTAGACCTGCTTTAGTCCTGATTTAGACCTGGTTTAGTGCTCTCTTAGTCCTGGTTTAGTCCTGGTTTAGACCTGGTTTAGTGCTCTCTTAGTCCTGGTTTAGTCCTGCTTTAATCCTGGTTTAGTCATGGTTTAGACCTGGTTTAGTCCTGGTTTAGTCCTGGTTTAGACCTGTTTTAGTCCTGGTTTCGACCTGGTTTCGACCTGGTTTAGTCCTGGTTTAGACCTGGTTTAGACCTGGTTTAGTCCTGGTTCAGTCCTGGTTTAGACCTGGTTTAGTCCTGGTTCAGTCCTGGTTTTGTCGTGGTTTAGTCCTGGTTTAATCCTGGTTTAGACCTGGTTTAGTCCTGGTTTAGACCTGGTTTAGACCTGGTTTAGTCCTCTCTTAGTCCTTGTTTAGTCCTGGTTTAGACCTGGTTTAGTCCTGGTTTAGTCCTGGTTTAGACCTGGTTTAGTCCTGGTTTAGTCCTCTTTTAGTCCTGGTTTAGTCATCTCTTAGTCCTGGTTTAGTCCTGGTTTAGACCTGGTTTAGTCCTGGTTTAGTCCTGGTTTAGACCTGGTTTACTCCTGGTTTAGTCCTCTTTTAGTCCTGGTTTAGTCCTCTCTTAGTCCTGGTTTAGTCCTGGTTTAGACCTGGTTTAGACCTGGTTTAGTCCTGGTTTAGTCCTGGTTCAGTCCTGGTTCAGTCCTGGTTTAGACCTGGTTTAGACCTGGTTTAGTCCTGGTTTAGTCCTGGTTTAGACCTGGTTTAGTTCTGGTTCAGTCCTTGTTTAGTCTTGGTTTAGTCTTGGTTTAGTCCTGGTTTAGTCCTGGTTTAGTCTTGGTTTAGTCCTGGTTTAGTCCTGGTTCAGTCCTGGTTTAGTCCTTGTTTAGTCCTGGTGTAGACCTGGTGTAGTCCTGGTTTAGTCCTGGTTTAGTCCTGGTTTAGTCTTGGTTTAGTCCTGGTTTATACCTGGTTTAGTCCTGGTTTAGTCCTGTCTCTGTTTCAGATGGAGGTCCACTGTGAGCAGGACAGACTTCGGTTCTTCGTCGATGGAGAAAAACTGTTTGATTTTTCTCATAAAGTGTTGAGTCTGAGTCAGATCGACACGTTGTGGGTCCGAGGCGGCGTCGCTCTCACCAAACTGTCCTGAAAACTGAGTTCTAGGTAAAGGGATCGTAGAAAGGCACAGCGCAAGATTGAGGTTATCAGCATTTTTAATGTTGAATTCAGGCAGATATACAAACGGAAATGGTCTTCAGTTGATCACATCTTGTCTCCTTGGTCATCGTGTCCCACGGAGATGTCTTCGGCCCCCTTTCTCAGCCCCTACCCTCACAGCGCATAGGCTGCTGAGTTTAAATACAAACATATCATGACATAAGCCCCACAGTTACCCAAACACAGAGGCAGAGTTTACCAACAGTTTGAGGGATTGGGGCAGGTAGACATCCACATCACTCCCCCAGCCTATGGAGGTATCTTTAAGTTGCCCCACAACAACTTTAAATCAGACCCCCCAGGATTTCGCAGGCATTTTTTGTGATTGTTGCGGGCTAAAATGCCTGAATTTGCGTGAGCTTTTCCAAAACGTTGCGGTACTTTTAAGGTTTTTGTTGCGATTTTGTTGCGGGAGGAAGTGAAAGTTGCGATAAATAGTTGTGATTTTCCCTTTTTTAATTAAAATTGAGTAATATTTTGAATACTGAGTTATTACTGACAAAGAATAATACAAAGACACAGAGATCACAGATATGGTCCTAAAACAACCTTACCAATATCGAAAATAAATTACTACTAGGAGGGGAACTGTTTCGCTCGGTCTTTTGCTGTTATTTTTGTGGGCAAATGTCGTCGCAGACATGTTTCTTTGCCATTAGAAGCCGTGTCCCAATTCCCAGAGTGCACAGTTCGGAGCGTGGTTTGAAGGGCATGTGCGTCATTTCTTTTTTGTCCCATGCGCAGTTAACACGCGGTCTGAAGACCGCAGTCGTTTCCATGGAAATCGAGGCGTGGACAAAGCGCGTGAAAATGCACGCTTCGCACACTCAATATCCCAGCATGCACCGCGCTACTTCTTCTACTGCTTCCCTGTCGCATTTCGCAGACGGCCATGCGGTCCGCGGAGTGCACTCAGGGCTGAGCAAGTGTGCACCGCCTTGACTGCAGTCTGAGCCCCCTTCAAACCACGCTCCGAACTGGGGACACGGCCGCAGTTTCGTTTCGTCACACGGAAGTAAGTTCAATACGTCGCCGATGACTGGTCAAAATTGGTAAAAATTGCGAGAAAGTTGCGGTGATTGGTCAAAATTGCAACACCGCCCTGAATTCACTGGGATTGGCTGAAGTTGCGTTGAAGTTGCAAATCACAACATCGCGAATTCCTGGAGGGTCTGTAAAATAGCTTGGTAAACAAGTGGGTCAGATTACCCCAATCTAAGGAACCAATGCTTATAAATAAGTTGTTTACCACGTCCAGATTGTGCAACACAGAATCCTTGTAGACAGAGAAATCACAGTATATGGATAAACACATGTAAATTCAGACTGGAATCCTACAAACCCAAATCTCCAGACCCGGACCTGCTGCTGGAGAGGCTGGAACACGGACTCAAATCGGAATTTCTTTTATTTTCATTGAATTACGACGGGCCTTATTCCCAGAGCCGCCGGCCTGGTTCCACTTCAGCTCAAGAAGGTCCAACAGGAAAGGTCACCGTTGGACACCGTTGGACACCGTTGGACACCGTTGGACACCGTTGGTCACTGTTGGACACTGTTGGTCCGCCATGGCCCCATGTGACGAAGCGCCATAGTTATCCCATCCTTCCCCGACCCCAGGACTAAACCAGGACTAAACAAGGACTAAAGCAAGACTAAACCAGGACTAAAGCAGGTCTAAACCAGGACTAAAGCAGGACTAAACCAGGACTAAACAAGGACTAAACCAGGACTAAACCTTGACTAAATCAGGTCTAAACCAGGACTAAAGCAGGTCTAAACCAGAAGTAAAGCAGGTCTAAACCAGGTCTAAACCAGGACTAAAGCAGGTCTAAACCAGGACTAAAGCAGGTCTAAACCAGGACTAAACCAGGACTAAACCAGGACTAAACCAAGTCTAAACCAGGACTAAACCAGGGTTAAAGCAGGACCAAGAGAGGACTAAAACAGGACTAAAGCAGTATTAAACCGGGTCTAAACCAGGTCTAAACCAGGACTAAACCAGGACTAAAGGAGGCCACATGACCCCGGACTGAACCGTTAATGCTAATTTGTGGGTTTATTCTGTTTTCTTAAGTTTATTAGTTAAAGTCGTACCGTACGGGGGTTATTGAAGTATTTTTGATTTTGTTGGCTCACAGTTTTTTACCATCAGGGGCAGTTTGGTCTTTGTTTAAACCTTAAAACCCCGCGGTGTTAATGGGTCAGCCCAGGGGGAGGGGCTAAGAGGTATATACGGGGGTCTGTTCTTGGTCGGACTGTGTGGGCGCTGCTGTAAACACTTTTTTTTTTTGGACTTGTTTCACTGTAAATATTTGCACTTTGCATGTTGGGCTGTGGTGCGAATAAAGAAAAAAAAACTAAAGTGAAGTTTTCCGACAGCCATTTTTTTCCTTCTGTTTGGTCCGTGACACCCCACAGGGATACAGGAGGACGGGAGGGCATCTGACACAGGGATACAGGAGGACGGGAGGGCATCTGACACAGGGATACAGGAGGACGGGAGGGCATCTGACACACACAGTGGGACAGAGTTGCATTAAAGTGTTTATTTACATGAATGTAGAGATTCAGACGCCCATCACCAGGACACTGTCAATTCTTATTTTCTTTACAATAACTCAGGTTCCAAACTATAAGGAGATCCAAATACAGAGGAAAAAGTATCCACAGTAAAATGGACCTAAATAAAGTACACATACTTCAAAATTATACTTCAGTGCAGTACTTTTACTTTTGTACTTTGTCACCGCTCAAAGTCTCCACTGCAGTGAGGACCAGAGGAGCAGAGTTTGATCCTCCATAATTTACACAGGGACAGAAATATGGAAACATCTTCTCCCTGAAGCAGCAGTCAGTGAAGGAGTAGAGAAGATCTGCAGAATCTGCATCATAAAAGGAGACCAGACCCTTTCCATAGTCCACAAACACCCCGACCTTCTGAGGAGCACTCTGAGGGAACAGACGGACAGAAGGGGCAGCACCAGCTTTGTACTCATCTTTGTTTCTTAAGCTGATGCTCCACACTCCATCTTTGGGACATAAATTGATCTTTACCTTCCTGTTGATGGACTCTTGGGCCACTCCTAAATCCCAGTTTGTTTTCCCTTTGACCTGAACCTCAAAGTAAAACCTGCCTGAAGAAAAACTCTGTTTTCCTAAAATAGACACACCTCTATAAAACCTCAGAGGAGAATCTGGGAGCTTCTTCCACACATCAGTGTGATGAACCTGTTTGAGATCTTCAGACAGAGCGAGGGCAGGATGAGCCGTGTCTGGGTCCAGAGTCACCTCCACCACACTCTGCTGCGCTCTCTTCAGCTTCACTTCTTTAAAGTGTTTGTTAAACTCCGGAGGGAGACTGTTCTCCAGCTCAGACAGAGCCCGGGCCACACTGCCCTCACACGTCTCCGGCTCAAAGCTCACGCTGCTCCACTCCTTAAGCCCAGCAGGGGGCGTGAGTGCAGCAGAGCGCTGTAGAAAGTGGAGGGGGTCATGAGAGCGTGAGAGACATTCGGCCTCAGCGCCGCTCTGCTCCAGATCACAGATCTCCTGCTCCAGCCGTTGCAGCAGATCCTGGGCTCGTCTGTGGCTCCGGCTCTGCTTCTCCTGGAGCTCCTCTAAGAAGAGGTCCATACGCCTCTGAACAGACTGCATGAGAGCAGTGAAGACCTGCAGCCCCACAGCCCTCTCTCTAAGGACTGCTGTCTCACTCAGCTCCAGGAGGCTCTGGATCTCCTGGATCTTCTGCCTCCTCTGCTCCACCATGTGCTGGCTCTGAGCCTGAGTCTGCAGCAGAGAGGACCTCCTGAGCTCACACGCCTCCTCCAGAGACAAAAACTCATGGTTCTTGTGCTCTCGAACGGAGCACATCATGCACACACACTTCTCATCAGTACTACAGAAGAGCTCCAGGGGGCGCTGGTGTGTGGGACACTCCCTGTCTTCCAGGTTCTCCACAGGTTCCATCAGCTGGTGTCTCTCACAGTAGGAGGACAGACAGTCGAGTATGGCCTCCATAGATCTCCTCCTCTTCTTCTCCAGGTTAGACTCTGAGGCCGCCTCCTTCAGGAGCGTGTTGACCTTGAGCTTTGGTCTGCTGTGGAACACCTCGTTACACAGAGGACATCTGCAGGGACCATCAGTGTCCCAGGCCTGAGAGATGCAGCGTCGGCAGAAGTTGTGTCCACATGGAGTGGACACTGGCTCAGAGAACACCTCCAGACAGATGGAGCACAGGAACGTCTCCTCAGAGCTCCTTTCACTGGTGGAGGACATGTCTGAAACATACCAACAATAGTGACTATCAAACTAAAGCTCTTACAAGTGAAAACTCTTATTGTGGCAGGAAAGAGGTGAAGAGCTTTTATTTTGGAAGGCTTCAGGAGGATGTGGTGAGGAAGACTGGACTAGAAGAATATGATTGTGCACTTCAGAACATGTTTACAGAGGTCTAAAC
The DNA here is from genome assembly GCA_036785185.1 of Paratrypauchen microcephalus. Lineage (NCBI taxonomy): Eukaryota > Metazoa > Chordata > Actinopteri > Gobiiformes > Gobiidae > Paratrypauchen > Paratrypauchen microcephalus. The sequence goes on from JAVJIX010000092.1 coordinate 512,972, forward strand.
TACAGGCTCTAAACTACAATAAGACCCCATGGAGACAACAAGTCAATAATAATGCCTTAATCTGACACAAAAACATGATCTTAGGAATCAAACCTGACCCAGGGATAAGACTTGAAAAGAGAAAGTAAAGCAGTGGTTTCACTCTTTTTTTTCTTTTTTTTTTTTCTTTTGTGAGGAATCTGTGGAAATGTTGAAAATTGCAGCACTGGGCTTATATTTAATACAACAATTGTGTATATGAACAAGAACATTAAATTATGTGCTGCAGGACTCTTTATCAGAATCAGAAAGGTTTTTATTGCCATATGAGTGAACAGGTTCACAACATTAGGAACTTGCTTCGATACCTAGAGCGGACAGACACTCCGAGCACCAGGGCTGCCATACAACATCATGTCACTCATCAAATATGAAACTGAAGAAAGCAGTTTTTGTCATCTCTGAAGCACAAGCGGACATCGCACTACATGCAAGAGGTGGATGTGTATCTGCTCTTACCTGCACCGGCCTCTTTTTTTATCTTTATGAGGAAAGTGTCCAATGCTGTCCTTTCGGAGTGTTGTACACTATCTTTTTAGCACTTGGTGATCTTTCCTCATCCACTGAATGTCTACCTCTCTTTACGGTGTTAGTTTGAATGAGAGAGGCAGAGAGCTGTACCTGGAACCGTCTCCTGATCAAAGATCAAAGATGAAGATCAAAGATCAAAGTCAGCTTTATTGTCAATTCTGCCATATGTGTTCAACAGTGAATCGGAAATTTTGTTTCTCTCTGGCCAGGTAGTGCAAAAAGACAGTGCACAAAATACAATATAAAGACGAAACAAAACAAGAACTATCTAAGACAAAAATCTAGAATCTAAAATCTGAAAGCAGTGCAACAGAATAAATAAATACCTATTTACAGATGTCCAAAAATGTGCAGTGTGCATCAAAAATGTGCAATGGAAGATGCAGCAGTGAAATGGTAATGTGAAATAGAATGTGCATTGAAAGTAAAGATACAAATAAATGTGCAGCAGTGGGGGATCTGCAGGGTCTTGCAGTCGCGCTTGTATTGCAGCCAAGCATTTACCACGGCAATGATGATGGTGTGCCAAAAGATGTACATGTACCACCGTTTGTGCAACTTGTACTTGGCTGTGAAGAAATCCAGCAAGTCGATCCCACCCATGAATTTATTGTACATCTTCACAATTGGTGGATTTGTTCCACCGTGCGACCTTGTCGACTGGGTTTGGGCCATCAAAAGTGGAGAGAAGTGTGACTGACCGGTTATCATACCACCTCACCACACAGATGTGTTCTTCCGACACTCTGAAGTCAAAGCTCCCTCTTCCTTGTTTTTTCAGCTCCTTCTCTTCTGCTAACCTGAGGTTGGCACACGCCCAGGACGAACAGTGCCAACAAAGTGTATGCCACACTCGGGCAGTTTAACAAGCAGAGGCACAGAGGTGAAAAAGTTGTCTGCATACACATTGTAGTTTTGCCCTGTAGGTAGTGTTGATGCGAGCTTCATGACCGTATCTCCTGATATGCCAAGTTCAGACCTAGCAGGCTTACCCTGCACACTCCCTTGGTACTAACCTGTACCTCACTGTCCTCAAAGGAGTGGCCTGTGGCTTTAAGGTGGAGATGTACGGCAGACTGAGGTCCACTCTGGCTCTCCCGTCTGTGTTGGTACATCCTCTTGTGAACAGCCACTTCACAAAGGTTAGGGATTCTCTGTGGAAAAGGTGCACCCTTTGTAACCCAGTGTTTTTGCAACATTTACATAAATCACTCTAAATCATGTGTATTTTTTTTTTTTTTTTAATATATTGAACTTTTCTAACACTAAACACTGTTACGCCCCTGCCTGTGGCTGGAGTCTCCTGAGTGAGTCTACTGGGAGCACCTGCACACAATCTTCAATCAAGCTGCTGCTTCAAAGGACCAGCTCCCCAGCCAGACTCTGCCAGATCGTTCAGTCTCCGAGACGGTGATTTTGCTCTCTGGAGTTTTTCTCTTTGATTCTTGCCTAGCGATCCTTTTATTTACTTCCTCTTTCTTTGTTCCCAGAACCCCTGATTCTGACTCCAGCATTCCGGCTGCCAGCTCTTCCCCTACAAACCTCCTACTTATCTTTGGACAATAAATCTTGGTTATGTTTTGCATCTAAGCCGTGAGTCTATTATTGGGTCCCTCCTTTTGTTGAAAACCCTATCAGAACGATCTGGCCAAATGGACCCAAGAGACTCAAACCCTTTGTGTCAGGCTGTCTCAAAACAAGGCCAATTACTGGGGAGACATGACAGTCAACTCAAGGAAATTGTGGAAAATCAGCAAGTGTTTGCTGCTCAGATGAACCAAATTGGGACTGTGTTGGCTAATGTCACTACTGCTTTCACCCAGTTTGCTGCTGCTCCTCCTCCATCCATTGACCTGCCTGGGGCCTTTCCACCACCTCCAGCGCCACCAATTCTGGCTCAACGCGAACCTCACATTCCCACTCCTGAGCGATACTCTGGTGACCTGGGCTCCTGTGGTCGGTTTCTCCTCCAGTGTTCCCTAGGGTTCGACCAGCAGCCTCACACCTATGCTTCAGAGAAGTCATGCGTAGCTTTTGTTATTAGTTCATTATCTGGTAAAGCACCTCAGTGGGCTACAGCAGCATGGGAGAGTAATTCAGACATTTTTCGTTCTTACTTGGACTTTTCAAATGAAATGAAAAAACTATTCAATCACTCATTGAAAGGCAAAGAAGCTGCTAAGAGACCCCTCAAATCCTAATCTCCTCCTTGGAGCCGTTGGTTGGGAGATTGAGAAGTTAGTCCGGGAGGCCCACCAAACCCAACCTGACCCAGGTAACTGATCGCCTAATTGTTTGTTTGTCCCTGACACTGTACGGTCCCAAGTCCTCCAGTGGGGACACGCCTCCAAGTTAACTTGTCATCTTGGTGCTAATCGCACTCTGGCATTCCTTAAACAAAGATTTTGGTGGCCCTCTATGTCTCGCGACACCCAAGCCTTTGTTTCTGCTTGTTCTGTTTGTGCTCGCAGCAAATCCAGTCACCTGCCCCCGGCTGGTCTCCTCCAACCTCTGCCGATCCCCAGCCGGCCTTGGTTGCATATTGCTGTGGGCTTAGTCATAGTCATCGTTTGCTTTATTGTCGAAAACAATCATGTACAGTGCCGTGAAAAAGTATTTGCCCCCTTCCTGATTTCTGTGTTTTTTGCATATTTATCACTCAAAACATTGTCAGATCATCAAACCAATTTTAATATCACACAGAAACAACCCAAGGAAAGACAAAATTCAGTTTTTGAATGATGATTCCATTTATTAGTGCACAAAAAAAATCTAAACCTATCTGGCCCTATGTGAAAAAGTAATTGCCCCCTTAATCTAATAGCCAGTTGAGCCTCCTTTGACAGCAATAACTGTAACCAAACGTTTGCGATAATTGGTGATGAGTCTTTCACACCGCTGGGGAGGGATTTTGGCCCACTCTTCTATGCAGAATTGTTTCAATTCTGCCATATTGGAGGGTTTTCTTGTATGAACTGCCCGTTTAAGGTCACACCACAGCATCTCAATCGGATTTAAATCCGGACTTTGACTTGGCCACTCCAAAACCTTAATTTTGTTTTCTTTGAGCCATTCAGAGGTGGACTTGCTGGTGTGTTTTGGATCATTGTCCTGTTGCATGATCCAAGAGCGCTTGAGTTTGAGGGCACGAACTGATGGCCGGACATTCTCCTTCAGGATCTTCTGGTAAACAGCAGAATTCATTTTTCCGTCAATCACAGCAAGTTGTCCTGGTCCTGAGGCAGCAAAGCAGGCCCAGACCATCACACTGCCACCACCATGCTTTACTGTGGGCACCATGTTCTTTTTATCAAATGCTGTGCCATTTTTACGCCAGATGAAACGGGCTGCAGACCTTCCAAAAAGTTCAATTTTAGACTCATCGGTCCACAAAATGTTTCTCCAAAAGTCTTGAGGGTCATCAAGGTGCTTTTTGGCAAAGGTGAGACGAGCCTTTGTGTTCTTTTGTGAAAGCAGTGGTTTTCTCCTGGGAACTCTTCCATGGATGCCATTTTTGGCCAGTGTTTTTCTAATGGTGGAGTCATGAACACTGACCTTAACTGAGGCCAACGAGGCCTGTAGTTCTTTCGATGTGCGTCTAGGTTCTTTTGTGACTTCCTGAATGAGCCGTCGTCGCACTCTTGGAGTAATCTTAGTTGGTCGACCACTCCTGGGAAGGGTTGCAACTGTTCCCAGTTTCCTCCATTTTTGAATAATGGCTCTGACAGTGGTTCGCTGGAGCCCCAGAGCTTTGGGAATGGCTTTGTAACCTTTTCCTGAATTATAGACTTCTATCACTTTTTTTCTCATTTGTTCTTGAATTTCTTTGGATCGTGGCATGATGTGTTTGTTCTTGAGATGTTGTAGCCAACTTCACTTTGTTTGACAGGAACTATTTAAGTGATTTCTTGATTCAACACAGGTGGTGACAATCAGGTGTGGGTGTGGCATGTAGAACTGAACTAAGTTTTCTCAAAACTGTGGTTAGTCACAGTTAGTTTGTGATTTAACAAGGGGGGGCAATTACTTTTTCACATAGGGCCAGATAGGTTTAGATTTTTTTTGTGCACTAATAAATGGAATCATCATTCAAAAACTGAATTTTGTCTTTCCTTGGGTTGTTTCTGTGTGATATTAAAATTGGTTTGATGATCTGACAATGTTTTGAGTGATAAATATGCAAAAAACACAGAAATCAGGAAGGGGGCAAATACTTTTTCACGGCACTGTACATAGAGTGAATTCGAAATTTCGTTTCCCCACTAACCAGGCAGGACAGTGATAGAGTGGCTAGGGGAGGGGCCGCTGCGCATGTGCGCGCCGCCGACTGGGAGATGCAGAGTAGAAAAGATGCAATAAAATCAGTGACAATTTAACAACATGTAATGACAGAAAAACAATTGGAGATATAACATACGGTGATCTTTTTTTTTTTGGCAACATAAGGAAGGGGTGTGGGGGGATCAGATTGGAAATCAATTAAATTGGTTGAACCAAGAGCAGAGATCAGGCCTTTCTAAAAAGACAGGGAACATTTTTACAATCGTGTCAGTGTTGTGAATAATCCAAAATGTGTGTGTGCCACTGTTTATGTAGAGTTCATGATAACAAAACCACATCTGTGGCCTTGGAGTGTTCTTGCAGGGAGGCGAAGTCAAAACACCAATAACTGTTGGAGACAGATTTTCACAGGGAGCCATAATTTGCAAAGGGATTAATTTAGCATGATGAAATACATTTTTAGAGACCCAGGTGAACAATTTAGATTGAGCTTGGGTTTTGCCAGACCCCCATCTTCATATCGCCATGAAGATTCATGAGAGATCTCAGTAGTTCCTCTTGCGCTGCGTTGGCTTTACACAGTTCTGTAAGCATGCCCATGATGATATCCAAATGTCGAGATGTTTCCTTCGGTTGAAATCCTTCCAAAAGGTCCTCAACCTGTCCCACTTTCTGATGTAATCCTTTCATGAGATCTCCAACGGCTTCACAATGGCTCGAAATTGCTGCAGACAGCTTGGGGGACTCTTTACTTGCTGCCAGCTTACAGATTTTGCGATGGATCATGGACAATCCCAGGCCAATTAATAGTTGTCCAGCTATCAGAAATCCGAATAGGTAAATATCCTCCAGGTACATTGGTGCCAAACATACGACCTGCCACGCACAATACGAGTTCCTCGCATATCCAGCAGCAAAAGTACCATCCGGACACACCGCTTCTCCCGGAGCGGCACTCCTCCGTGAAAAAAAAGAGTATCAATCGTGCTGAGGGTCCAGCTGATCACATCCATATTTTAGGAATTTGGAAAATCCGCTCCAAAAAGCGAGAAAATGATGAAAAATAAGAGAGGCATGCAGACAGCAGAGCAATAGATAAGATAAGATAAGCCTTTATTGATCTCACACAGGAGAAATTTACTCGCCACAGTAGCTCCAGGACAATTGGACAAGAGGGAAAAAGTGCATGCAGGCAGGGAGGGGATAAAGTAAGTAATAAATAATACAGATAGTAATACGTAATAATAATAATAATGGAAAATAGTAATAATGATAATAGTAACAACAAGCATCAACATGAAGGAGGAGGATATTGCACGTCTGGCCTATGTGTTAGAATTATACAGTCTGATGGCGGTGGGGATGAAGGATCTGCGGTAGCGCTCCTTCTTGCACTGGGGGTGTCTTAGTCGGCTACTAAAGGAGCTGCTCAGCTCCTCTACAGTCCGGTGCAGAGGGTGAGAGGTGTCGTCCATGATGGACGTGAATTTGGCCAGTACCCTCCTCTCAGCCACCTCCTCTACACGGTCCAGAGGACAGCCCAGGACAGAGCTGGCCCTCTTAACCAGCTTATTCAGTCTTTTTCTGTCCCGTTCTGTGCTGCTCGGGGCCCAGCAGACGACAGCGTAGAGGAGAGCAGAGGCCAAGGAGGAAAAAGAAACACGTCCTCTCCCTCTCACAGCTTTGTAACTGGTCTCCCCATATCAGAGGACCACAGTTCTCCTCTCAGGTTTGGAAGGCCTTTTGTTCATCTCTGGGAACTGCTGTCAGCCTCTCTTCCGGTTATCATCCTCAATCCAATGGGCAAGCTGAGAGAGCGAACCAGGACCTGGAGTCTGCATTGCATTGCGTCACGGCCCGTAACCCCACCACTTGGAGCTCATATTTACCTTGGGTCGAGTATGCCCACAATTCCTTGGTGTCATCTGCTACTGGTATGTCTCCTTCCATGGTGTCTTTGGGTTTTCAACCACCTCTATTCCCTGCCCAGGAGACAGAAGTCGCGGTCCCTTCTGTCCAGTCTCATCTGCGACGCTGCCGTAACGTTTGGAGGGCTGCTAGAGCGGCTCTGAAGTGCACTAGTGCCCGCAATTAGCAGAGTGCCAACCACCGCCGTGTACCATCTTTCGCCTCCCGGCCTGGCCAAGAGGTTTGGTTATCTTCTCGCGATCTGCCTCTTCAAGTAGAGTCACGCAAATTGGCTCCCAAGTTTTTGGACCATTCACTGTTGAAAAGATAATCAATCCATCAGCCGTGCATCTCAAGTTGCCCAAATCCTTCTTTTCACATGTCCCTATTAAAACCTGTAATTTCTAGTCCTCTCTGCCCTCCAGACGACCCCCCTCCTCCCACCCTGGTCATCAACAATCACCCCGCCTTTACTGTGCGCCGTATCTTGGATGTCCGGTGCCGTGGGAGGGGTCATCAGTATCTTGTGGACTGGGAGGGGTATGGCCCAGAGGAGCGGTCTTTGTCAAGTCTTTTCTTAAGGAATGCAGGTTCACTTGAAAACCCCGGAAACAGACACAAGGCTCAACTCAGCTTTAAGACTTTTATTGATTTTTTTCCAGCTTCTTCTTTAGCGGTCGTAGTAGTTGCAGTAGTAGTGCAGTGGTAAAAGTAGGGGTATTAGTGGTAGCAGTAGTTGTACCTGTAGCAGCAGTTATAATTGTAGCAGTACCAGTAGCAGTAGCAGGTCGAAAACCTTTAAAGTAAACAAATATAATGAAATTACCTTTACATCTTAGTAGGATTAATCTATTTTATTATTATTATTATTATTATTATTATTATTATTATTATTATTATTATTATTATTATTATACTATTAATCTATTTTAATTATAATATTTATTCATATGCATTTTACATATTAACTTAGTTGGGCCAATTTTAAATTACATTTTAATAGTCAATATTTTACCCTTCAATGTAACTTTTTCTATAATTTTAAATGACTAGATATGATCCAAATGTAATATTTTTATATAATATTTCAATAAATGACCCAATAACTATTAATTGCTAAATGATGGACACTTTTTAAATTAGTGCTCCTTTAACATGGTTGCACAACTTAAAGTCAGAAAATAGTAATTTGATGTATCAATCAATCAATCCACTGTCAACCCAAATTTGGACATTTCCCAAATTAAATCAGCCAGTTGCATTTACAATTTAACTATGCCATCCATCCATCCATCCATTTTCTTCCGCTTATCCGGGGCCGGGTCGCGGGGGCAACAGTCTAAGCAGGGACCTCCAGACTTCCTTCACCCCGGACACTTCCTCCAGCTCCTCCGGGGGGACCCCAAGGCGTTCCCAGGCCAGCCGGGACACATAGTCCCTCCAGCGTGTCCTGGGTCTTCCCCGGGGCCTCCTCCCGGTGGGACATGCCCGGAACACCTCCCGAGGGAGGCGTCCAGGAGGCATCCGGAACAGATGCCCGAGCCTCAGCTGGCTCCTCTCCACGTGGAGAAGCAGCGGCTCTACTCCGAGCTCCTCCCGTGTGACCAAGCTCCTCACCCTATCTCTAAGGGTGCGCCCAGCCACTCTGCGGAGGAAACTCATTTCGGCCGCTTGTATCCGCGATCTCGTCCTTTCGGTCATTACCCAAAGCTCATGGCCATAGGTGAGGGTAGGAACGTAGATTGACCGGTAAATTGAGAGCTTCGCCTTTTGGCTCAGCTCCCTCTTCACCACAACGGTCCGGTACAACGACCGCATCACTGCCGACGCTGCACCAATCCGCCTGTCAATCTCACGCTCCATCCTCCCCTCACTCGTGAACAAGACCCCGAGATACTTGAACTCCTCCACTTGGAGGCAAGGACTCTCCACCCACCCAGAGAGGGCAAACCACCTTTTTCCGGTCGAGAACCATGGCCTCGGATTTGGAGGAGCTGACTCATCCCAGCCGCTTCACACTCGGCTGCGAACCGCCACAGTGCACATTGGAGGTCCCGGTTTGATGAAGCCATCAGGACAACATCATCCGCAAACAGCAGAGATGAGATCCTGTGGTTCCCAAACCGGATCCTCCGGCCCCTGACTGCGCCTAGAAATTCTGTCCATAAATATAATGAACAGAACCGGTGACAAAGGGGAGCCCTGGCGGACTCCAACATGCACCGGAAACAGGTCCGACTTACTACCGGCAATGCGAACACAGCTCCTGCTCCGGTCATACAGGGATCGAACAGCCCTTAACAAAGGGCCCCGAACCCCCGTACTCCCAGAGCACCCCTCCACAGGACCCCACGAGGGACACGGTCGATCTTCTCCAGATCCACAAAGCACATGTGGACTGATTGGGCAAACTCCCATGAACCCTCGAGCACCCGATGGAGAGTATAGAGCTGGTCCAGTGTTCCCGGCCAGGACAGAAACCACACTGCTCCTCCTGAATCCGAGGTTCGACTATCGGTTGAATTCTCCTCTCCAGCACCCTGGAATAGACCTTACCGGGAAGGCTGAGGAGTGTGATTCCCCGATAGTTGGAACACACCCTCCGGTCCCCCTTCTTAAACAGAGGGACCACCACCCCGGTCTGCCAGTCCAGAGGTACTGTCCCCGACCGCCACGCGATGTTGCAGAGACGTGTCAGCCAAGACAGCCCTACAACATCCAGAGACTTGAGATACTCAGGGCGGATCTCATCCACCCCCGGGCCTTGCCGCCGAGGAGCTTTCCAACCACCTCAGTGACTTCAGCCAGGGTGATGAGTGAGTCCGACCCCGAGTCCCCAGCCTCTGCTTCCTCCTCGGAAGACATGACGGCGGGATTGAGGAGATCCTCAAAGTACTCCTTCCACCGTCCGACAACATCCCCAGTCGAGGTCAACAGCTCCCCACCCACACTGTAAACAGTGTTTGTGGAGCACTGCTTCCCCCTCCTGAGGCGCCGGACGGTTTGCCAGAATTTCTTTGAGGCCGTCCGATAGTCCTCCTCCATGGCCTCTCCGAACTCCTCCCAACTCCGAGTTTTTGCCTCTGCCACCGCCCGGGCTGCAGCACGCTTAGCCCGCCGGTACCCGGCGGGTGCCTCCGGAGTCCCACGAGCCAACAAGGCCCGATAGGACTCCTTCTTCAGCCTGACGGCATCCCTTACTTCCGGTGTCCACCACCGGGTTCGGGGATTGCCGCCGCGACAGGCACCACAGGCCTTACGACCACAGCTACGGGCGGCCGCATCGACAATAGAGGCCGAGAACAGAGCCCATTCGGACTCTATGTCCCCAGCCTCCCCCGGAATCTGGGAGAAGCTCTCCCGGAGGTGCGAGTTGAAGGTGCCCCTGACAGAGGGCTCTGCCAGACGTTCCCAACAGACCTTCACTACGCGCTTGGGCCTGCCAGGTCTTTCCGGCTTCCTCCCCTGCCAGCAGACCCAACTCACCACCAGGTGGTGATCGGTTGACAGCTCTGCCCCTCTCTTCACCCGAGTGTCCAAGACATGCGGCCGGAGGTCAGATGACACGACAACAAAGTTGATCATCGACTTCCGTCCTAGGGTGTCCTGGTGCCACGTGCACTGATGGACACCCTTGTGCTTGAACATGGTGTTCGTTATGGACAAACTGTGGCTAGCACAGAAGTCCAATAACAGAACACCACTCGGGTTCAGATCAGGGAGGCCGTTCCTCCCAATCACCCCTCTCCAGGTGTCACTGTCGTTGCCCACGTGGGCGTTGAAGTCCCCCAGGAGAACAACGGAGTCCCCGGTCGGTGCACTGTCCAGTACCCCTCCCAGGCACTCCAAGAAGGCCGGGTACTCTGCACTGCTGTTCGGCCCATAGGCCGACACAACAGTGAGAGACCTGTCCCCGACCCGAAGGCGCAGGGACGCGACCCTCTCGTTCACCGGGGTGAACTCCAACACTCAGCGGCTGAGCTGTGGGGCAATGAGTAGGCCCACACCGGCCCGCCGCCGTTCCCCGCGGGCAACGCCAGAGAAATGGAGAGTCCAGATCCCCTCAAGGAGTTGGGTTCCAGAGGCCAAGCTGTGCGTGGAGGTGAGGCCGACTATATCTAGTCGGTAACGCTCAACCTCCTGCACGAGCTCAGGCTCCTTCCCCCCCAGCGAGGTGACATTCCATGTCCCCAGAGCTAGTCTCCATGTCCGGAGATCTGGTCGCCGAGGCCCCTGCCTTCGGCTGCCGCCCAGATCTCTCTGCACCCGGCCCTTATGGATCCTCCTGCGGGTGGTGGGTCCACGGGAGGACGGCCCCACGTCGCTCCTTCGGGCTGAGCCCGGCCGGGCCCCATGGGGAAAGGCCCGGCCACCAGGCGCTCGTTCGCGAGCTCCCACCCCAGGCCTGGCTCCAGGGTGGGGCCCCGGTGACGCCGATCCGGGCGACGTAACTGACCTCGATTGAATACTCATCATAAGGGCTTCTGAACCGCTCTTGGTCTGACCCGTCCCCCAGGACCTGTTTGCCTTGGGTGACCCTACCAGGGGCATAAAGCCCCCGACAACATAGCTCCCGGGATCATTCGGGCACTCAAACCCCTCCACCACGTTAAGGTGGCGGCTCAAGGAGGGGAATATAAATTTAACTATGCTTTTAACTATATTTAAATTAAACAAAATGTTCATTTGAATGAATTAATCATACTGAAAAACAAATTTTACAGGTAAATTTACTCACCGGTAGTGTCTCTGTGTTTCCTTGCTGCATTCCTAGTTTGGTTTTTATGCCTGCGCACCTGGTCCTAATTAAATGGGTGCAGCAACCTGTGTTTTTTGGCGCCATCTACTGGCCAGACTAGCAATAAATATTAAGAGGGAGAGAGAAGAGAGAAGATGATGAGCAAAGGGGCTGGGCTTTTTTGACTTGACGGTCTTGTGTCCCTCGGCACTACATCCTGGATGCCTCTCTGCTCCGGGGTTTCTGTGGGCCGCTGCTTCAACGCACCAGCTCCCCAGCCAGACTCTGCCAGATCGTTCAGTCTCCGAGACGGTGATTTTGCTCTCTGAAGTTTTTCTTTTTCTTGCCTATGTGACCGGTGGTTTCTTGCCTTCTCTTTGATATCAATTATCCACGGAGACTGTCGGAGTTTGACGTGACATCAGCTTTATTATACCTGCACAAATATTGAACAAATTGGCTGTGCATTCAATTGCTGGACATTCCCCATGTGCGCTGCCGTCTCGTCTTGATTTCTCCACCACAGTGAGCGCACATAATATTAATCAAATATTACAATACTCAAGGGACCCAATAATTCTTAGTTCTTGTGATCGTATAGTGGATTTTTTTGTCAGACAATATGATATATGAAGATCTCCAATTGTACCTTGCCTGTCACATTTTTTTATATTTCTTTGTAGAACAATATAACCGGATGAACATTTGCATAAAACTTTTTTACATTGGTACCTTACATACCTGCACAAATATTGAACAAATTGGCTGTGCATTCAATTGCTGGACATTCCCCATGTGCGCTGCCGTCTGCAGAAGACAGTCATGTGTTAGCCGCTAACAAGCTAAGCACTCAAAGAAAAACACGGTCATATAAAATATAACTGCAACCAACTTCAGCAGATAATTGTCAAACAAACATAAATTACCTCCAATACAACATAGAACTACGAGCTTAGCATTAAAATAGCTACACATGAGTAAATGCACATTTTTTATCCACACAATTTCACAGCCATGTTACCTCGTCTTGATTTCTCCACCACAGTGAGGAGTCAAGAGTTCGCGCCGATATAATTAGTGCAGGTACAGCGGGCGCCCGGAGATGGCGCTAGTTCACAATTTAGCGGGATTTAACAACGCTCATATTAACTATGTTACATACACCCCCCTTAAATCCAGCTAAATTGGGGTATCTCCTTAAAGAATAAAAAAAAAATACATATCAAAACATACAAAGACGTGTGCATAAGGAGCAGTATCCAGTCCAAGTCAGTAACTGTCACTATCCACTTGGGATTCGCCTGAAAAAGGGGTAGCTAATCCCTTCAACAGCCGAGACACCAAAGATGCAGTTTACATCTCTCATAAGGCAACCAATGCTCCCAATTTACAAAATATAATTCACAACACTTGAGTCCAAGTCATGACCATCACAGAGAATGTGAGCTTTTCTAGCCGGCGAACATATTTCTCACAAAAGAAAACAGAGAGTTAGTAGAAAATGAATCATCTACAGCCTGTTGATTCATCTCACAAATCAAACGAGGAGGGGGCATAACTTTCCTACCCACCCTAGTATAGAGGGGCCGGGGCTGTGTGTCAACTACAGTGACAACTGGATCTGGAAGTTCAAGGTCAGACTGCTCGTGGGAGTGGGCATGGCTAGACTCATCAGACCGGAGCTGGGAAAGGCAATCAGTGGGACCTGATGCCTCTATCACTACATCAGCCGCAGCAGACTGGCCATCCACAGAGTCAGTATCAAAAAAACAGGTTTGACCAACAATAGTGTCTTTGTCGCTGACATCATTCTGTAAAAGCCAGTTAATAGTTTTTGTCTCACTGTCCTGCACCTCAACAGGAATTCCAGGATCACAGGGAACACTCTGGGCATTGGAGAGGCAACCGGACTCTGGTGGATCATTGCCACTAGCTGGAAGGAAGTGTACAGGGAGCAGAAGGTTCCTGTGAACAACTTTGATTTTCTGAGTGTCAGGGTCTCTGATACAATACACATTGATCTCAGGTTTCACAGACAGCACTTCATACACTTTTGAGTCCCATCTATCTGCCACTTTCCGTTTTCCTCTCTCTCCACGGTTCGCAAGTAGGACTTGGTCTCCGACAGCAAGGGGCGCGCCCTTGGCTTTGCGATTGTAATTCACAGCTTGGCGGGCCTGCTCTGATCTGCTATGCGTACAGGCAATGCGCGCAGCTTCCGCCAAGTCACGCCTTAACCTGGCAGCAAACTCACGGTGGTCAACAACAGAATTGTTATGGAGCACATGTTGGAAAACTACATCTACAGGAAGACGTGGGATACGCCCAAACATAAGATAAAAAGGCGCAAACCCTGTGGTCTCGTGCTCCGTACAGTTGTAACAAAACGTCAGAGTCTGTAGCATTTGCGGCCATCTAGCTTTGGAGTTTGGGGGCAAAGTGCGAATCATGTTTCCAAGAGTCCTGTTGTAACGTTCTGCAATACCATTACCCATCGGGTGGTACGGGGTGGTGTGCGATTTCTGAACACCAGCCATATCCAGCAGCTCTTTTATGAGTTGACTCTCGAAATTTGCACCCTGATCAGAATGAATTCTCTTTGGGAAGCCATAAATACAGAAGAAGTCATTCCAAAGACGACGAGCAACTTGTTTTGCAGACTGGTTTTTGCAAGGGAAAGCATGTGACAATTTGGAGAAATGGTCGGTGACAACCAATACATCGACACATTTTTTGTCAGTTTGTTCTGCAGTCCAAAAATCGATGCATACTAGTTCCATTGGCTCTGAAGTATGAATGCTTTCGAGAGGGGCACGGTCATTGGGCTCAGGGGTTTTACCAACCAAACATCTGAAACAGCTCTTAACATGGTTGACAACATCCTTTTCCATTCCAATCCAGAAGAATCTTTGCCTGGCCAATGACAGTGTACGGGCCTGACCTTGATGACCGGCAGAATCATGAAGGCCATTCAACACTTGTGCTTTTAAAGAGTCTGGTACAAGAAACTGGTTTATTGTCATGTTCATTTTCATGTCCTTCTTTGTCCTGTACAGCATGCCATCTTTGAGCAAAAGTTTGGGCCAATGCTTGAGTAATTTCCTCACACCATAGGACTCGCCTGCACGTTCACCATTTGTAGGCTTTTTGCGTCGTAGGACATAATAGAAAACTCTGTTTAAGATCTCATCTTGCTCCTGCATGTTGGCAAGTTGACTTTTGGGTAAGGAATTATGATGGTCTACACCAGTGAGCTGAGGAACGTCTGAACAGGTACTTCTGATTTGGCTGAAACCATCATCGTGGGCGCTTAACACAGCCTGGACATCCTCAAAAGAGAAGGATGTTTGTGGTGAAGGCGAGTTGTCAGCATCCTCTGACTGACTAAATACTAATTGACAGTTGTTAGTACACCTGAATGCGTCCTGAACTTTCCTGTCTGTAACTTCACTGACTTGGGCAAGCAGGGATGGGTATGGCTCAGTGACAATACGGTGAGCAATGCAAGACTTAACAAAAGGCTCTCTACTGAGTGCATCGACCACCACATTCCTGGTGCCTGGGACATAGTTGAGGTCAAAATTGTAGGCAGCAAGTTTAGAAACCCATCTCTGCTCACACGCATCAAGCTTAGGTTTAGTCAGAATATAAGTCAGCGGGTTATTGTCAGTCCACACTAAAAAAGTCCGTCCCTTCAACCAATGGCTAAATTTGTCACAAACAGCCCATTTAAGAGCTAAGAACTCTAGTCGGTGCGCAGGATAATTCAACTGGGCATGAGAGAGAGTCTTACTTGCAAAAGCCACAGGCCTGGCAGTCCTACCATCAGGTGGCAGTTGCGAAAGCACAGCACCAATGCCATCAAAGGAGGCATCAACAGCGAGAATAAAGGGAGCGTCAAAGTCAGGGTGAGCCAATGTGACACAGTGCACTAAGTCATGTTTCAGAGTTTCAAAGGCACATCTGCAGTCGTCAGTCCAGTCAGAGGGGGACAATCTCACCAAACCCATTTTAGACTTAGGCCTGGGGACCCTACCTCTCCCTTTCTTAGAAGTAGTGTGCTCAGACACAAGATTAAACAGTGGCCTAGCTTTAGCTGAACACCCTTCAATAAAATGATGGTAATACAAGACCATACCTAAGAAAGACCTTATTTTCTTAACACTGGGAGTTCTACCATCCGACTCAAAAAGGTCACTTTCCTGAACATCACTAATGGCCTGAACTTTGCTCGGGTCAGTTTTAACACCGTCTTCACAGACTATGTGACCCAGAAACTTGACAGAGCGTCGGAGGAAATGGCACTTCTTAGGAGAAAGCTTAAGGTTGTTAGCAGCTAACCGTGAGAAAACCATTTCCAGACGCTCTAGGGCAATCTGTTCAGAGGGCGCATACACAAGGAGGTCATCCAGATAACACAACAGACTTGTAAAGTTCTTGTCCCCGAAGATTGACATCATCATGCGCATAAATGTGGCAGGACTGTTAGTTAGACCTTGCGGCATCCTATTGTACTCGTGAAGCCCAAACGGGGAAGAGAATGCGGTGTACTTCTTGTCATCCTCGTGTAGCTTGACGTTATAAAAACCCGAGGTAAGATCCATGGTTGAAAAAAACACATTGCCACCAAGCGCAGCAAGCGCATCCGTCTGATGGGGTAAGGGGTGCGCATCTTTAACAGTTCTCGCATTTAGCCATCTAAAATCATTACATATGCGCAGATCACCATTAGGCTTTGTAACAAGGACCAGGGGTGAGGAGTACTCGCTCTGAGACTTTCTGATGATGCCTAACTCCTCCATCTCATCTAAAGCAATCCTGAGTTTGTCATAATGGCATGGTGGGACACGTCTGTAAGGGAATTTGAATGGCTTTTCATCCAGTAACCGAATCCGATGGACAAAGTCTTTAGCCTCCCCACAGTCCATTTTGTGCTTTGAAAATGTGGACTCGTACCGTTTAATGATGTGCAGCAGTTTATTCTTCCACTCCAGAGATACCTCACAAGACAAGATGTCAAGATCCTGAAGGCCCATGTCACTGAGGGTCTTCCGGATCTCCTCCTCTGATTTCTGGGTGGGTGTTGAGCCGGGAGAGTGCTGCACGTTCAACTGGACAGGTTTCGGTTCCGCTAAGTCCTGCACAATTAAACAGGGTGACACATCCACAACTTTCGCGTTTTTCCTCAGTTTTATCGGTTTTGTGGTAGGGTTGACAATTTTGACAGGCACCCAACCATCACCATAGAGAGTGGTGACAACTCTGCCAACCAGGATTTGAGCTGGTCTTGTTCTGGATCGAGTGGGTTCAACAAGAATTGAGCTACCCACAGCAGAAACATTAGTGGCTGGTAGCTTCGCCCACACTAAATGCTCAGTCTTAGGTTGGAGAGTGACACGTTTCTTTAACGTAGCGGTCCCTAACCTATCTGGCAAAGTTACTTTGCTATACTGATCAGAGCGGGACAGCAAGGATAGCAAAGGAGGCAATTTGGTATTGTGATCAGAGTCATTGACTTGGGTTATGAGCCATTTCAAAATGTTATTCCCCAAAATCATGTCATCAGATTGGCCTGGGACAACTAGGACCGGGACAATAACTCTAAGGCCATAAACTGAAACCGTGAGGTCATAGAGTGCAGTTGGAGTTACTAAGTGACCTCCACAGCCTACTATAACAAAGTCTTTAGCTGTCCCTTTTACTATGTTCGGCAATGTCCTTGTGAGCTCGGCATCAGTTTTCTCATTCACAGTACATGCCATAGATCCACTGTCTACTAGTGCCTTAATCACATGTCCATTTTCAGTGATTACTTCAGTGTGAAACAGACTGTCAGTTTCAGAAAGTCTCTGTAGGCCCTGTACAATCAAAGTTTTATCCGAAAGCACAGTACTGCCGTAAGCGTCATAGAGGGACTCATAATCAATGTGCATGTCGGGGGTGGGAGGCTCACGAACGTGATCTGCGCTGTCCTCCCCTGCACGCAGATCACTCAGTTTCCCTGCTGCTCAGAGGGTGTGGGGCGCTTTCTTTGAGGACAGTCTCGTCTAGTGTGACCAGGTAGGTGGCAACAAAAACACAGGTTATTCTCACGGCAGTGGATCAGAGCAGAGTGGGAGCTGTCATTGCAAACCAGGCATGGAGCACTGGTAAAACCCTTGACTTTTGCAGGTTTTTGACTGGTGTTGGACTTAGCAGCAGACTGGTTTTGTAACAGGACCTTCTCCAGCATTGCAATCAGCTTTCCTATAGCAGAATCATCCGATATGTTTGTGGAATGAGAGATGTCAGGGGCGAGCTCAACCTTATTCACCATGACTTTATTATACCCACCAGAGCATCTCAGTCCTTTCTCAAGGTGGTACTCGTCCAACACTTCCTGGACTTCCCGAGCTGACCACTTGTCAATAGTTTTGGATCTGAAGGTAAGAGCTAAATCTTTGCTGGGGCAGTGTCTAATGAACATGCGGGTGACCTCCACACTGGGGTTATCAAATGTCTTACCCTGCTCTCTAAGACAGATAACGGCATTATCTGCAGCTCTATTCAACCTCAACCAAAACTCAAAAGGGTCTTCTTTTACATTTGGGAGTGTGGAGTAAAAGTCAGCAAGTGGCACAGAGGAACAAAGAGCACCACCAAAGTGTTTACGCAGGAGACTGTAAATGGCATTTGGATTGTCTCTAACATTGATGTCACCATTTCTTATGCCAAACTTAACAATGTCTTTTGCCCTGCCTCTAAGGTGAATGAGAATCTCCTCTGCCTGATTCTCAAGTGGGACACCATTTTTACGGATAAAGTTTCTCATTGATTCTTCCCACTCACCAACAGACACAGCATCTGAACCATCCCCTTTAAATGCAGGTGGCTCTTTGGTACCCTGCTGAACAAGCGTAACCCGGGAAAGGTCTAATGTATGGTTATGTACTGGATTAAGTTTGTCTGTTTCCTCAAGACCTTTGTGCATGTCTGTAACAGAAGGCTTATTCAAACTTGTAACAATACTATCCGCTATCTGCTGCCCAATCTGTTGTACAATGTCACTCATCTGATTGACGAGGTTAGCATTATCAAGAGTAGATACTTGTGCAGTACTGCACCTAGGTAGCCTCGAATTGTCAGTGGGTTCTTTATGTGGAGTTACATCACCCTTATCAACACGGGATTCACCCAGTGCAAATGGGACCGGGGAGCCCAGTAACCCACGACCTCTACCGAACCCAAAAGGTGTGTTTGTTCTACTGAAGCTCATGGTGATGACTGTAGGAGTCTATGGTGAGACGCAGAGCAGGAGACGTCCAGCGCAACGCAGAGACGATGGGAACTCCAGGGCGGGTCGGCGAGAAGACAAGCCCAGTTCGGAGCCCTCGACGAGTCACGGCACCAATGTGACCGGTGGTTTCTTGCCTTCTCTTTGATATCAATTATCCACGGAGACTGTCGGAGTTTGACGTGACATCAGCTTTATTATACCTGCACAAATATTGAACAAATTGGCTGTGCATTCAATTGCTGGACATTCCCCATGTGCGCTGCCGTCTCGTCTTGATTTCTCCACCACAGTGAGCGCACATAATATTAATCAAATATTACAATACTCAAGGGACCCAATAATTCTTAGTTCTTGTGATCGTATAGTGGATTTTTTTGTCAGACAATATGATATATGAAGATCTCCAATTGTACCTTGCCTGTCACATTTTTTTATATTTCTTTGTAGAACAATATAACCGGATGTACATTTGCATAAAACTTTTTTACATTGGTACCTTACATACCTGCACAAATATTGAACAAATTGGCTGTGCATTCAATTGCTGGACATTCCCCATGTGCGCTGCCGTCTGCAGAAGACAGTCATGTGTTAGCCGCTAACAAGCTAAGCACTCAAAGAAAAACACGGTCATATAAAATATAACTGCAACCAACTTCAGCAGATAATTGTCAAACAAACATAAATTACCTCCAATACAACATAGAACTACGAGCTTAGCATTAAAATAGCTACACATGAGTAAATGCACATTTTTTATCCACACAATTTCACAGCCATGTTACCTCGTCTTGATTTCTCCACCACAGTGAGGAGTCAAGAGTTCGCGCCGATATAATTAGTGCAGGTACAGCGGGCGCCCGGAGATGGCGCTAGTTCACAATTTAGCGGGATTTAACAACGCTCATATTAACTATGTTACACCTAGCGATGCTTTTATTTACTTCCTCTTTCTTTGTTCCCAGAACCCTTGACTCTGACTCCAGCATTCCGGTGTACTGTCAGATTGAGACGCCTCCTCGAGATCTGCGCAAGCGCGCATGATGTAATGGTTTAGAAACAGCTGAGCTACAGCTGGGATGTGAAAGCCGTACGCTTTCATGCGCTACTGCTTAAGTAACATTTTAACAGTCTATTGGTTTTATTGTATGTTTGAACGAGATGTGAATGTTAGATTTGCAGCAGAATACCTACGTCAGATAACCGAGACGCTTTGTCACTTTCAGACGCCTCCTCGACTCCTCGAGATGAGCGCTACTGCGCATATGATAATGGTTTAAAAACAGCTGGGCTGTCGAAGCGTCTCGCTTTGACAGTGTTATGCGCTACTGCGCAAGTACGTAACATTTTAACAGTATTGGTTTTATTGTATGTTTTAACCAATTAAGCATGTAAAGAACGAGATGTGAACGTTAGATTTGTGGCAGAATACATACGTCAGATTATAATAGTTTGGATTTAACATTTGACTGCATCGTTATAGTTTTCATTCAAAATAATTAAAACAGACAGGTTAGTATTTAGTTAGTTATTTTCTTGTGCTTTTTTAACATAATCTTTTACCGTTATTAATTGCAAGCTGCTCTTAATAACCTGTCTGTTTTAATTATTTTGTTTGTCATTTGTCTTCGCTATGATTCACTGCTCAAGACTTAATGCTTTTCTACTTCTTAACCACGTCTGCAAATGTCTTTAAGGAGCCATCTGTACACCGTGACAACGGACAACAGATGAAAACTAGCCTCTTGGCTAATTCTGGCATGTTAAACAGTTACTGTTGGTCAACATGAACTGTCCGTTATAAATAAATATGTAAATAAATACATTTCATGCAATTGAATTTAAAACAATGGGCTTGTCTCTTATTCATGATTTATGAGGACAGGAAAAGGTACAACAGAAGAAACATTTATTTATATATTTATTTATTTATGATGAGGCCTCTAGGAGTGCACGTGTGACCTCTAGTCGAGCCTTCAAGACTTCTGTCGGGTCGGTCTTGATTGGCGTTTTAAAATCTCTTCTGCAAAATTCAAAATGCAATTTTAGGCATTCACTTACATATAAGAAATTAGTGGAAATAGTGAAATCTTTACCTTTACACACCAAAATCCCACAGCTAGTGGCATTTTGCTGAAGGAAATGAACGCAGTGATGAGGCCTCTAGGAGTGCACATGCGACCTGAAGTCGAGCCTTCAACACTTCTGTTGGGTCCGTCTTGATTGACGTGACGTCTCCATTTCTCAAAATCTCTTCTGCAAACTTCAAAATGCAATTTTAGGCATTTAGTAACATATAATTGGATAGATATAAGAGAAAGAAATTAGTGGAAACAGTGAAATCTTTACCTTTAAAACCAAAATGCCACAGCTACTGCCATCTTGCTGCATTTCATGTGGAACAGTTTGAAGAGTCCATCTCTGTCTTGGGACTGAACGGCCTGCCATCCTCAAGAAGTTCCTATTATTGTGTGAAAAGCATAACAAGCATATGCAATACATTAGACACATTATCACATACAAAAGACCAAGGACTTGACTTCAAATTTTTCCTCAGACTTTACATCCAATTTCGTAGGGTCTTGCGTGCATACTTCGTCTCATTAGCCAGTGGATCCACAAGAAGGAGGGTCTTCTCTGACATGTTCACAATCTATAAATGTTTACCACATTCATGTTATTTCATAACATTCACATACCGTATTTATGTAGCAAACCCCTTAATAAAAATTTACCACTGTTGCATGAGGTCAGCAGAAATCCCCATATATTCTACCTTCCAGAAATAGTTCTGAAGAAAATATAAGAAAGGCACTTACTACTAAAGTCCAGTGAGCGCCTACATTGACTGGACAAATCCACACGTCTTCTGCTGGGAATTTCATCTTAATAATGGGATTCATACCAAAGTATTGTTAATTCAGGTTACTGGTGTTACATAATATGGCTAGATAATAAAACATTACTTTTCTAAGACGCTCAAATGTTCCGTTGAACAAACATCCAGCGATCACAGCACTGAGCTGATGAACGCGTTCCTGTTAGAAAACAATTAAGTGTGTAAGAAAAAAACTGTACTGCAGGGAACATTAAACAAACGTAATGAGAACATAATGTATAATGTATAATAATGTATAATTTCACGTCCACCACTTGCCTGTTGTTTTGCAGCCAGGATAAAAATGTATGCGTCAATAACCTGTATTGCGTACACAAACAAATGACTTGGTAATAGAAAAGGAAAACACAATTTAATTCCAGAGTTATCACTACTTACGTCATCAGCCAGCCATTCAGTCCCATGTAGTGTACGGAACGATGTGTCATATAATGTGTATGGTCCAACAACCGCCTCCACTTTGCCTTGATCTTTTGCAGCCCACAAAATTTTAACTGAAATACAGCACATTATTGTTAATTCGGTTAAACTGATAACGTCTTTTGGCAAAGTCTTTATCATAGTACATGAATAGGTCAAAACTCAGTTACTACAGCCTGGACAGGCCAAACCCCATCATGCTCATAAACTGGGGTTAGGCCAAACAAATGACCAACAGGTCAGAACTCTGTTACAACTGTACAACCTCTGTCTTCCATGCTGTCTTTTCTGGGTGACGATTCTTGTGTTTGCTTGAGGATAATTGTCAGTACAGTTAGTTACAGTTAGTAAACATTAATATGGATTTATGCACTGTAAAGACAGCCCCCTGAATGAGCTATGTAAAGGAGGAACAACTTTAAGACAAGGGCATTAGAGCATTGCCGTGAAGGCTGGAAAAGTGCGGGCTACAGATGCATTTCATTACATTAACATTACACTACAAATATAAGACGAGTAGTACACTAAAAGAGCAATAAATAGAAGGCAGACCATTTTACCATTATTACCTGTCTGGGTGGAGCATAGTGAATCACTGTAGGCCTCTCTGGGATCTGATCTTCCTCTATGACGATCGGGGATTCTGGGCAACTGGGATTCTGATCTTCCTCGACGAGGACCGGGGAATCTTGGCTAGAGGGAAGACAAACAAATCACACCATTAAAGAGTACAGTAGGCAGGTAGAGTAGCCACAGACAATGTGAAAGTCCCAGGTTAAAATAATCCCCTTCCTTTGTCTTATCAATGTTAAGGTACTTACAGTTTCCTGCGCTTGTTGTCATGTGGGGTTTTGTGCCCACTGGAAACTTGGCCTTCATCAGGGAGACTCCTTTTATAAGGCTTGATGTAAACAACTGTAAAAGACAAAATAACATTTTTAATATGTAGGTAGCCCATTTAGTCACTCTAATCCAAGGTTACAAGGTATATATATATATATATATATATGCATACACATGCATATACACACACATATATACAAACATATATATACACAAACATTATATATATATATATATATATATATATATATATATATATATATATATATATATACGCCCCCATCAAACGCACTCCTCCTGTCCATAGCGCATGTATATATACACATATACATATATATATACACACATTATATATACAGTATATATATATATACACATATATATATGTATATATGTGTGTATACATATATATGTGTATATATGTGTATATACATATATATACACATATATGTGTATATATGTGTATATACATATATATATATATACACACATATATATACACATATATATATACTGTATACACATATATATATATACATATATACACACACACATATATATATATATACATATATATATATATATATATATATATATATATATATATATATATATATATATATATATATATATATACACACATATATATATATACACACATATATATATATATACACATACATACATATATATACATACATACACATATATATATATACACATACATGTATGTATGTATATATATATATGTATGTGTATATATATATATATATATATATATATATTATACATATATATATATATACTCAACAAAAATATAAACGCAACACTTTTGTTTTTGCTCCCATTTTTCCTGAGATGGACCCAAAGATCCAAAATTCACTCCAGATACATAACACTACCATTTCTCTCAAACATTGTTCACAAATCTGTCCAAATGTGTGACAGCGAGCACCTCTGCCCCGCCGAGACAATCCACCCCACCTCACAGGTGCGCCACATCAAGATGCCGATCCGACATCATGACCAGTGCACAGGTGCGCCCCAGACTGCCCACAATAAAAGGCCACCCCGAAATGTGCATTTTTTTTGCTTTATTGGGGGTCTGGGGACTCAGAACCAGTCAGTATCTGGTGTGACCACCATTTGCCTCATGCAGTGCAACACATCTTCGCATAGAGTTTATCAGATTGTCAATTGTGGCCTGTGGAATGTTGGTCCACTCCTCTTCAATGACTGTGCGAAGTTGCTGGATATTAGTGGGAGCTGGTACACGCTGTCGTATACACTGGTCAAGCACATCCCAAACATGCTCAATGGGTGACATGTCCGGTGAGTATGCTGGCCATGCAAGAACTGGGACATTTTCAGCTTCCAAGAATTGTGTACCGATCCTTGCAACATGGGGCCGTGCATTATCTTGCTGAAACATGAGGTGATGTTCATGGATGTATGGCACAACAATGGGCCTCAGGATCTCATCACGGTATCTCTGTGCATTCAAAATGCCATCAATAAAATGCACCTGTGTTCTTCGTCCATAACAGCCTTTGAAGAGGAGTGGACCAACATTCCACAGGCCACAACTGACAATCTGATCAACTCTATGTGAAGAAGATGTGTTGCACTGCATGAGGCAAATGGTGGTCACACCAGATACTGACTGGTTCTGAGTCCCCAGACCCCCAATGAAGCAAAAAAATGCACATTTCGGGGTGGCCTTTTATTGTGGGCAGTCTGGGGCGCACCTGTGTACTGGTCATGATGTCGGTTCGGCATCTTGATGTGGCGCACCTGTGAGGTGGGGTGGATTGTCTCGGCGGGGCAGAGGTGCTCGCTGTCACACATTTGGACAGATTTGTGAACAATGTTTGAGAGAAATGGTAGTGTTGTGTATCTGGAGTGAATTTTGGATCTTTGGGTCCATCTCAGGAAAAATGGGAGCAAAAACAAAAGTGTTGCATTTATATTTTTGTTGAGTGTATATATACATACACACACACACACACATATATTATATATATATTATATATATATATTATATATAAACATACATATACATATATATATATACATACATACATACATACATACATACAGTATATATATATATATATATACACACACATATACGCCCCCCATCAAACGCACTCCTCCTGTCCATAGCGCATGTACAGTATATATACACACATATATATATATACATATACATATATACATACATATATATATATATACATACACACACACACACACACACACACACACACACACACACACATATATATATTATATATATATATTATATATAAACATACATATACATACATATATATACATACATACAGTATATATATATATATTAGGGCTGGGAATATTAACGCGTTAATCGCGATTAATCGCGAGCGATTAATGATCGCGAACAATTTTTTTAATCGCGATCAGAGTTTGCCAATTCTACCATCCATATGCAGCTCATTTGGTTGTATTAATTAAACTCATTGTCGGTTAAACGCGCTATTTTGAGTTTGCTAATATTTTGTTCCTTCTACGCATCCGTAGGCAGCTCGACCGGGCTTCAATCATTTATTTACAATTTCTCAAAGTAAGCACTATTACTGGTTCATTGTTACTTTTTCCTTTCTCTGCACTTTTTTGAAATAAAAAAAATGGTGAGAAATACTTTGCATTGTGAGTTTAACTTTAGATTCGAACGGTCTTACTGCAAGATATCAATTTTAAACATGCAAAATAAATCACGATTAATCGCGATTAACTATGACATTTCTGAGATTAGTTGCGATCAAGAAAATTAATCGTTTGACAGCCCTAATATATATATATATACACACATATACACCCCCCATCAAACGCACTCCTCCTGTCCATAGCGCATAAGCTCCTCTATGCACTCTGATTAGAAGAGCAAGACAAAGTATAGACTATATATATATATATATATATATATATATATATATATATATATATATATATATATATATATATGGACAGGAGTGCGTTTGATGCGCAGGTGGTGCGCCAAGAGCTGCGCGAGCTCGTGTGGTGACGCGGCTACAGACTAGCGCGGTTTAATACGATAAGTTTAATAGGAGACACGTAGCATGCAGTCAAATGTTAAATACAAACCACTATCATCTGACGTTGGTATTCTGGCGCTAATTATCGTTCTTTACATGCTAAAACATGTTAAAACATACAATAAAACCAAAACACTCTTAAAATGTTACTTACTTGCGTTGAAATTGTTGAAAAAAACTCCACTTATGTTGAAAATACCTCGACTTCTGCCAAGTTCTGTTGAAATAAACAAACAAACAAACACCAATACACTGTTAAAATGATACTTACTTGCATTGCAATTGTAGAAAACTCCACTCCTGTTGAAAAAAAATAGACTTCTGCCTCGTTATGTTGAGAATAACTCGACGTCCGCCTTGTTTTCCGCCTCGTTTTGTTGAAAATAACTAGACTCCTGTCTCATTCTGTAGAAATCAAAATGACTTCTGCCTCTGGAGCCAAGATGGGCGTATTTATACGATTACGTCACGTCATGCATGCGCGCATGAGGAGGCGTTTTAAACTGACAAACCGTACGGCTGTAGCTCAGCTGTCTCTAAACCATTACATCATGCGCGCTTGCGCAGTAGCGCACCATTACATCATGCGCGCTTGCGCAGATCTCGAGGAGGCGTCTCAATCTGACAAAGCGTCTCAATCTGACAGTACACCGGTCAGAGGAACTATGAAATACACGCGTCACTATTAATATTTTTTTTTGTAGAAAATCTACAAAAGTTTGAGTGTTTAAACGAGAGAGAAATGTGACAACACGTTAATTCCAGTGTGAGAAAAGTGTAGAATGTGTGTGGTGAGGCGTTTACAGCCTTAAAACATGATTTAAGTCTTTATTTTGGTCTCACACACAGTGACACACGGGAGAAATTTGGCTTCTGCATTTGACCCATCCTTTTCAGGAGCAGTGAGCAGTCATCTTTCGGTGCCCGGGGGGCAGTACCGTGAAGGGTCTTGCCCACAGACCCACACTGGTTTTTGCTCATTGCCGGGAGGGATTTGAACCCACATCCTGCCGGGGAAAGTCAGTGACTTACCAGTTGAGCTAACCAGCCGGTACATGGAGAACATGGAGAATAATTGTAAAATATAAAGCTGACAATTTCGCTTATCGCAGGTAATTTTTAGAATGTGACCACCACGATAAACGAGGGAACACTGTACAGCGAAGAGTCGGGATTATTTCAGGAAAACAGTCCCATAAACAATGGAACAAAGAACTCTCGTCATTTATTCCAAATATCTGGAATGTCAGGAGCCCATTGACGTAATTCGACAGGTGGTTCTCATTAACCATTTATTTTGTAACAACCTTCTGGTATGAATGATTGTTTTGCTTTAAGACGGGCCTTTTCTCAATCAGGAACTTCAATATTCTCTTGAGTGTCCGTCATCCAGGTAGATATAATAGATCTGCTTGCTTCCATTTGAGGAGACGATATCCTCCATACGAGAGGTTCACAGAAAATTGTTTTAAGCTTTGATGACATAAATTGTTTCAGTTGAAGGAACTTAGAAATATTCTATCCCTAAAACTTTTTTTTTTTGACAAATTTCCTTAAACATCAGTAGTTCACATGTACATACTGTATTAAGCAATAGCAGTTAAGCAGTAATATAAGCCCCCAATCTGTTTGTCATTTGTATTCCACAAAAAACGATTGTAGGTAAGCTTTTTTTAAATATCCTCAGTTCAGCAGAGTCCAAATATTCTTTAATAGGGAGATTTGAAATTGTTGCCTGTTCTGTTGCCCCTGATGGTGCATCTTCTGAAGTAAAACACTGCAGAATGTAACTGAGCAGACCAACGGTGCCTTTTAAACCTGGGCAGCTGTAATCCTCCCGTTTCATGAGGCATGTAGAGTCTCAGTCCAAATCTTGCTGCCTTATTGTTCCAAATGAACCTCAGAAGCAATTTATTTATCTGGTTGAAAAATAATTCAGTCAGTGGAAGAGGTATAGACTGAAAAAGATATACAAACTTTAGTAATTATTGAGATTGGCATTGTTGACCACCTGTCTAATTATGTGTAGAATCCCTCAGTCCAGGTAGAACCAAAGGTAAAAGGAGAAATTCAGTTTGTCGGCAGTGGACACTGCCTATATCTGCCTGAAGGGGGCGCTAAAAGGACCTCAGTCTGCCATACATCTCCACCTAAAAGGACCTCAGTCTGCCGTACATCTCCACCTAAAAGCCATGGGCCACTCCTTTGAGGACAGTGAGGTCCAGATCTTGGCCAGAGAAAAGAACTGGTTTGAGAGGAGGAGTTAAAGAAAGGGAATCCTTCCTTGAACAGAAATGGAGGTCTCAGACATCATCTGTCTCCATCTATAACTCTATCCTCAAACCTAAATCAAAACAAAGAAAACAATAGTGCAGCAGGTCAGGTCCAGAGGTGTGAAAACACCATTATGGTCCTGAATGGTTCTAACAAGACCCACACTCCACTTCCACTGCAGATCTAACAGGCCCACCTAACTAACACCAACTGTAAACAAGTAGGTGTGGTAGTCTCAGAGTCATTTCATTGTAGTGAGCGCCCCCTTCAGGCAGATATAGGCAGTGTCCACCAGCATCTGAACAGAACTGAAGAAGCAGAAGAAACGGATTCCACCAATTAAACTTTTGTCCAGTTGACAAAGTTTTGCAGTTAGTGAGTACTGAAAGTATTCAGACCCTTACTGCTCCTGATGGATGGGTCAACGGGGATGAATAAAGTCTGTCTTCTTCTTCTTAAATGTTTCACTCTTATTTTGCTCCATTTGCTAAAATCATTTGTTCATTTTTTCTCATTAATGTTCACACAGCGCCGCCTACTGACAGAAAAACATTTTTGCAGATTTGTTAAAACAGATAAAGTGAAATCTCACATGGTCAGAAATATTCAGACCCTTTGCTGTGACACTCAGGTGCTGTCCATTTGTGCTGATCCTCCTTGAGATGTTCTACACCTTCTCTGGAGTCCAGCTGTGATTGATTAAAGTGATTGGATTGATTAGGAAAGCCACACACCTGTCTACCTGTATATAAGAGCTCACGGCTCACAGTGCAGGTCAGAGCAAATGAGAATCATGAGGTTAAAGGAACTGCCTGAAGAGCTCAGAGACACAACTGTGGAAGGCCCAGATCTGGACAAGGTCACAAAAACATTTGTGCTGCACTTAAAGGTCCCATGACATGGTACTTCTTGATGCTTTTATATGGCTCCTTAATGGTTCCCTAATACTGTAAATGAATCCTTCTTCAAAATCAACACTCAGTGCATGAGAAAGACCCATGAACACAGACAGAGTCAAAAAATATGTCTCTGAACACCTCATTCTGGGCATTGTTGCTTGAATGCAAATGAGAAGGACAGAGACAGGCCAGTGCAGTGGGTGGGGGGGGGGGGGGGCAAACTCTCTGCTGTTTCCTCGTTTAGCGGTGCGCTGTGCGCTGGCTCCACTTCCGTGTTTTTTGCGCGAGGAAGACATGAGACGATTTCCATTGAAAAATAAACACATTTCCACAGAAAATAAAATTAAACCACTGCTGTTTCAGAGGCTCAGATAAAGGACATCCGAGCCTAGAAACACTCACACGTGCCTCCAGGCAAATAAAAAAACGCATCTTGCATTGCGTAGCTCGTTCGTGGTCCAAACTTTGGCCGTGAGGTGGGTAGATATCCAGACGGGGGGTGGAACTGCATTTGCAAATGCAGAAAAGGATCGCAAATGCTCGGGGGGGGGGGTTCAAAAACCTCAGAAAGTGAAAATTTCATGCCATGGGACCTTTAAGGTTCCTAAGAGCACAGTGGCCTCCAGATTCCTTAAATGGAAGACGTTTGGGACGAGCAGAACCCTTCCTAGAGCCGTCCGGCCAAACTGAGTGATCGGGGGAGAATAGCCTAGAACCCAAAGATCACTGTGGCTGAGCTCCAGAGATACGCTCGGGAGATGGACAAAGTTTAGGAAAGTCGACCATCACTGCAGCTCCACCAGTCGGGGCTTTATGGCAGAGTGGCCCGACGGAAGCCTCTCCTCAGTGAAGACACATGAAAGACACATGGAGTTTGAAAAAACAACTGAAGGACTCCAAGATGGAGAGAAATAAGATTTTGTGTCTGATGAGACCAAGATAGAAGTTTTTGGCCTGAATTCTAAGCGGTTTGTGTGGAGAAAACCAGGCCCTGCTCATCACCTGTCCAATACAGTCCAACAGTGAAGCATGGTGGTGGAGCATCAGGCCGTGGGGGGGGGCATGGTGGTGGAGCATCAGGCTGTGTGGGGGGCATGGTGGTGGAGCATCAGGCTGTGTGGGGGGCATGGTGGTGGAGCATCAGGCTGTGGGGGGGCATGGTGGTGGAGCATCAGGCTGTGTGGGGGCATGGTGGTGGAGCATCAGGCTGTGGGGGGGGGGGGCATGGTGGTGGAGCGTCAGGCTGTGGGGCAGGACGACCGGGCACAATTGAAGGAAAGATGAACGCCGCCGAGTACGGGGATATCCTGGACGAATACCTTCTCCAGAGCTCAGGACCTCAGACTGGGCCGAAGGTTCACCTTCCAACAAAACGATGACCCTAAGCACACGGCTAAAATAACGAAGAAGCAGCTTCACCACAACTCCGGCACAGAGCCCTGACTTAAACCCAACTGAGCATCTCTGGAGAGACCTGAAAATGTCTCCACCAACGTTCACCATCCAACCTGACAGAACTGGAGAGGATCTGCAGGAGGAACGGCAGAGGATCCCCAAATCCAGGGCTGGAAAACATCATTCCCAAAAAGACTCAAAAGGAGCTTCTACTAAATACTGAGCAAAGGGTCTGAATACTTGTGAGATTTCACTTTTTCTTTTTTAACAAATCTGCAAAAATGTCACAATTCTGTGTTTTTTCTGTCAGTAGGGGGCGCTGTGTGAACATTAATGAGAAAAAAATGAACTTAAATTATTTTAGCAAATGGAGCAAAATAACAAAGAGTGAAACAATTTAAGGGTCTGAATACTTTCTGTACACACTGTAGATACCCCCCTCAGGAGTAAATACCCCCTCCTCTTTAACCCCCTCAGGAGTAAATAGCCCCTCCTCTGTTACCCCCTCAGGAGTTATGTCTGTCGGGGCATCAGGCGTTTGGAGGAACAACAGTTTCAGAGATGCTCCTCTGTCCAACCAGGGAGAGACCATCATCGGGATCTACCTCCTCCTGTTGGGTACGACACCTCCTCCTCCTCTCCTCTCCTCTCTCCTCCTCTCCTCTGGTTCCAGGTTGGCTCTCGTGGTTCGGGAACAGTCTGGTTCTGGTGGTTCTTCTGAGGCAGTGGAGTTCTTTGGGTCCTTCGGAGGTTCTGACGTTGAACTTGGCCGTGTCTGATGCGTCCATCGCCGTCTTCGGTTACTCCAGAGGAATCCTGCAGGTGTTCAACCTGTTCCACCACACAGACCTGTTCATCTCACACGTGTGGACCTGTCAGGTAACCCCCTATCCCTGCCCACCGGCTCCTATCCCCACCCGCTGGCTCCTATCCCCGCCCACTGGCTCCTATCCCCACCCACTGGCTCCTATCCCCGCCCACTGGCTCCTATCCCCGACCACCGGCTCCTATCCCCGCCCACCGGCTCCTATCCCCGCCCACTGGCTCCTATTCCCGTCCACTGGCTCCTAACCCCACCTTTTCACCATTTCCCCTTTTTACAGTTTTACCTATAGAGGGCGTGGTTTCACCTGTAGAGGGCGTGGTTTCACCTGTAGGGGGCGTGTGTTGCAGGTGGACGGGTTCCTGACGCTGGTGTTCGGTTTGAGCAGCATCAACACTTTAACTCTGATCAGTGTCAACAGATACATGAAGGGCTGTGACCCCCACAGAGGTACTGCTACTACTATTGCTGCTACTACTACTACTACTGCTACTACTGCTGCTACTACTGCTACTACTGCTGCTACTACTACTACTACTACTACTGCTACTACTACTACTACTACTGCTGCTACTACTGCTACTACTACTACTACTACTACTGCTACTACTGCTGCTACTACTGCTACTACTACTGCTGCTACTACTACTACTACTGCTACTACTGCTGCTACTACTGCTACTACTGCTACTCCTCCTCCTTCTTTCCCCTCTCTCGTCTCGGTTAGGGATAGGTTTGGGGTTGGTGTCTCGCAGAAGGACGTGTGTGGCTCTGGTTCTGGTCTGGTCCGTGTCCGTGTTCTGGTCCGGAGCGCCGCTGTTCGGATGGGGCAGCTACAGAGGTCAGAGGTCAACCCTGTAACCATGGAGACCCCTGACCTTAAAGAGGAGATATCACCTGTGTCCTACGTCCCCCGTGCTCCCACAGTACGAGGCTCCACCCACAGATTCTCCATAAATGTACAAAAACATGAGAGAAACCTGACGCAGGAGGTTCTGAAGGGGGAGGGGTCAGAGTTCTGAAGGGGGAGGAGTCAGAGTTCTGAAGGGGGGAGGAGTCAGAGCCGAGAGCAAAGGAGCGACTCAGAGTCAAAAAAAAGTGAAACTTCTAAAACCTGAGTATCTGTAAAAGAACACGACGATCTGATGTGCTACAGTTACACCGAGTAAATACCCCCTCTTTAACACCGGCTGTCTCACCTGTCTCCCTCTCACCTGTCTCTCACCTGTCTCCCTCTCACCTGTCTCTCTCTCACCTGTCTCTCACCTGTCTCCCTCTCACCTGTCTCTCACCTGTCTCCCTCTCACCTGTCTCCCTCTCACCTCTCACCTGTCTCCCTCTCACCTGTCTCTCACCTGTCTCTCACCTGTCTCCCTGTCACCTCTCTCCCTCTCACCTCTCACCTGTCTCACCTGTCTCCCTCTCACCTGTCTCCCTCTCACCTGTCTCCCTCTCACCTGTCTCACCTGTCTCTGTCTCACCTGTCTCCCTCTCACCTGTCACCCTCTCACCTCTCACCTGTCTCTCACCTGTCTCCCTCTCACCTGTCTCTCACCCATCTCTCACCTGTCTCTCACCCATCTCTCACCTGTCTCCCTCTCACCTGTCTCCCTCTCACCTGTCTCCCTCTCACCTCTCACCTGTCTCACGTGTCTCCGTCTCACCTGTCTCCCTCTCACCTGTCTCTCTCTCTCACCTGTCTCCCTCTCACCTCTCACCTGTCTCACGTGTCTCTCTCTCACCTGTCTCACCTGTCAGACAGGGGCTATGGGACGTGTGAGGTGGACTGGGCCCAGGCGTCGGTCTCGGTCCTGGCCCGGTCTTACATCTGGGGTCTGGTCCTGACCCAGTTCTTGGCTCCGGTTCTGGTCATGATCTTCTGCTACTTGTCAATCATCCGGACGGTCAAACGAGGCCACGCCCTCTCGTCTGAGGGTGACGAGTTGAGCGACAGACAGAGGAAGATGGAGCGAGACGTCACTATAGTGAGTCTGCACCTGTCCTACACCTGTCCTACACCTGTCTCACCTGTCCTACACCTGTCCTGCACCTGTCTCACCTGTCCTACACCTGTCTCACCTGTCCTGCACCTGTCCTACACCTGTCTCACCTGTCCTACACCTGTCCTGCACCTGTCTCACCTGTCCTACACCTGTCTCACCTGTCCTGCACCTGTCCTACACCTGTCTCACCTGTCCTGCACCTGTCCTGATTTAAAGACACACTTTGAGTTTCATGCTAATGCTAGCTTGTGACGGT
This sequence comes from Paratrypauchen microcephalus, assembly GCA_036785185.1. NCBI lineage: Eukaryota > Metazoa > Chordata > Actinopteri > Gobiiformes > Gobiidae > Paratrypauchen > Paratrypauchen microcephalus. Next base: position 546,655 of record JAVJIX010000092.1, read on the forward strand.
ACAGTTCTGACAGGGACTCACAGCTCAGAAAGAGCAGTGCCTCCAGTTGGCATCACACCCCCAGAGACACTTGTATATTACATATACACTGTTAATGTGTCTCAGGTGTCCATCGTGATCTGCACAGCGTTCATCTTGGCGTGGTCCCCGTATGCCGTGGTCAGTCTGTGGTCAGTGTGCGGTTTGGCCGTTCCAAACTTGACCGGTATCTTCACGCGCCTCTTCGCCAAGTCCGCATCCTTCTACAATCCGCTCATTTACTTCGGACTCAGCTCCAAGTTCAGACGAGACGTGTTTGTGCTGCTGCCGTGCGCCAGGAACCTGACCAGGACCAAGACCGGACTCAGACCGGACCAGGGACCCGGGCGGAGACCCAAGCACAAACTGCCCCCTGACCCTGCCGACCAGCTCGAGGTGCTCAACCCTTACCCCCTTCTCCCCGAAGCTCACATGCCCTCCCCCTCCGAGACCGGCTCCGACTTCGAGTGTGCCAGACTTTAGCCCTGGACTGGGACCGAAACTGGGTCTAAACTGGGTCTAAACCGGGTCTAAACTGGGTCTAAACCACCTGCATCCAGGAGTGTTTTCTCTAAGTCTGTTCTAATTAAATGTCCCACAGTGAGGCTTTAACCTGCCTGTGTCTGAGCTCTGCTGCAGTGACTGTTTTTTGCCTCATTTGAGCTGCTTTAAGTTGTACAACATAAAATAAAATGAATAAAAACTGAGACAACACGAACTGTGCGTAACGAGAGAACGTGACCCTTTATTTCTAGTATTTCGTTAAACCTGTTTAATTACCTATTGAAAACCGTAACCGTTCTATCACCGCCATGTACTGTTCTGATTTAGGTTTGAGGATAGAGTTATAGATGGAGACAAATGATGTCTGAGCCCTCCATTTCTGTTCAAGGAAAGATTCTCTTTCTTTAAAGGTCCCATGACATGGTACTTCTTGATGCTTTTATATGGCTCCTTAATGGTTCCCTAATACTGTAAATGAATCCTTCTTCTATTCATTTACAGTATTAGGGAAGCATTAAATGAATCCTTCTTCACCCCTCCTTGAGCCGCCACCTTAACGTGGTGGAGGGGTTTGAGCGCCCGAATGATCCCGGGAGCTATGTTGTCGGGGGCTTTATGCCCCTGGTAGGGTCACTCAAGGCAAACAGGTCCTGGGGGACGGGTCAGACTAAGAGCGGTTCAGAAGCCCTTATGATGAGTTCAATAACAAGGCCAGATACATCGCCCGGACTGGCGTCACCGGGGCCCCACCCTGGAGCCAGACCTGGGGTGGGTGCGCGCCAGCGAGCGTCTGGTGGGCGGGCCTTTCCCCACGGGGCCCGGCCAGGCGAAGCCCGAAGAAGCGACGTGGGGCCGTCCTCCTGTGGACCCACCACCCGCAGGAGGATCCATAAGGGCCGAGTGCTGAGAGATCTGGGCGGCAGTCGAAGGCGGGGGCCTCGACGGCCGGATCTCCGGACATGGGGACATGGAATGTCACCTCGCTGGGGGGGAAGGAGCCTGAGCTTGTGTGGGAGGTTGAGCGTTACCGACTAGATATAGTCGGCCTCACCTCCACGCACAGCTTGGGCTCTGGAACCCAACTCCTTGAGGGGGGCTGGACCCTCCATTTCTCTGGCGTTGCCCGCGGGGAACGGCGGCGGGCTGGTGTGGGCCTGCTCATTGCCCCACAGCTCAGACGCCGAGTGTTGGAGTTCACCCCGGTGAACGAGAGGGTCACGTCCCTGCGCCTTCGGGTCGGGGACAGGTCTCTCACTGTTGTGTCGGCCTATGGGCTGAACAGCAGTGCAGAGTACCCGGCCTTCTTGGAGTGCCTGGGAGGGGTACTGAACAGTGCACCGACCAGGGACTCTGTTGTTCTCCTGGGGGACTTCAACGCCCACGTGGGCAACGACAGTGACACCTGGAGAGGGGTGATTGGGAGGAACGGCCTCCCTGATCTGAACCCGAGCGGTGTTCCGCTATTGGACTTCTGTGCTAGCCACAGTTTGTCCATAACGAACACCATGTTCGAGCACAACAGTGTCCATCAGTGCACGTGGCGCCAGGACACCCTAGGACGGAGGTCGATGATCGACTTTGTTGTCGTGTCATCTGACCTCCGGCCGCGGGTCTTGGACACTCGGGTGAAGAGAGGCGCAGAGCTGTCAACCGATCACCACCTGGTTGTGAGTTGGGTCCGCTGGCGGGGGAGGAAGCCGGAGAGACCTGGCAGGCCCAAGCGTATCGTCTGTTGGGAACGTCTGGCAGAGCCCTCTGTCAAGGGCACCTTCAACTCACACCTCCGGGAGAGCTTCTCCCGGATTCCGGGGGAGGCTGGGGACATAGAGTCCGAATGGGCTCTTTTCTCGGCCTCTATTGTCGATGCGGCCGCCCGTAGCTGTGGTCGTAAGGTCTGTGGTGCCTGTCGCGGCGGCAATCCCCCAACCTGGTGGTGGACACCGGAAGTAAGGGATGCCGTCAGGCTGAAGAAGGAGTCCTATCGGGCCTTGTTGGCTCATGGGACTCCTGAGGCAGCTGACGGGTACCGGCGGGCCAAGCGTGCTGCAGCCCGGGTGGTTGCAGAAGCAAAAACTCGGGTTTGGGAGGAGTTCGGAGAGGCCATGGAGGAGGACTATCGGACGGCCTCAAAGAAATTCTGGCAAACCATTCGGCGCCTCAGGAGGGGGAAGCAGTGCTTCACCAACACTGTTTACGGTGGAGGTGGGGAGCTGTTGACCTCGATTGGGGATGTTATCGGACGGTGGAAGGAATACTTTGAGGATCTCCTCAATCCCGCCGTCACGTCTTCCGAGGAGGAAGCAGAGGCTGGAGACTTGGAGGCGGACTCGTTCATCACCCTGGCCGAAGTCACTGAGGTGGTTGGAAAGCTCCTCGGTGGCAAGGCCCCGGGGGTGGATGAGGTCCGTCCTGAGTATCTCAAGTCGCTGGATGTTGTAGGGCTGTCTTGGCTGACACGTCTCTGCAGCATCGCGTGGCGGTCGGGGACAGTACCTCTGGACTGGCAGACCGGGGTGGTGGTCCCTCTGTTTAAGAAGGGGGACCGGAGGGTGTGTTCCAACTATCAGGGAATCACACTCCTCAGCCTTCCCGGTAAGGTCTATTCCAGCGTGCTGGAGAGGAGAATTCGACCGATAGTCGAACCTCGGATTCAGGAGGAGCAGTGTGGTTTTCGTCCCGGCCGGGGAACACTGGACCAGCTCTATACTCTCCATCGGGTGCTCGAGGGTGCATGGGAGTTTGCCCAACCAGTCCACATGTGCTTTGTGGATCTGGAGAAGGCATTCGACCGTGTCCCTCGTGGGGTCCTGTGGAGAGTGCCAAATCCGAGGCCATGGTTCTCGACCGGAAAAAGGTGGCTTGCCCTCTCTGGGTGGGTGGGGAGTCCTTGCCTCAAGTGGAGGAGTTCAAGAATCTCGGGGTCTTGTTCACGAATGAGGGGAGGATGGAGCGTGAGATTGACAGGCGGATCGGTGCAGCGTCGGCAGTGATGCGGTCGCTGTACCAGACTGTTGTGGTGAAGAGGGAGCTGAGCCGAAAGGCGAAGCTCTCAATTTACCGGTCAATCTATGTTCCTACCCTCACCTATGGTCATGAGCTCTGGGTAATGACTGAAAGGATGAGATCGCGGATACAAGCGGCCGAAATGAGTTTCCTCCGCAGAGTGGCTGGGCGCACCCTTAGAGATAGGCTGAGGAGCTCAGTCACGCTGGAGGAGCTCGGAGTAGAGCCGCTGCTTCTCCACGTCGAGAGGAGCCAGCTGAGGTGGCTCAGGCATCTGTTTCGGATGCCTCCTGGACGCCTCCCTCGGCATGTCCCACCAGGAGGAGGCCCCGGGGAAGACCCAGGACGCGCTGGCGGGACTATGTGTCCCGGCTGGCCTGGGAACGCCTTGGGGTCCCCCCGGAGGAGCTGGAGGAAGTGTCCGGGGTGAAGGAGGTCTGGGCGTCCCTGCTTAGACTGTTGCCCCCGCGACCCGGCCACGGATAAGTGGAAGAAAATGGATGGATGGATGGAATCCTTCTTCAAAATCAACACTCAGTGCATGAGAAACAGAGATAAGATGAGAGAGTAATTTTTCTCTCTCTGAACAGTCCATTATGGGAGTTGTTGCTTGAATGCAAATGAGGAGAAAAGACATTGGCCTATAGTAGAGGGTGGGGGCGTGGCCAAACTCTCCGCTCTCAACTCTCAGCTGTCTGCTCTGACCCATTTCCGCGTTTTTGCGCGGAGGAAAAGATGAGAAGCGTTCCATTGAAAAATAAACACATTTCCACAGAAAATAACATTAAACCACTGCTGTTCAAAGGTCCAGAGGCTCAGATAAAGTACTTCCGAGCCTAGAAACACTCGGACGTGCCTCCAGGCAAATAAAAAAAACGCATTTCGCATTGCCTAGCGCATTCGCAGTCCAAACTCTCTGGGCGTGATTTACAGAGACGCTGAGTAGAAACACAGACGGGGGTGGAGCTGCATTTTTCAAGCTGACGTCAATAAGGTGCCTTGTTAAGAATCGCCCGTTTGAGCTGTGTTTTTTTCTAACGCAGAAAAGGACCGCAAATGCTCAGTTTAGACATTTCGCCATTTAGCCATGGGGGGCCTAAACAGGGTAGGGGAGCTCACATTAACGTTCAAAAACCTCAAAAAGTGAAAATTTCATGCCATGGGACCTTTAACTCCTCCTCTCAAACCAGTTCTTTTCTCTGGCCAAGATCTGGACCTCAGAGCCAGAATGCAATCTGTCAGTCTGCCGTACATCTCCACCTAAAAGCCACGGGCCACTCCTTTGAGGACAGTGAGGTCCAGATCTTGGCCAGAGAAAAGAACTGGTTTGAGAGGAGGAGTTAAAGAAAGAGAATCCTTCCTTGAACAGAAATGGAAGTCTCAGACATCATCTGTCTCCATCTATAACTCTATCTTTAAACCTAAATGAAAACAAAGAAAACAATAGTGCGTCAGGTCCAGAGGTGCGAAAACACCATTATGGTCCTGAATGGTTCTGCTAACAATATAAGATAAGATCAGACTTTATTGATCTCACACAGGAGAAATTTCCTTGTCACAGAAGCTCCAGACAGTTTGAACAAGAAAGAAAGTGCATGCAGCGAGAATGGAATAAAATAAGTAATAATAATAATAATAATAATAATACATTTTATTTCAAGGCGCCTTTCTAGACACTCAAGGACACCGCACAAAGACAATCAATTAAAAACAAAAACAGGCAGTGTAATAATACAAACAGTAACTAGGAGAGTATGGAAAATATGGCCGAGTCGTCGGAGAACTTCTGGAAATGGCAGCTGTCCGTGTTGTATGTGAAGTCCAAGGTGTAGATGGTGAAGAGGAAGGGTGAGAGGACAGTTCCCCGGGGGGCCCCAGTGCTGTAGACCACCACCTCTGACTCACAGCCGCGCAGCCGCACGTACTGTGGACGGTCAGTGAGGTAGTCGATGGTCCAGGCAGCGAGATGTCCATCCACTCCCGCATCCTCCAGCTTCCCCCGCAGCAGCGCCGGCCTGATGGTGTTGAAAGCGCTGGAGAAGTCAAAGAACATGACTCTCACACGCCCTGTACGTTGTTCTGGGCCAGCTGCTCTTCCATCTTCCTCCCATAGTCCTTCTTGCCCCGTCGGATCCTCCACTGGAGCTCCTGCTGGACCCTTTTCTGCGCCTCTCTGTCCCCTGAGTTGAAAGCCCTAACAAGACCCACACTCCACTTCCACTGCAGATCTAACAGGCCCACCTAACTAACACAAACTGTAAACAAGTAGGTGTGGTAGTCTCAGAGTCATTTCATTGTAGTGAGCGCCCCCTTCAGGCAGATATAGGCAGTGTCCACCAGTGTCTGACTAGAACTGAAGAAGCAGAAGAAACGGATTCCACCAAATAAACTGAATTTCTCCTTTTGCCAGTAGCGGTTCTTGAGGGGGGGGGGGGGCGAGTGGGGCGCAACTTCATGAGGGGCGCCGTGCCAGGCGCTTGAAAAAAAAAAAAGATTATCTATCATATCACTGTGTAGGAAATTGGCAAATTGGGGCCCCCTCTGGCTGCAGGCGCCCCTGTTGAGAACAATAATATCTGTCTGCAGAGCCGCAGAGCCAACGCCACTTCTACCCACCACTTTCCTCCACCACTTTTGGCCCTCGCATGCGCAGTACGCACCACTTTCAACTAGGGCTGTGCAATTAATCGAATTTTGATCACGCTCCTCCAAAATTATTTTTTCATTTGTCTGTCGAGAGGGATGTGCACGCTCAATACATTCCCTTCCACGCGGGCCAAAGCGCAGCGCAGAGACTTGCTGGCGCCTACACTGGCGCGAGAGGAAAAGGAAGAGAGAAAGAAAGAGAGGATAGAGAGAGGATTCACCCCCTCCCTTTCTGCGGCCGGCTGCGAGTCGAGCTCACACTACCACGATTTGACCAATGTCTGCCCGAGTTGCTACCAAGAATTACCAAGGATTGACCGATCACGGACTAGTTGCTACCAGGAATTGACCAATGATAGCTCCTACTAGCTCCTACCAAGAATCACTAGCGCTCGCATCGGGAACATGGAAACTACAGAAGACAATAGTAAACGAAGTTAGTATAACGCAACATTTAATCACTTTTAAATCGATCGTTCACCCTCCATGGTATTTACTATGAATACAACGTACAAAGACACACTTTACACGGGACTTTGTAGAGATACGCGATCAGCATTTTCAACAGATAGGCTACGTGAATTACTTATCCCGAACAACACGCCATCTCGGAGCTGCTTCTTTTCGGATTTGCTGGACAGTATCTCATCTTTGCTTTTGGTAAGTCATGTCATGAAATGTGTTTGTCATATCACTATTCTATTTTAGCGCTATTATATTACATTATATTACATTACATTACATTACATTATATTATATTATATTATATTATATTATATTATATTATATCTACTGAGGAGAAATCTGTGTGAGGAATAGCTGTGTGTGATAACTTTGTGTGTGTGTGTGTGTGTGTGTACCTGTGCAATCTGTAGGATAAGACAGAAGATGAATAAATGTTTAAGGGGAGTGTAGCCCACTTTGTGTGTGTGTGTGTGTGTGTGTGTGTGTGTAGGTAGGGGATTTTGAAAAAATGGTTTGAATAATCGTGATTTCAATATTGACAGAGATAATCGTGATTATGATTTTTTTCCATAATTGAGCAGCCGATGGTTCTATTTATATATCTGATTGTATATATTTTTGCCACTTTTATGTGTAGAGTTTATTGTATTTTTTGTATTCATTGTGTTTTTTTAATGTTATTTTTTATTAATGTTAACTTGTATATTTTTTTAAGTTGTGATAATGAGAACCACTCTATAGTGATAATTAAACATGGCTGCTTGTGGTAAATGTTGTGTTGTTGTTTTTTTTCATTCATGGGGGGGGGGCCTTTGGTTCCTGGACTGAAGGATTCTATACTTAATACTTAATATTTTGATCTTTTTTTTAAATGACACACGTGCACGCGCACATACATTGGAACCACGAGTCACGTGACTGTGTTAAAGCCGCACGAGTCACGCCGCTGTGTCTCCGGAGAGTTCCGAGCGGAGCCGAGTGTTTCCGGAGAGCTCCCGAAGCATCGCACCGCTCCCGAGGCAGAGGCGCGCTGTGGCCGCGGAGGAGGCGCTCTGAGGCGGCAGCGGTGAGAGGACGAGCCGCGGACCCCGGAGCCGCTGAGGGAGCTCCGGTCTGAGCCGACCACCGGAGCACCGGAGAGCGCGAGACACACGGTAACGGCACACGCACGCGCTCTGTGGTTCACACGCACCGGAACATGACGTAATGGTACCGCACGAGACCGATACCACAGATCAGGACTAAACCGGGACTAAACCAGGACTAAAGACTAAACCAGGTCTGAACCAGGACTAAACCAGGACTAAACCAGGACTAAAGACTAAACCAGGTCTGAACCGGGACTAAACCAGGACTAAACCAGGTCTGAACCAGGACTAAACCAGGACTAAAGACTAAACCAGGACTAAAGACTAAACCAGGTCTGAACCGGGACTAAACCAGGACTAAACCAGGTCTGAACCAGGACTAAACCAGGACTAAACCAGGTCTGAACCAGGACTAAATCAGGACTAAATCAGGACAAAACCAGGTCTGAACCAGGACTAAATCAGAACTAAACCAGGTCTGAACCAGGAATAAACCAGGACTAAACAAGGACTAAACCAGGTCTGAACCAGGAATAAACCAGGTCTGAACCAGGACTAAATCAGAACTAAACCAGGTCTGAACCAGGAATAAACCAGGAATAAACCAGGGCTGAACCAGGACTAAACCAGGACTAAACCAGGTCTGAACCAGGACTAAACCAGGACTAAACCAGGACTAAACCGGGTCTGAACCGGGACTAAACCAGGACTAAACCAGGTCTGAACCAGGACTAAATCAGAACTAAACCAGGACTGAACCAGGAATAAACCAGGAATAAACCAGGGCTGAACCAGGACTAAACCAGGACTAAACCAGGACTAAACCGGGTCTGAACCGGGACTATACCAGGACTAAACCAGGTCTGAACCAGGACTAAATCAGAACTAAACCAGGTCTGAACCAGGAATAAACCAGGAATAAACCAGGGCTGAACCAGGACTAAACCAGGACTAAACCAGGTCTGAACCAGGACTAAACCAGGACTAAACCAGGACTAAACCGGGTCTGAACCGGGACTAAACCAGGACTAAACCAGGTCTGAACCAGGACTAAATCAGAACTAAACCAGGGCTGAACCAGGACTAAACCAGGACTAAACCAGGACTAAACCGGGTCTGAACCGGGACTGAACCAGGACTAAACCGGGTCTGAACCAGGACTGAACCAGGTCTGAACCGGGACTAAACCAGGACTAAACCAGGTCTGAACCAGGACTAAACCAGGACTAAACCAGGACTGAACCAGGACTGAACCGGGACTAAACCGGGACTAAACCAGGACTAAACCGGGACTAAACCGGGACTGAACCAGGAATGAATCAGGAATAAACCAGGACTAACTAAACCGGGTCTGAACCGGGACTAAACTGAGACTAAACCTGGACTGAACTCGGTCTGAACCGGGACTAACCCGGAACTAGACCAGGACTAAACCAGGTCTGAACCAGGATTAAACCAGGACTGAACCAGGAGTGAACCAGGACTGGACCAGGACTGGACCAGGACTATACTCAGCTGATCCAGGTCTACACACAGGTTGGTTTTTGTAGGTCTGGCTCTGAGTACTGAATACTGCAGTATTCAGAGTACGAAGTACTGTAGTATACAGGGGGATGCAGTAGTGTGTGTACTGTGTAGCATAAATTAGTATGAGAGTACACAGTGTGTTATTAGTATTTGTATAGTGCTGTCGTAGTACTGTTGTACTGTAGTGCTGCAATAGAAGTACTGTAGTAATGCAGTAGTAGTACTGTAGTAATGCAGTAATAGTACTGTAGTAATGCAGTAGTAGTACTGTAGTAGCACACACACACACACACACACACACACACACACACACTGTAACATATGAAGTGACCTCTGTCTGGATCCCGACCAGAACCAAGTCCCAAGACCAGGATCAAGATCCGCACCTGCCCTGGGCCTCAGGACGCTGACCCCCGCTAACCCCCGCTGACCTCCGCTGACCCCCGCTGACCGCTGGCCTCAGGATGCCTCTGCTGACCCGCTGTATCGAGCCGCGGTTCCTGTGTCGCGGCGCCGTCCCAGAGGGCGTGACCTCTGAGCTCGAGTGTGTGACCAACAGCACCCTGTCCTCGGTCATCAGACAACTGTCCACTCTGAGTGAGTACTACAATACTACTACTACTACTACTACTACTACTACTACTACTACTACAACAGCACCCTGTCCTCGGTCATCAGACAACTGTCCACTCTGAGTGAGTACTACAATACTACTACTACTACTACTACTACTACTACTACTACTACTACAACAGCACCCTGTCCTCGGTCATCAGACAACTGTCCACTCTGAGTGAGTACTATAATACTACTACTACTACTACTACTACTACTACAACAGCACCCTGTCCTCGGTCATCAGACAACTGTCCACTCTGAGTGAGTACTACAATACTACTACTACTACTACTACTACTACTACTACTACTACTACAACAGCACCCTGTCCTCGGTCATCAGACAACTGTCCACTCTGAGTGAGTACTACAATACTACTACTACTACTACTACTACTACTACTACTACTACTACTACAACAACACCCTGTCCTCGGTCATCAGACAACTGTCCACTCTGAGTGAGTACTACAACACTACTACTACTACTACTACTACTACTACTACTACTACTACTACAACAGCACCCTGTCCTCGGTCATCAGACAACTGTCCACTCTGAGTGAGTACTACAATACTACTACTACTACTACAACAGCACCCTGTCCTCGGTCATCAGAGAACTGTCCACTCTGAGTGAGTACTACAATACTACTACTACTACTACTACTACTACTACTACAGCACCCTGTCCTCGGTCATCAGACAACTGTCCACTCTGAGTGAGTACTACAATACTACTACTACTACTACTACTACTACTACAACAACAGCACCCTGTCCTCGGTCATCAGACAACTGTCCACTCTGAGTGAGTACTACAATACTACTACTACTACTGCTACTACTACAACAGCACCCTGTCCTCGGTCATCAGATAACTGTCCTGAGTGAGTACTACAATACTACTACTACTACTACTACTACTACAACAGCACCCTGTCCTCGGTCATCAGAGAACTGTCCACTCTGAGTGAGTACTACAATACTACTACTACTACTACTACTACTACTACTACTACTACTACAACAGCACCCTGTCCTCGGTCATCAGACAACTGTCCACTCTGAGTGAGTACTACAATACTACTACTACTACTACTACTACTACTACTACTACTACTACTACTACTACAACAGCACCCTGTCCTCGGTCATCAGAGAACTGTCCACTCTGAGTGAGTACTACAATACTACTACTACTACTACTACTACTACTACTACTACTACTACAACAGCACCCTGTCCTCGGTCATCAGACAACTGTCCACTCTGAGTGAGTACTACAATACTACTACTACTACTACTACTACTACTACTACAACAGCACCCTGTCCTCGGTCATCAGACAACTGTCCACTCTGAGTGAGTACTACAATACTACTACTACTACTACTACTACTACTACAACAGCACCCTGTCCTCGGTCATCAGACATCTGTCCACTCTGAGTGAGTACTACAATACTACTACTACTACTACTACTACAACAGCACCCTGACCTCGGTCATCAGACAACTGTCCACTCTGAGTGAGTACTACAATACTACTACTACTACTACTACTACTACAACAGCACCCTGTCCTCGGTCATCAGACAACTGTCCACTCTGAGTGAGTACTACAATACTACTACTACTACTACTACTACTACTACTACTACAACAGCACCCTGTCCTCGGTCATCAGACAACTGTCCACTCTGAGTGAGTACTACAATACTACTACTACTACTACTACTACTACAACAGCACCCTGTCCTCGGTCATCAGACAACTGTCCACTCTGAGTGAGTACTACAACACTACTACTACTACTACTACTACTACTACTACTACTACTACTACTACTACAACAGCACCCTGTCCTCGGTCATCAGACAACTGTCCACTCTGAGTGAGTACTACGATACTACTACTACTACTACTACTACTACTACAACAGCACCCTGTCCTCGGTCATCAGAGAACTGTCCACTCTGAGTGAGTACTACAATACTACTACTACTACTACTACTACTACTACTACTACAGCACCCTGTCCTCGGTCATCAGACAACTGTCCACTCTGAGTGAGTACTACAATACTACTACTACTACTACTACTACTACTACTACTACAACAGCACCCTGTCCTCGGTCATCAGACAACTGTCCTGAGTGAGTACTACAATACTACTACTACTACTACTACTACTACAACAGCACCCTGTCCTCGGTCATCAGAGAACTGTCCACTGTGAGTGAGTACTACAATACTACTACTACTACTACTACTACTACTACTACTACTACTACAACAGCACCCTGTCCTCGGTCATCAGACAACTGTCCACTCTGAGTGAGTACTACAATACTACTACTACTACTACTACTACTACTACAACAGCACCCTGTCCTCGGTCATCAGAGAACTGTCCACTCTGAGTGAGTACTACAATACTACTACTACTACTACTACTACTACTACTACTACAACAGCACCCTGTCCTCGGTCATCAGACAACTGTCCACTCTGAGTGAGTACTACAATACTACTACTACTACTACTACTACAACAACAGCACCCTGTCCTCGGTCATCAGACAACTGTCCACTCTGAGTGAGTACTACAATACTACTACTACTACTACTACTACTACTACTACAACAGCACCCTGTCCTCGGTCATCAGAGAACTGTCCACTCTGAGTGAGTACTACAATACTACTACTACTACTACTACTACTACTACTACAACAGCACCCTGTCCTCGGTCATCAGACAACTGTCCACTCTGAGTGAGTACTACAATACTACTACTACTACTACTACTACTACTACTACAACAGCACCCTGTCCTCGGTCATCAGACAACTGTCCTGAGTGAGTACTACAATACTACTATTACTACTACTACTACTACAACAGCACCCTGTCCTCGGTCATCAGACAACTGTCCACTCTGAGTGAGTACTACAATACTACTACTACTACTACTACTACTACAACAGCACCCTGTCCTCGGTCATCAGACAACTGTCCACTCTGAGTGAGTACTACAATACTACTACTACTACTACTACTACTACTACTACAGCACCCTGTCCTCGGTCATCAGAGAACTGTCCACTCTGAGTGAGTACTACAATACTACTACTACTACTACTACTACTACAACAGCACCCTGTCCTCGGTCATCAGACAACTGTCCACTCTGAGTGAGTACTACAATACTACTACTATTACTACTACTACTACAACAGCACCCTGTCCTCGGTCATCAGAGAACTGTCCTGAGTGAGTACTACAATACTACTATTACTACTACTACTACTACAACAGGACCCTGTCCTCGGTCATCAGAAAACTGTCCACTCTGAGTGAGTACTACAATACTACTACTACTACTACTACAACAGCACCCTGTCCTCGGTCATCAGACAACTGTCCACTCTGAGTGAGTACTACAATACTACTACTACTACTACTACTACTACTACTACTACTACAGCACCCTGTCCTCGGTCATCAGAGAACTGTCCACTCTGAGTGAGTACTACAATACTACTACTACTACTACTACTACAACAGCACCCTGTCCTCGGTCATCAAACAACTGTCCACTCTGAGTGAGTACTACAATACTACTACTACTACTACTACTACTACAGCACCCTGTCCTCGGTCATCAGACAACTGTCCACTCTGAGTGAGTACTACAATACTACTACTACTACTACTACTACAACAGCACCCTGTCCTCGGTCATCAGAGAACTGTCCACTTTGAGTGAGTACTACAATACTACTACTACTACTACTACTACTACTACTACTACTACTACAGCACCCTGTCCTCGGTCATCAGACAACTGTCCACTCTGAGTGAGTACTACAATACTACTACTACTACTACTACTACTACTACTACTACTACTACAACAGCACCCTGTCCTCGGTCATCAGACAACTGTCCACTCTGAGTGAGTACTATAATACTACTACTACTACTACTACTACTACTACAGCAGCACCCTGTCCTCGGTCATCAGACAACTGTCCACTCTGAGTGAGTACTACAATACTACTACTACTACTACTACTACTACTACTACAGCACCCTGTCCTCGGTCATCAGACAACTGTCCACTCTGAGTGAGTACTACAATACTACTACTACTACTACTACTACTACTACTACTACTACTACTACTACAACAGCACCCTGTCCTCGGTCATCAGACAACTGTCCACTCTGAGTGAGTACTACAACACTACTACTACTACTACTACTACTACTACTACTACTACTACTACTACTACTACTACTACAACAGCACCCTGTCCTCGGTCATCAGACAACTGTCCACTCTGAGTGAGTACTACAATACTACTACTACTACTACTACTACTACAACAGCACCCTGTCCTCGGTCATCAGAGAACTGTCCACTCTGAGTGAGTACTACAATACTACTACTACTACTACTACTACTACTACTACTACAGCACCCTGTCCTCGGTCATCAGACAACTGTCCACTCTGAGTGAGTACTACAATACTACTACTACTACTACTACTACTACTACTACAACAGCACCCTGTCCTCGGTCATCAGACAACTGTCCACTCTGAGTGAGTACTACAATACTACTACTACTACTGCTACTACTACAACAGCACCCTGTCCTCGGTCATCAGACAACTGTCCTGAGTGAGTACTACAATACTACTACTACTACTACTACTACTACTACAACAGCACCCTGTCCGCGGTCATCAGAGAACTGTCCACTCTGAGTGAGTACTACAATACTACTACTACTACTACTACTACTACTACTACAACAGCACCCTGTCCTCGGTCATCAGACAACTGTCCACTCTGAGTGAGTACTACAATACTACTACTACTACTACTACTACTACAACAGCACCCTGTCCTCGGTCATCAGAGAACTGTCCACTCTGAGTGAGTACTACAATACTACTACTACTACTACTACTACTACTACTACTACTACAACAGCACCCTGTCCTCGGTCATCAGACAACTGTCCACTCTGAGTGAGTACTACAATACTACTACTACTACTACTACTACTACTACTACTACTACAACAGCACCCTGTCCTCGGTCATCAGACAACTGTCCACTCTGAGTGAGTACTACAATACTACTACTACTACTACTACTACTACTACAACAGCACCCTGTCCTCGGTCATCAGACAACTGTCCACTCTGAGTGAGTACTACAATACTACTACTACTACTACTACTACTACTACAACAGCACCCTGTCCTCGGTCATCAGACATCTGTCCACTCTGAGTGAGTACTACAATACTACTACTACTACTACTACTACTACAACAGCACCCTGACCTCGGTCATCAGACAACTGTCCACTCTGAGTGAGTACTACAATACTACTACTACTACTACTACAACAGCACCCTGTCCTCGGTCATCAGACAACTGTCCACTCTGAGTGAGTACTACAATACTACTACTACTACTACTACTACTACTACTACTACAACAGCACCCTGTCCTCGGTCATCAGACAACTGTCCACTCTGAGTGAGTACTACAATACTACTACTACTACTACTACTACTACAACAGCACCCTGTCCTCGGTCATCAGACAACTGTCCACTCTGAGTGAGTACTACAACACTACTACTACTACTACTACTACTACTACTACTACTACTACTACTACTACAACAGCACCCTGTCCTCGGTCATCAGACAACTGTCCACTCTGAGTGAGTACTACAATACTACTACTACTACTACTACTACTACAACAGCACCCTGTCCTCGGTCATCAGAGAACTGTCCACTCTGAGTGAGTACTACAATACTACTACTACTACTACTACTACTACTACTACTACAGCACCCTGTCCTCGGTCATCAGACAACTGTCCACTCTGAGTGAGTACTACAATATTACTACTACTACTACTACTACTACTAAAACAGCACCCTGTCCTCGGTCATCAGACAACTGTCCACTCTGAGTGAGTACTACAATACTACTACTACTACTACTACTACTACTACTACAGCACCCTGTCCTCGGTCATCAGATAACTGTCATGAGTGAGTACTACAATACTACTACTACTACTACTACTACAACAGCACCCTGTCCTCGGTCATCAGAGAACTGTCCACTGTGAGAGAGTACTACAATACTACTACTACTACTACTACTACTACTACTACTACTACAACAGCACCCTGTCCTCGGTCATCAGACAACTGTCCACTCTGAGTGAGTACTACAATACTACTACTACTACTACTACTACTACAACAGCACCCTGTCCTCGGTCATCAGAGAACTGTCCACTCTGAGTGAGTACTACAATACTACTACTACTACTACTACTACTACTACAACTACAACAGCACCCTGTCCTCGGTCATCAGACAACTGTCCACTCTTAGTGAGTACTACAATACTACTACTACTACTACTACTACAACAGCACCCTGTCCTCGGTCATCAGACAACTGTCCACTCTGAGTGAGTACTACAATACTACTACTACTACTACTACTACTACTACTACTACTACTACAACAGCACCCTGTCCTCGGTCATCAGAGAACTGTCCACTCTGAGTGAGTACTACAATACTACTACTACTACTACTACTACTACTACTACAACAGCACCCTGTCCTCGGTCATCAGACAACTGTCCACTCTGAGTGAGTACTACAATACTACTACTACTACTACTACTACTACTACTACAGCACCCTGTCCTCGGTCATCAGACAACTGTCCTGAGTGAGTACTACAATACTACTATTACTACTACTACTACTACAACAGGACCCTGTCCTTGGTCATCAGAAAACTGTCCACTCTGAGTGAGTACTACAATACTACTACTACTACTACTACAACAGCACCCTGTCCTCGGTCATCAGACAACTGTCCACTCTGAGTGAGTACTACAATACTACTACTACTACTACTACTACTACTACTACAGCACCCTGTACTCGGTCATCAGAGAACTGTCCACTCTGAGTGAGTACTACAATACTACTACTACTACTAATACTACAACAGCACCCTGTCCTCGGTCATCAGACAACTGTCCACTCTGAGTGAGTACTACAATACTACTACTACTACTACTACTACTACTACAACAGCACCCTGTCTTCGGTCATCAGAGAACTGTCCACTCTGAATGAGTACTACAATACTACTACTACTACTACTACTACTACTACAGCACCCTGTCCTCGGTCATCAGACAACTGTCCACTCTGAGTGAATACTACCAATACTACTACTACTACTACTGCAAATACTACTACTGCGACTGCTACTACTGCTACTGATAATACTACTTATACTTCTATTTCTGTTTACGTGTACTTATACTCATGTACTTGTGTGTATGTGTACTCATGTACTTGTGTGTACGTGTACGTGTACTTATACTCATGTACTTGTGTACTTGTGTGTACGTGTACTTATACTCATGTACTTGTGTACTTGTGTGTACGTGTACTTATACTCATGTACTTGTGTACTTGTGTGTACGTGTACTGTACTTATCCTCATGTACTTGTGTACTCATGTACTTGTGTGTACGTGTACTTTTACTCGTGTACTTATGTACTTGTGTGTATGCGTACTCATGTTCTTGTGTGTACGTGTACTGTACTTATCCTCATGTACTTGTGTACTTGTGTACTTGTGTGTATGTGTACTTATACTCATGTACTTGTGTACTTGTGTGTACGTGTACTCATGTACTTGTGTACTTGTGTGTACGTGTTCTGTACTTATACTCATGTACTTGTGTGTACTTGTACTTCTACTCGTGTACTTGTGTACTTCAGGCCGTCACGCGGAGGACGTGTTCGCGCTCCTTTTCTCGGAGGCTCGCGGCGTTTCGATTCGAATGACGTCACTTCAGGAACGAGTCGATTCTCTGAGTGTCAAAGTCACAGAACTGGACTCTACAGTGGAAGAAGGTCAGGACCAAACCAGGACTAAACCAGGACTAAACCAGGACTAAACCAGGACTAAACCAGGACTAAACCAGGACCAAACCAGGACGAAATCAGTACTAAACCAGGACTAAACCAGGATCTAACCAAGACTAAACCAGGACTAAAAAAGGACCAAACCAGGACTAAACCAGGACTAAACCAGAACTAAATCAGTACTAAACCAGGACCTAACCAAGACTAAACCAGGACTAAACCAGGACTAAACCCGGTCCAGACCCGGTCTAAGTCTTGTTTGGGTCTCTAGTCTCTCTTCAGGACATAAACATGAGGAAAGCATTCAGGGGCAGTACCGTTCAGGACCAGCAGGTGGTGTCTCGAGCCTCTATCCTTCGCCCTCTGCTGGAGACGTACGAGCGCTGCGACCCCCCGCCGCCTCTGCACCTGCTCACGCCCTACAGGTGAGGCCCGGTCACTCGGGTGAGGCCCGGTCATTCCGGTGAAGTCCGGTCACTCCGGTGAGGCCCGGTCACTCGTGCAGGTGTTTCTCCTCACGTCATAACTCGTTTGTTGCCTGGTTTACACCTGACCATATCACAAGTGATATATGGTCTGGGAGCCACCTTCGAAATATCTTGTACCGGAGGTGTGGTTTACGATCGCCAACGGCCGTTTATTGGGCGTTACGAAAGCGTTACGAATCATTTGGCATATACATAGCTCATAGTCAATCATGTCAGTTGTCAGTTCAAACTACAAGCTTCCGTTTGTCACGTAGTACGCGTACACCGTCTTTCCATCCCTCCCCGCTCTCTGATTGGCTCCCAGAATCAGGAGAGCTCGTTTGCTATAGTTGCCAGGCTGTCTTTCAGATCGGAACGAACGAAAGACAGCCTGGGATTTCCCAGGTTAACTCGTTTGTGTTTTCAGGGACGACGGTAAAGACGGGATGAAGTTCTACACGGACCCATCGTATTTCTTCAGTTTGTGGAGAGAAAAAATGTTGCAGGCCACAGAGAACAAGAGGAAAGAGAAACGCAGACACAAGGTACTTTTACTATAGTACTACTGCAGTATTACTGCAATATATATATCTATCTATATCTATCTATCTATCTATCTATCTATCTATCTATATATATATATATATATATATATATATATATATATTATATATGGGACTCACCCTGAATGGCTAACCCAGGGGCGAACGATCCTGATTCTGTAGGATCCCTCGAAGGGTACAGTCCCATCCAACTATCAGCCAATAACCTCCACAACATGGAAGCTCATGTCGGACATCATGGCGGCTAAGATAAGCGGGCACATGGATCAATACATGAGCACAGCACAGAAGGGCATCAGCAAAAACTCCAGGGGTACCAAAGACCAAGTCCTGGTTGACCGAACAGTCGCCCGCGACTGCAGAACCCGTCAAACCCACCTGTGCACTGCCTGGATTGATTACAAGAAAGCCTATGACTCAATGCCACACACATGGATCACTGAGTGCTTGGAGCTGTACAATATCAATCGGACTCTAAGGGCATTCATTGTAAACTCGATGGCAAGCCACTTGCACAAGTGTCCATCAAATGTGGCACATACCAAGGAGATGCACTGTCCCCACTGCTGTTCTGCATAGGTCTAAACCCCCTCAGCCAAATCATCAAAAGCACTGGCTACGGATACCGACTCAGAAACGGGGCCACCATCAGTCCCCTCCTCTACATGGATGACATCAAGCTGTACGCTAAGAGTGAGCGAGACATTGACTCACTGATTCACACCACCAGGATCTACAGCACAGGTATTGGAATGTTATTCGAGCTTGAGAAATGTAGTACGATGGTGACAAAGAGAGGGAAGGTAGTCCACACAGAGGGGGGTCTCACTCCCAGAGGAAACAATAACAGACATTGAGGACAGTTACAAGTACCTTGGTATCCCATAAGCAAATGGGAACCTTGAAGAGGCAACAAGGAAAGGGGCTACAGCCAAATACCTGCAACGAGTAAGGCAAGTCCTAAGAAGTCAGCTCAATGGCAAGAACAAGGCCCAGGCAATAAACAGCTATGCCCTGCCAGTGATCAGATACCCAGCAGGAATCATAAGCTGGCCAAAGGAGGAGATACAGACCACAGAAGTTAAGACACGAAAGCTCCTGACCATGCATGGAGGGTTCCATCCCAAATCCAGCACCCTGAGACTGTACACGAGCCGGAAGGAAGGAGGCCGAGGACTAGTGAGTGTGGGAACCACTGTCCAGGATGAAACATCCAAAATCCATAAGTACATCAAGGACAAGGCCCCGACAGATGATGTACTCAAGGAATGCCTCAGACAGTGGAGTGCAGAGGAAGAGGTGCTGGAGGGACCATCAGGGCAGGACAACCCCCTACATGGGGGGTACCACCGAAACATAACTGAAGTGGCTGATATCAAGAAATCCTACCAATGGCTGGAGAGGGTCTGAAGGACAGCACAGAGGCCCTCATCCTGGAGCACAGGAGCAGGCCTTGAGCACCCAAGCAATAGAGGCCCAGATCTACCACACCAGACAAGACCCAATGTGTAGGCTGTGCAAAGAGGCTCCTGAGACAGTCCAGCACATAACTGCAGGGTGTAAGATGCTGGCAGGGAAAGCATACATGGAGCGACACAACCAAGTGGCGGGTATAGTGTACAGAAACATCTGTGCAGAGTACGGGCTGGAGACCCCGAGGTCAAGGTGGGAAACACCTCCGAAGGTTGTGGAGAATGACTGAGCCAAGATCCTGTGTGACTTCCAGATACAGACTGACAGAATGATGATGGTGAACCAACCAGACATAGTGGTGGTGGATAAGCAAAAGAACAAAGCCGTGGTGGTGGACATTGCAATATAAAGTGATGGTAACATCAGGAAAAAACTAGAGAAATACCAGGGGCTCAAGGAAGAGCTGGAGAAGGCCTGGAAAGTGAAGGCATCAGTGGTGCCCGTGGTGATCGGAGCACTCGGGGCTGTAACCCCCAAACTGGAGGAGTGGTTACAGCAGATCCCAGGAAAAACAGCAGATATCTCAGTCCAGAAAAGTGCAGTACTAGGAACAGCAAAGATACTGCGCAGAACTCTCAAGCTCCCAGGCCTCTGGTAGAGGACCCGAGCTGGATGAGAGTGAGAGGGATAACACTAGAGCAGACCCACCAAGGCTGAAGACTGAAAGGTACTGGAAAGGCATATGGGAAAGGGAGGCATCACATAACACTGATGCACAGTGGCTGGTGGCTCTGAGGAAAGACCACAGCAACCTCCCTGAACAAGATCCAGTCACCATCACAGTGGCAGACGTTCAGGAAAGAGGCTCAGGCATGAAAAAGTTGGACAGCACCGGGCCCTGACATGATCCACGCATACTGGCTAAAGAAGCTCACTGCTCTCCATGAGCGCCTGGCAGCACAAATGAACCAGCTGCTAAGGGATGGGACTCACCCTGAATGGCTAACCCAAGGGCGTACGATCCTGATCCTGAAGGATGCCTCGAAGGGTACAGGGTCCAACTATCAGCCAGTCTCTCCACAACATGGAAGCTCATGTCAGGCATCATGGCGGCTAAGATAAGCGGGAACATGGATCAATACATGAGCACAGCACAGAAGGGCATCAGCAAAAAGTCCACGGATTCCACCAAATAAACTTTTGTCCAGTCGACAAACTGAATTTCTCCTTTTTTCTTTGGTTCTACCTGGACGACTGAGGGATTCAACACACACTGTAACTGGTAACTGTTCTTTTATTATTTCAGGAGCAGAAAAACACAGACGAGACGTCGGGTCGAGAGGTCAAGAAGGTAATGACCTCTGACCTCACCAATAACACGACCTCTGACAAGACTGAGGACACACTGTTTGTGTGTGTGTGTTCAGGTGTGTGTGTGTGTGTGTGTTCAGGTGTGTGTGTGTGTGTGTGTGTTGTGTACTCAGGTCAGGGATGAAAGAGTTCCGCTTTTTAGCGGATCTCCGCTTTTTTTTTAGCCGCATGGTAATTTTTTTTTTTTTTTTTTTTTTTTTTTTTTTACCAAATACGTTGAAATTTTGGGTGTGTATTATATATGTATAATTGTGTTTAGGGTTGCCAACCGTCCATTGAAAAATGTAATCGTCCCGTATTCAGAAACAAAAGTACATGTCTCGTATTAAGCTTCTACATGTGTGCGGGGCCGCGCGAGCTTGTGCGCTCTTCTGGTGCTGTGGACACCGCCCGTGGCCCGAGCTGTGCCGCGAGTGCGCGCAGCTCTTGTATTGTTTTATATTAATTTATACAGTTTTAAGTTAAGCAGGACAGATATTTACTGTTAATCTTATTATTTTGTATTAAAAATAAATTGCTAATAATTATGTCAGCGCTTCTTTCGGCTCGTTATCAGACTTTGATGTCGCAAAATCGGGGTCAGTGCCGTGTTTTGATATCAACTTTCGGCGCTACTACTGTAAGCGCACATGCAGCCCGGACTCCCGCTAACAACATGGCTTACAAAATATTGGAGCGTAAAGATGACTTACGTGTAAAAGGAATTGACTCCACTATCAAAAATCGTTTCCGATGGGATTGGCTTGATCGGATAGTTAAAACCTACATAGGAGGAAGCGAGGAGACCGTCAATTGCGTCCTTGGCGAGTGTTTTCGGAAAATTGATGTGCCGGGGAAGGTGTTGTGTCTGTTTTGCCAAGATTCTGTCAGTTACTCTTCACGTGGTGTGGCAGCTTTGGAGAGCCATGTCATTAGTAAGAAACATTGCAAAGTCTTAAAAACTAGACGGACGAACTACACTCTGCCAGGTTCGAGCAAGTCTGCGACTTCGTCGGCATCGGTATATGGCATTCATCCGATGTTCAGAAATGTCAAGTCAAGACCGGAGGTTGCCAAACCAATTGTGTCCGTAGATGACAGGTCAACAAATTTCGAAGTAAGTATACATGAAATTGTATTTTTGTAATAAAAAAAAAAAAAGAAAAGTAATATATTTGAACAGCTTTTTTATATATATATATTGAATTTTTTATCTAATTGTGTACTTTTCTGTTTGTAAGATTACAAAACTGGGTATTTGTCAGATTGCATTTAATATAATATAATTTTTAATATATAATATAGTATATATATTTAATATATATAATAGAATACATTTTCTTTCTTCTTTTTTTTTTTTTTTAACAGGGTATGATCCTGGCTGTCTTGGCAGAACATTCCCTGCCCTTCACAATGGTCCCAGTCCTCATCGACTTGTCGAGTGCCCTGGCTTTGGACCAAAAAGCTCTGCAATGTCTTAAGATGTCACGCACCGCTGCATCCTACAAGATGAAGTATGGGCTTGCGGAAACATTCCAGATGGAAACAGTTGACAAAATGCGGCTTTACAAGTTTTCCCTGAACATTGACGAGTCTACTAGCAACAACTTACAGAAAGTCCTGTGCTTTTTGGTCAGCTTCTGTGACCCGGAAGCTGGGCATGTTGTTGTGGAACATTTAGATTCCTTGTCTGTAACCAAAGTAGACTCACAGTCACTCTATGATGTTGTATGCGACTTGTTCACTAAAAAAGGGATTCCATGGGAGAACCTGATGTCCGTTTTGATGGACTCCTGCAATGTGATGAGAGGATCAAAAACTGGATTAGAGAAGAGACTGAGGGACAAGGCCACCCATCTCCTTGACATTGATGGAGATTCATGCCACCATATCCACAACGCCACGAAGAAGTTCTGTAAGCCGTTTGGCTACTGGGTGGAAGGGCTACATGGGGACATATACAATGATTTCAAGTGGTCTTCAGATCTCCGTGAGGCACTTGAAGAGTTATGTCTAATCCTTGGCATAAAGTTCACAATGCCAGCCAGGCATGTGTCACACAGATGGCTGTCCTGCTATGATGTGACTGTGGATAATCTGAATTTGCTGCCAGCTCTCACTGTCTTCTATTATGCCTTCATCCCTGTTACTGAGAAGCTGACATACCAGAGTATGATTATCAGCATCTATCTCAGTAAGGGACTCAGCATAGAATCGAAGGATCGAATCAGAGAGATTCAACACACGCTATCATCAAAGAAGATGACAGAGGATGGGAAAAACAGGAAAAAGCGAGTAGTTGAGAAGCTGTTTCATCGTAGGAAGAAGACCCGCCTCATCATGGGCCTGTACATGGGTGTGTTACCCATGCTAAAGAAGTATGTAACCACATATGAGCTCAAAGAGCCAAGAATCCATCTCCTGTATGAAGACCAGAGGCAACTACTGCTGGACTTCATGTCCTGTTTCTTAAAACAGGAGGTAATCATGGCCAACACTTCTAGCAAACGGCTGAAAGCTCTTCCACTCAGAGGCAATTTACTGAGCCAAACAGCAATGCTGGTTGGCAGTTCGAATACACAGGAGGTGCAGCAGCACAGCCGGAAGCACGATCCTGTTGTGGCTGAATTTCTGCAGGCAACCACGAAAGCCTACGTTGACTGCACTCTGCACCTGCAGAATAAACTGCCCTTAACAAGCAGCCTTCTGCGGTCTCTCACAGCGCTGGATCCTTGCGCCAGGAGCCACTCCACTTTACTGATGAGAATGAAAAATCTTGTGAGAAATGTTCTGTCTGAGGAAGAGAAACTGGAATATCTGTCAGAGGCTCACAGATACCAGGTCGACCAGTCACTTCTCTCACCAGTTGACTCCGAGGGAACCCCAGTTCGTGCTGATGAGTGGTGGTGCAAGGTAGCCAAGTCTGGCAGGTATCCCGCCTTATCCAAGATGGCCATGGCTCTCATGAGCTGTTTCCATGGCCCTCAGGTGGAGGGAGCCTTCAATACTATGGGGGACATCATCGACCCCAAGTCTTGCCGTCTCAACATTGACACATATTCTGCTATCCAGACCGTGAAGTACCACTTGAGAGGGAAGGGACAGTCAGCCACACAGTACTTCATGAGAAAGGACATTCTCCATGACCCTGTCAATGTGAGGTTGAACAGAAACTTGAAGTCTGCCCACAAGAAGCACCAAGAATTCCTCAAGAAAAAGCGAGAAATTCTTGAAGAAAAGAAGACAAAACTGTCTATTATGGCTCAGAAGGAAATAAGCAAGCAGAGAGCACGAGTTCTTGTTGTGGCATCCGAGCAGAGAGCCAAGCTTATGCACAAAAAACGCCTTAAGCGACTTGCAGGGAGGAAGGATAAGTAGACAGTATGCACATGGTACCTGTCTATATGTAATATAGTTGTATATATTGTCAATAAAACCACTACAAATGTTAAAAAATGTGTTTTATTGTTATTTTTTTTCAACTTCCGGTTTTTTTTTTCCAACTTCCGGTTTTTTTTTTTTCAACTTCCGGTTTCCCCCCCCCCGGGGGGGTGGGGGGGGGGGCTTTCAGCTTTTTTCATGGCTTGGGACTTTCATCCCTGTCAGGTGTGTGTGTTCAGGTGTGTGTGTGTGTGTGTGTGTGTTCAGGTGTGTGTTTGTTCAGGTGTGTGTGTGTTCAGGTGTGTGTTTGTTCAGGTGTGTGTGTGTGTGTGTACTCAGGTGTGTACTCAGGTGTGTGTACTCAGGTGTGTGTGTGTGTTCAGGTGTGTGTGTGTGTGTTCAGGTGTGTGTGTGTGTGTTCAGGTGTGTGTGTTGTGTACTCAGGTGTGTGTGTTCAGGTGTGTGTTGTGTACTCAGGTGTGTGTATTGTGTACTCAGGTGTGTGTGTGTTCAGGTGTGTGTGGTGTGTACTCAGGTGTGTGTGTGTGTGTGTGTTCAGGTGTGTGTGTGTTCAGGTGTGTGTGTGTGTTGTGTACTCAGGTGTGTGTGTTCAGGTGTGTGTGTGTGTTGTGTACTCAGGTGTGTGTATTGTGTACTCAGGTGTGTGTGTACTCAGGTGTGTGTGTGTGTGTGTTCAGGTGTGTGTGTTCAGGTGTGTGTGTGATGTGTACGCGTGTGTGTGTGTGTGTGTGTGTGTGTTCAGGTGTGTGTATGTTGTGTACTCAGGT